>JANPWX010000257.1:101541-137072 GCA_024734555.1 Trochalopteron elliotii | reverse complement strand
CTCCCGCCGGCTGCTCCCCTGGGAGAGCCCTGGGCCAGCCCTGGGCCGCGGCTCCCCGCCTTGCCGGGGAGCTGCCGGGCGTCGGGAGCGCTGCGCACAGGGAAATTGGGAAGCGGACGGACCGACCGGCCCTGGAAATGACCAAACCCGGCTCCCTTGGGTGGGCAGGGCAAGGGGAGGCCGGCCAGCGCCTTTATTACGGTTTATTATTTTTAAATTTTCGTTGTTTTTTCTGGTTTTAACTCCCTCCCCCATACCTGGATATCTCTAATAAGAAGCCACTTACACGATCGCATTTGAATTTCTCGATTTCTTCTAGCCGGATCTGTGCTTGGGGTATCCTGAGCTTGTGGGTTTTATCTATTTTGTTTTATAATCTCTTCTTTTTCCCAGCGAGAGTTGTGATTTGAGGTTGCTTAGGGCAAGTGGAGTCTGAAATGTTCGATTCTTGCCACAGTCAGGGGTTTCATCTTAGAGCAGTACCAGGATTTTCTGCACTAGAGCTATGCTCTGTTTTCCCAAAATAAAGGATTCCAGTGGGAAAAGCCTGTATTCCCTCCCCACCCCCCCTTTTTTCTTCTTCTTTTTTTTTTCTTCTTTTTTTTTCTTTTTTGCGGTTTCTTTATTCTCGGTTGTGCCCTTGAGCATGGTGAAGTGTATTACACTTGCACCAGCTACTTCTTCAGCTGACGATAGTATTTGTATGTATTCATTCACTGAGTTACACTGTTCAACCCCACCTGGCCATTGTTAGTTGAAGTAATCTAGAAAATGCTTTTTGTTTGCCAGCGCTCCTCTGGCTACAGATGCAAGTTGGCCTCTTGACAGCATAGTTAGAATTTCTTTGCAAAACCAGGAGGTGCAGGTTCTGCATTGAGATGGACACATGTCATTCTGGTTTTCATTTCCGTCATTGCACGTGATTATAATAATACACAACTTCATGATGTTTTATGACTTACTGAAAAGATTGAACATTAATTATAAGTCCTTAAGTAGAATGCCCAAAAATACTGACTTTTGTCTTAACCACACAAAGTTATAAAAAGTGGCAATATAAGAGACAAAGACCTCTCTACTGTGTTTAATAGGTCCTTTCTTTTGAGCATAATTTCTGTGCCTATCTGTCCATCAGAAAGCAAGAAAGACTTTGCCTATCAGTCTTACAGTTAGGATAATTTTTCTTACTTTACTTGCATGCTAAAATTCTACCCATTGTTTATAAAGGTGAAGAAGTTACTGAAATGCTTAGCATGGAGCTGGATTTACGTGAAGGGAAAATAATTTTA
Source organism: Trochalopteron elliotii (assembly GCA_024734555.1). Lineage (NCBI taxonomy): Eukaryota > Metazoa > Chordata > Aves > Passeriformes > Leiothrichidae > Trochalopteron > Trochalopteron elliotii. The sequence goes on along the minus strand of JANPWX010000257.1, from coordinate 135,783 downwards.
GTAGATACTATACTTAGGAAGATTTCTGTCCAAGGCCATAACCTTGTGCCCAACAGCCAATTCCTGAAAAAGAAAAGTTGAAACTTTCTGTGTTAATTTCTTTTGAAAGAGCTAGGACATAGGTTTTATTTTGTTTTGTGTTGTTTTTTTCCCCGTGTGACATTTAAAGCATGCTCAGTGCTTTTTATTAAACTTTTAATAGACAGGCTAAAACTCATGGAGTTCTGCCAAATTTGGATCAATGCAAATGAGAACACTTTGTCCCATTGTGTCTCCCATATATTCTGTTTCAGTGATGGCCCACTTTTCTAAGTACCACTGATGAGTGGGATGTAACTGTTCCTAAGGGCTGTAATCTCATGCTGATACAGATTAATAAATCCTTGTATGCCCCAGACTCAGGTCCCTGCATCCTTGTGATTTGTGTCTGCCCAGTTTGGTTCCTTTTTGTATCCATTGTTGGAAGCTGTTATGAGAAAATTTCTGTGTGGTGGAATTTTACATTTGAGCAGAACCAATTCGGTATGGAGTAAAATTGGGGGAGGTTTGTTGAATATTAGCATAACAGCACTGGCACTAGTTGAATAATGGAAATGCCTGACAATGTACTGGAAATGCTGATTTGGTGTGGAATACACTAAACTTTCAGGCTTCCTAAAATAAGAAGTCCTGTAATGACTTTGTTTCCTTAGTGTTGCTCTTGAACAGGTAAAGATCCCAATATATTCCATGGGATTGTTCCAGTTAAATGCCCCAGTAACTGGAAACCACCCTTAATAATCTTCAATTTTTGCTTTTAACAGGACCTGGTGAAACATACTTATTACCCAATGCAGAGAACACAGCCTTTAATGCAACTTACTATATAAATTTGAAAAGATTTACAACAGTCCGCTGAAGACTAGACATAACATTCAGTTAATAACTAGGGACAATGACAGAATTCTGTCTGCGAGAGCAAAAATACTATTTCTTAGAAGTGCTTAAGTTTTACAGCCCACAGAATAATTGAGGCCTTCTGCCTGGTGACAGCTATTTAGAATTAAAGGAATTTTGTATTAGGATGTTAATTTTTTTTTTCAGCTTGGTGTAAAATGAGCTTTGTGGGGGGTTTTTTTCTGCCGTAATTCTGCTGCATGCTTCCCAAACAAATAAGAACAGCTTTATTATGTGGCTTTAGTGGAAAATTTATATTGGAATTCTGTATTAAATGAGTCTTGTAGACAAAAGTATTTTCCCACCTCTTTGGCTGCATGTTGAAGCCTGTTTGAAATTGTAATGCTGCTCTGAAAAATGCTGAGTTTGGTAAATACACACAGAAATCCAGCAAGGCAAAACGTGCTGATTGAATTGACACTGATTTCTGAGGTGCTGTTTCGTTTTGGATTATGGCATCCACATTTTTGGTGCATGTCTATCCAACACTGTTCTCGTCCCCAAAAGCTAACACCCTCCTTCAGAACATGAAATATTAGTGATAGATTGGCATCTCTGTAAAGAATGTGTATGAATCAAAGATTAAGATTCATCAAATCAAAGATTAAAGAAAAGCCTTAAGCTGTTCATTTAAGATTCAAGTAAGCCTTTTGTTTAAAACTTGTTTGCATTTCCAAAAGCACACTTAGTGAGGTTGTGAAAAGAAGGTGATATTTTGGAGGTGGTGAAACTACTCGAGTCCTAATTGTCACTAATTAAGAAACCTTGGCTGTCATTTACTTTGCCTTTAGCTTTTGCAAGAGCAGATGTGCAAGAGCAGATGTGTGGGTGTGCAGGTGCGTGTAGTGAGCACAATTCACATCCCGCAGCCTCTGCCGAGGTCTGGCATTGTGAGCACAGCTCCGGGGTCTGTGCTGGGATGGATCGAGGGTGTCCAAGGAGTGCAGTGTCCCTGCAGCTGGGACCGGGAGAAGGCACCAAAGGGCTTTGGCCACTGAGCTCCCTGGGAATGTGTTGTATTTGATGCATGTTCAGAGTACCTGGTAGCTACCTCCTTATTTAAAGGTGGAACAATGAGGTTTGTAAGATCTGGAGATTGTTTCCTATTCACTCAAAAGAGCCACCGCAGTTACTCCTGATTTTGATCACTCATTTCATGTGTTAATGTGTTGGTGCCCTTGTCGGGGGTAAATGTAGCTTGAAAGAGCCTGGTTGGTTGGTTGGTTGGCTTTTTCTTTCAGTTTTCTTGTATTTGTATGGTCTAATGAATAAAAAATAGTGTTCAAAATATGCATCTGACTTTAACTTCGTTGCTCATGTTCTTTCTATTCAGTTTTCAATTGTGGTCCAAGGCCACATGCATTAAAGTTGATGGGAATCAAATCAAGCATTTGGCTCTTTTTAAGTTTTTATCAAGGCTTGGTCAAGGTACCTTTACTCAGAAAACTTAAGATATGCTAAATCTTGAGTATCTTATACAGAGCATCATTATTTTTTGAGGGAGAGCCTGCACTGAGAGGTGGCATAAAACATTTTTGGGAAATCAGCAAGGAGTTATAAACCCATCCTCGATCCAGGAATTCCAGTGAGGAGTGTTTGTTGGGAAGTCACAGGTCCTTGAACAAAGAGCAGTGCCCAGTGTCTGGTGCTCTGCAGTTTGTGGGAGCTGGAGCTGACAGCTGCACGTGTGTGACTTGATCAGAGGAGTCAGTGGTGCTCTCAGATGTGCTGCCTCAGCCACTGTCTGGTAAATCCTGGTACAGCTCTGGATGGAAGTGTCAGGGTAGCAGCACCTGATCCTGGTGCAGCTCCCCATCATCTCTGGGAATGCCATATTTGGGTGTATAATCCCTTTTACGTCCTGTTCCCTCCTAACTTGCAAACCAGCAAGGCAGAGAATGTAAAGGATTAATTGCCTTGTTTTTTATTTGGTAGCCAAATCCTCTAAATACACGGATTGATTTTCATCAAGTCCTGAGTAACTGCTGAAAGAATGACCCAGCTTTGCTGTGCCTGTAGTCGATTTTCATCAGTCTTCCAATAAAAGAAAGAATGGTCTGCTCTGTCTTCTGGTGTGGATGTGCTATAGTTTCCACTGCTTTCAGAACAGCTGTAGGTGAAGTAAATGGCTGTTGTAATGTGTTTTATAAATCTCATGTCTTTCACGCCCCTAAAATGGTGAAAAGAAAAATGGGTGCTTTCAACTGATTGTAAAACAATGGATGTTGTGACAACTAGTTGACATAAAATTAAGGAATAATCCTCCACCGCATTTCCAGTAACTTTAAGGATTTTTACTACAGCAGTCCCTGTAGTAAAACTTATTCAGAAAATACGTATGAACGTGAAAAAGAAAATCTGTTTATTTTGGCCCAGTTTATTCACTCTCCAAAAGCTAAATTAATAACTTAAAACTGGGTTGAAAAAGCTACAGTCTGCTCATTTAGCAGCAACGCTTTGGATGTCTTTCTTCATGTTTTAACATTAAGGATGCTTCATTGGTTCCTAAAATCAGCATTACAGCTGTGCTGCAAACAGCAGCTTCTAGTGAAGGATAGAGCACAGGCTGTAAAACTCAGCAGCAGATGAATCCCAAGGAAGTTGCTCCCTCCTACATTTGCATGTGGCAAGAAACTGTTGCTGATGGTAGATGTGAAAGTAAGTTTGAGAACTCTCTGCTTTAAAATGTCAGTGGTATCTGAAATTTTTTACATGTTCAGAAGAGTAATATCACTTCATTTGAGGAATCACTCACTGTGTGTTCTTAAAAATGTGTGAAATCTTCAACAAGCTTGAGAGGTGAGAAACAGTTTTTTAGAAGGACTGGCAGTAGTTTTATCTTTCTAGGATAACGCTTCTCTTGGGAGTCTTCAATACTGAAGAACATGTTTTCTGATTAAAAATTAAATAATCTCCTGCTGATGCAATAATGTTAACATTATACAGGGAATTTGAAATGCAGGTTGTAAATTCCCCTTGCATATGGATATATGGGTATCCCTGCCTAGTACATGGAAAATTTGTAATGTATATGTGATTTCTTTTTTCTAAAGCTATAGCCAGATTTTTTTTAACAACATTTTTGGCTTCAAAATGAAAGTTAAAAGTAATTTGTTGTTGTTGACATATGAGTAAACACAGAAAAAGGACTGAGCAGTTAAAGGAGAAATAGATGGTATTTTCTTTTTACAAATCTCTGCCAAAGTCAACAAAAGCAGTCTTAAAACTGATGAAATCTTTGCAAAGCTTCTGAATATTTTAGATGGGATTTCATTTAGCTTCTGCAGCAGCAAAGGTTGCATCTCTTTGTAGCTGGATAAAACTTTTGTTGTGGGGTTCTTCTTTGTTTTATTTCAGAATTACTGCTGGTGGTTTCATAGAATGTCTTAGAAACTTTGTGTTTTGTTGCAGTATTTTTATAGTGAAAATGGAATTGTCAGAGGCACTTCATATTGCCCTAATTCTGTGACTTCAATGTATATGGCTTATCCTGGATTACTTGTTCTCTCAGTAGCTTTTTGTGTTGGTGGTTGCTTGCAACCAATTTGTCTGTTGCTCTTGTTGTTTAAATGATAAAGAAAAAATGGAAGTTTCACATTTAGTTACATGCATGGAAGGAGAATAAGACTTTGCAAGTTGGCAGTCTATAAATAGGGCAGCTGTGACTAATAGGACCCTAGAAAAATATTTGTCAGTCCTGACTAGCTTTCAGTTCTGTAATAGCAGAATTATTAAATTAACAGTGGAACAAATACTGGACAAAAATCACCAGGTGTGAAGAATTTAGAAATGCTGAAAAAGTAATAGCCTAGGTTTGTGTTTGAAAAAAAAAGAAATCAGTAGATTGCAAATCCTCCTAATAGGGAGTTTAGGTACTATTTTTAACTGGAAAAGTTACTTTTAAGCTGTCTGGTTTTACCCTGTGCAATATATGTGTGCAGGAAAGTAAAGGCAGGTGAATGAAATTTTGGATTTTTCATATGAAGGAGCAGGCTCATTCCCTGTGGGAGTTTGTGCTGGTTGTCTGGGGATGGAAGCAGCATTATGGTCCCAGTGGAGTCCAGAAATGTAATCTGTGTGTTGCTCTTTCAGGTTTGAGTATGAGCACAGTTGAAGAAGAGTCTGACACAGTGACAGTAGAAACCGTGAACTCTGTGACTTTGACTCAGGATACTGAAGGGAACCTAATTCTTCATTGCCCTCAAAATGGTATAGAACTGTATTATGTAGTATTTTTTTCTTCTTCTTTGTTTTGCTTGATCTGATCACCATACATCCCTGCCCACAAATTCTGTGAACTATTTAGATGCAGCTGCTGTGCAAGAATTGTTCTGCTTTGGTTTAAAGAATGATAAAGTGTTGAATTGGGTATAAATCCCAAAACTGTCTGTGTGTGCCCTACATAGATACAGCTGCTGTGGTTTATTTCAGTTGAAAGGGATTCTTAGAGCCAAGCACATCCCCAGGTTTCTGTAGACTGATTTGTGTTTGACAGACTGTGGGTGGGATTTTCAAAGAAAGTGCACGTGAACTGTTGTTCTCCATAACTTAGGCCATGTTCCTGGGCAGCAGCAAAGCACTGAACCAGCCTGTCACATTTGCTTCTCCTGTTTGCTTTGGCCTGCTTTTTAGGAGAGCTCTGTCCAAGGCTCCACTTAGCTTACAGGAAGTAACCTGGCTGTGTTTTTGTTGTTAGAAGCTGATGAAGTAGACTCTGAAGACAGCTCTGAACCTCCACACAAGAGGCTTTGCTTATCAGAGGATGATCAAAGCCTTGATGATTCTACTCCCTGCATTTCTGTTGTTGCAGTTCCAAGTAAGTTCTTTTATGTACTGCTGTAGCAAATATATTTCTTGGTAAAGGTTAAAAGTGTACTCTTGAATCACAGTAGAGTATTCTGCATGGGATTTTTTTTCTTCCAAATTTTATTACTATACTTGGGTATCATTTTTTTTTTTCAGCCTTGGATAGTTTTGCAACAATTAGTACTGGCAAAATAAGGCTCTGTGTTTAGAGACATGCAGGCACAGGTGCATTGAATAAAATGAAGGATAAGTAAATGAACATCTAGATGCTCTCCTGCAAAGAGATTTGAATTTTTTTAATGATCAGACAGTACAGTTAGTATTTTAGTGTTTTGTAATATTGAGGTGTATGTAAAAGAGATTGATGTAAAAAAGATAGGGTGAATACTGAATTAGTCTTCTGGAAGTTGATTGAATATTAGAAAGTTTAATATAATCTCCCAAAGGGTGACAGAACCAGATATAGTTAAAATACCAGTTTGCAGTACCTAGAGTGCCTGTTTATTTATTTGGTGAAACTAAGTAGAAATTCCTTAGAAGTAAAGGCATTATCATATTGAAGTTGAAGGAGGACTAGGGAAAGTGCATGCAGCCAAAAGATTTGAATGTTATCCTTTAATGATTGGAAATTACTGGAGGTAGGGCTGGAAAAGAAATGTTAATACAGTTTCAAATTTTTGCGTCAAACACATTTTGTTTATGTTTCACATTAGGTCATAGTTGTAGTCAAGCATAGAACTGAAGGTTTCAAAATCCATATTTAAATGTTATGAAGAGAAGCAGTTGATAATCATTTTAGTGAATTTGCTGTGTCAACAAATAACTGAGGCTTGAATAATAAATAAATAATAAATAACAAATAAATAAGGCTTCACAATTTTCACTTCAGGGGTAGCAATTTTATATTATAAACTCCTAGCATATGTAAAAAATGCTTCAGGAGTTAAGTATGCAAGTAACTTATCCATTCTGAAGTTTCAGAAAATGATCAGAGCTTTGAGGTGACCATGACTGCTACCACTGAGGTAGCTGAAGATGAGATTAATGAAGGAACTGTTACCCAGATTCAGGTACAGTAAAACTTCAAAATTTACCTATTTGATTTATGCTTTTATATAAATTGAAATGAAAAGGGAAACAACTATCAGAAATGCTTACTAAATTAATAAGACTCCTTGAAATGAATGTACGTGAGCATGGATGTTGTTTGTAAAAATGCTGGTCTCTAAAAGGACAATTGAATAATTTTATGTATGAGAGGTTATTTGTAGTCTTAAGTCACTGCCCAAAGAGCAATACTGCAAAGAGTAGTAGAGGTAACCCTCCACTGGTAATTATGTGTTCTGTTGTGGTTTGCATGGAATACAAGTTTATCTGTTATTTCTGTCATTCTTTGGTCATAAGTTAAGCCTTATAACAGGCTTAAATAGGCTTTGTCTTGTTACCAGTCCTGACAGTTACATTGTGGGTGTACCATGTTTAAAAGTGCTAGATTGGAGATGATGGATATAGTCCTGTTTCCACCACAGCCAGTGAGACTCTTCTTACTTACTGTACATTAAACAAGATGAAGAATGCTAAGTAATTAATTTTCACAACATCTGTGTATTAACATAAATCTTACTCAGGTGTTTTAAGAAAGGTGATAGTTCCAATGCCATATCTAAGACATGACACTTTTGAACAGTCAGCAAGGTGACAAGGTCTGCTGATTGAATTTTCCTTCAAACTATGTCTCCATGTTAATTGCAGAGTGATAGAAACGACTGAATATCTGACAGTATCATTTCATATTGGTCTTTTCAAGATTCTTCAGAATGAACAGTTGGATGAAATCTCCCCACTGGGCAATGAAGAAGTGTCAGCTGTTAGTCAAGCCTGGTTCACAACCAAAGAGGATAAGGATTCTCTAACCAATAAAGGTAGGGTATTTCAATGCAGTTCTGCCATGCTGTAGAAAGGTAACCTATTCCAGATGTCTCAGAACATTCTGCAAGTTGCATAAAGTAATCTCTGGTCTGGCTTTTTGGAGATGGGCCATGCCTGCAGTGGTGACAGTGGCAACAGTAGAGGAGGGCTGTGGGTCAGCCCAGATGGGGCAGAGTTGTGTCTACCTGGTCAGAGGGTGGGAAGCTGCAGCAGAAATGAGGGACACCAAGAAAAAAAACAATCCATGCTCAGGTTAATGGACTTGCTTCAGAAGAAGAGGGCTCCTGCAGACCAGGACCTAATGAAATAATCCCTGCTACTCCTAAAACTTCCACCCAATGGGCATTCCTCCCTTTCCAAATATGTCTGTGCAATCATGTAGTAGTTGCTGAACTCAAGACCTTTTGTTTTTTCTTCCCTCCCCACAGGGGAAGGGCCTTTCTAAACCTAGAGAAAAAACTCAGTGTCAAATGAAGCTGTGTTGTCTCTCTGGTTTCCTCAGCCCCTCTACTGTTTTTCTTACTTCAACTTTTACTTCTTTCTGTGTTCAAAGCAACTCTTTTTTGTTAAAAACCCTTTAGGAAGAGACACAGCATTCTCAAAGGAGGGCACTCAATCTGGTGATTCCAGTTTAGAGATTAATAACTTGAGGAAGACATTTCTAGTAGAACGAGCCAAGAAAAATATTTGAGAATCTCTACTGGCTGAATTTTTCTTGTAAGCTCTGTGGTTTGTCACAGAGATCAGCAGTGGAGGAATGCCAGTGTGTGTCTTCTTTTACAGTAGCTCAGAGTTTGGTATGTGTTGCCTGAGCTCATAATTTTAAAGCAGTCTCCACTTGATAATGTTTTCTTCCCAGACCTGTGGGCAATCTTGACTACGAGTATGCAAACATGTGAAGTGCAGAATATATGTCCTTTCCTAAAATAGTTTGGTATTAAAGGTTATTCCATGTAAAGAGTAGCAGTGTCCCATTAAGTCAGTTCAGAGGCTTGGACCTGTGTGAATCACAGTTTCAGGAATACATTATTTTTCTGTCTCTGTAACTGTAGAAGAAGAGATTGAAGCTATGGGGCACAGGGAAAGAACACTCTCACCAGTTCCAATGGAATTAGTAACAATGCCTGTACTTTTCGTTATAATTGGATTTCAGTAAACAGTTTCTTTGGTGTGTTCTGTCTCTCAGCTCTGGTAATTAGCAGGCTGAGAAGGAAGTACCCTGATTTTTCTGAGCAGAGGTGGGCAGGTAGCCAGCGCACACCAGTATGTTAACTGGGTCACACTAGCATAAGCTTAATTAAGAGTATTGTGTGACCATAAGGGGGGAAAAAGGATAGTTTGGAGGAGGAAGATTTTAATGTTTCATTGATCGACTTCAGGTTTGATGTTTTCTCTCTGCATAAAGTTGGTTGGGTTTGCTTTTAAAGCTTAGCTGGCATTGTAGTTACTAAGGGCATAGACAGAGAGGAAACGTTATTTGTTTCTGTTGCTTTGCCACTTTTATTTGGGGAACTAAAAGACCCACCACAAGGTTTTATGTTGACTGTGACCCCTGAGCATTACTCCCAATGCAAAAAGAAGGAGAGAGATGGGGACCAGCTTGTCAAAAAAGACTAAATGGAGCATTTATCTCTATGAAAAGCACTCACAGTAGGTGGCACTGCTCTCATACTCAGGAGCATTAAGGCATGCAAAAGAGCCCCACCTTGTTGCCAATTCCTCAGGTAGTCTTCTGAGTCATATTTTAAGTTCCAGCTTCTGGAATCATTTTGAGTGCATGGAAAATTCAGCTGTCAGTTTAAAGACAGAAATTCTCTAGCTGAAGAGAAAGCCTGAAAATGTGACTTGACAGCACGTAGAGGAGTTCATGCTGTTTTTAAAAACGGGATGTTTTTGAAGAGGGGTCTGACTCACATTATTTAAATATTAGTTGATGGTTACTGTCAGTTATGAAATAACATCTGTTTAAAATTAATGCTAGTTATATTTTAGTGGCTAAAATTATTCTTTTCCTTGTTAATTGCAGTATGGGTCATGTTTTCAGATACTTCTGTTCTTGCTGTTTTTCTGGCCTTCACTTCAGTAATTAGTTGTCATTTCTGTTTTCAGGCCACAAGTGGAAGCAAGGCATGTGGTCAAAGGAAGAAATTGACATTTTGATGAGTAACATTGAGCGTTATTTAAAGGTATGTTTAGAGCATGTTCCCTGCTCGTTGATGTGGTGATGCAGTTCCTGCAGAAACCAACTTTCTCTAGTACTTCCCAGAATACACAATAAGTGATTTGAATTTGTTTGTTGTAGGAATGGTCATTACCCATTTGAAATACATAAGAAAGTTTTATTCACAGACAGGATTTAAATACTACTGAATGTAACATTGCTTTTAATTTTTGTACTGGATATAGCTCATTTTAAGCATCCCGAGATGACATTTTATATGGTTAAATCTCTTTCTCTGACTATACATTGAGGACTCAAAACCTTTGTTGAGGATGGTGGGAAAAAAATTGCACTAGCAATAGATAAAACGAGATAATTTTCCTTACTGAGCACTGAACACAACTTCCAGACATCCTTGGTGCCAAGTCTGTGATTGTGTACTACAGGAGCAGGATGCCTGTGTCTGCTTTATTTCCCTTAAATTATTGGGGTCAGAGTTCAGTGTAAATGGGCATGTGGTGAGCATGCTGACAGTGATAATTGCCCATAAGTCATGTTTGTGGTACGCTTGCAGCTGAGAATATTTGAGCTGAGCCCTTACAACTGAGAATATATAGCCTGGATATTACAGTTTCACCATCCTTCAGTTGTGGTTTAAACAGAAAAGCCCTGAATTTAGTGTTCATTGGGATAAAAATCCACAGTATTAGTTGAAGAGAGTGTGTCTGCCCACACACGTATTAGAGTTACTGCCACAAAATCATTTGTGGGTAATACTATGTTTTAAATCTAGTGAAGCTTTTTTAAGATGGCTAAATAACTTTTCTGAGTTACTGATAAATCGTTTGATTCATTCTTTTCCTGTTTATCTGCTTTCTTGTACTGCTTTGAATAATTGAAATATAGTGATTGTTAGTTTAAGCTGAGGTTAAGCTTTACTATTATACTTCATTGCAGTGTTTTTGTATTGAATTTGAATTTTCATAAGAAAAAAAAGAGTAGTTTAATTGAAAGAAATTGCTTTTGCATAAAGAATAGCTAAAATTATATAATAAATCAGTCTAGCAGTGTTTGAAAACCTTCCCATGTATGGCCCCAGATTAATTCCACCACAGTTTCTATATGATGGTTCAATTTTTGTTCTTCAAATATACATTGCATAGATTTTTTTTTTCTTATATGTGGATAGGTGTTAGAATTTCTGTGTCTCCCAGGACTCCAGCGTAAAAAAACCAAAACAACAAAACTTAGTGTTCAAGGGTTTGTATTTGGGGGAGCTAATCCATAAGTACTCAGTTTTATTTTGGACTGTAGTATTTGTGATACACAGAAAGTTGCATAATGGCTTCAGTTCTTGTGTTCTACTTCTTGATTCCAAGGAGACTTTATCTAAGGTGTTTTGTTTGTGGTTTTTGTTTTTTTAAATGCTTTGTTCTAGGCCCGTGGAATAAAAGATGCCACTGAAATTATATTTGAAATGTCAAAAGATGAAAGAAAAGATTTCTACAGGACAATAGCTTGGGGTCTGAATCGGCCTCTCTTTGCTGTCTATAGAAGAGTTCTTCGCATGTATGATGACAGAAACCATGTTGGAAAGTATGAAACCCTCTAATGCTGCATGGTTTTATTGGTATGACTAGGGTCATGTATTTATGCTTGACATGTTCTATGTGAGACAGGAAATTTTAGCCAAACAGACCTAGATCTTGTTAATGTGTCACCTCTGCTCTATTCTGATAGATCATCCTTGGCAATAGTTGTGTTCAGTTGATGGTGTTCAATGACAGCTTTAAAAAACAGACAAACAAAAAACCCAAAACAAAGGTGAATAACAGATTCTGATATGATGAGAGTACTTGGACACAAGCATGGGTCTGCTGAGATGTAACTTTTTCTAGAGCTGTGACCTGGAAGTAGTTTGTCTTCACCCCTTATGCCCTTGCTTGCTGTTCTTTAAAGCAATGGTCTGGTGCTATCAGAACGGATATTAAATTTTAATTTTTGAATGTAGGTGAAAATTAAAAATATCTTCTCAATGCTGATACACTTTTATGATGGAAAGTCTGCTTTATGGTGATGGTGAACTGGGACAGTAAGGAAGAAGCTGTTTATTTGGAAGATTAATGCAGAAAATTCTAATTCTGTTCATAGGAGTAAGATCCCAGAGAATGAGGAATTTTTCTGACAAATGAGAGGAATCTTATACCAGTTAACCTCAGAAATGCACTAATGTGGAAAATGGCATTTGTTCCTCACATTCTTCTGAAATATTCAGTCAGATTGTTTCTTACAGCTGAAATTCCTTAATCTCTTGTTATAACTAAATGTGTGCTGTGTGGTTAGTAAAATAAAAATATTTATGCTGTATGCTTTCTGTTTAAAATAATGTCTTTTTATTTGCCTGTTACTTAGGTATACTCCTGAGGAAATTGAAAAGCTGAAAGAGTAAGTTATCGTATGAACAAGGTCACTCTTCCTTGTTTGTATTTAGTAGCTTGATCAATTTTTAAAGGTTTCCTTGTATGAAATTGCTGAATAGTTACAAATAAATTTGACTGCTCCAACACTATCCAAATATAGGGGTTACTATCTATAGCAAAATAAAACTACATTTGGATTATTTTAAATTCTTTTTCTAATGTGTGTTCAGGACCTAACAATATGGAACAAAGTTCTAAAGCAAGGCTTCTGTTGTAACTAGGAAAGTTTCAGATTTTTACAAGCACAGTCAGTATTTGTGGTTATGAGAAGTAGAAGTTCCTTTTTTTTTTACGAAATGTGAACAAAGGTTATTCCTAAAGGAAGTGGCAGGTCAAGAGTAGGATCTCCCCTAGGAAGTATTACAGATACATAAATTATCAGTACAGTTCAAAAAGCCTAATTTTGAGTATGAGCCTGATAGATCAAGCAGATGGGGCTGCAGACTTTAACCCCTCCTGCACATTTCCAGGGTTGAGCAGTTGGAAGGAGCTGTTGGACTGAAGGAAGGAGGGAAGGGAGTATATTGCATTGCACTGATGGATCTGTTTGGATCAATTGAGCTGGTTTGTGTCATTCACAAGGTGCCTCTGGTTCCAGATGTGTCAGAGCTAGTCATGGATCAACATTTTAAGCAACCTGCTGTCATATGAAGGAGGAAGATGATTGCTAAAATGATGAATGTGTTTATGCAGTGTTTTGCTTAATTTAAATTGTAGGATGCCTGGGTTTTCATCGGGCATTATTTAAATTTCTCAAGTGCTCTCTACACCACCTGAAATCATTGAGGTACCTGTATAGAATGGAAATAGGCCATTTATCTAAGCATTCATATTGTGTTTAACACGCTCATTAAGCCCCACAGTCTCCCTACAATACAGATATTATGCATTTTATAAGTATCTTGTGGCTCAGCTGGTCCAAAAGGCTTCTAGAAACACACAGGAAAAAGTAGCAGAAAATATTAATCATCAAGTAGCAAAGTGATTTCCCTGTTCTCTCTTTAAGCCTGTAAAGTGCACATTCATCCTGTTTTTATTAGAGAATATTTGATATTTTGGTAGTTTCCTGACTGGTCATAGTGCTAATGAGCACATTTCTCTTTAGGCTGAGAGTAAAGCATGGTAATGATTGGGCCACAATAGGAGCTGCCCTGGGGAGAAGTGCTTCATCTGTAAAGGATCGATGTAGACTGATGAAGGATACCTGCAACACAGGTGAGGTAAATGCTGGTGTCAGAAGTGGATATTGTGGTTAAAATTCTGTCCCTTGTGTTTAATGCTCATAAACTTACATTTGTGTGTTCGGTGTCAACAGAGAGACAGATGCACTTCAGGGGTAAAGTACTGTTTACTTTGTAAAGTATATATTACAAAATATATGTTACAAAATGTAATATATTCAAGTATAAAGGAAAATTCAGTCAGACCTCATGTGAATAATGTCCACTAAATTGTTGCATGGTTTATTCACTCCAGCTAATGCAGTTCAGGTAGCTTGGGTCAGTTTGCTTTGGTCACTATTTAGACAAGTTCTGTGTGGCCTTACTCATCTGTGAAAGGAAGAGAAAAGAGAAATTGGGCAGCAGAACAGTGGAATTGTTGATTTGTTAATCAAGAATGGATATAATATAAATTGTTAGTAATTAATAACAGTTACATCTTCTTCACAAGTTAATATTTGCATCTGGAATAAGGTGTTGGACATGGAAGTTAAACATCTGCTGGCATGTTATGGATCACAACGGAGGGTATGTGCTGCTAGTTAAGTTGGAGGGCTTCTCTGTCTTTCAGGAAAGTGGACAGAGAAGGAAGAAAAAAGACTGGCAGAAGTAGTGCACGAGCTGACAAGCACAGAGCCAGGTGACATTGTCACACAAGGGGTGTCGTGGGCTGCCGTGGCAGAACGGGTCGGGACGCGCTCGGAGAAGCAGTGCCGCTCCAAATGGCTCAACTATCTCAACTGGAAACAAAGTGGGGGCACCGAGTGGACCAAGGAGGATGAAATAAATCTGATCTTGAGGTTGGTTATTTTAGTTACTTTTAAAGGTTTGTAATATGTGTTGCTAGCAGGATTCCATTGGGGTCCGTTTTGCTGGTTTCCTAGACACTGAAAATTCTAGAACCTTCCAAAAATCACTGCTGTGTTTACAGTTCCCAGAGATTTATTATTGAACATATTTTTTGTTTTTTGTTTTTTTAGTGAATGTTAGTGTTCGTGAAAGGTGTCAGATTGAAAACCCTGGAGACTGAAGTCTTCTTTATTCCACAGAAAAGGTACAGCACAGGCAGCAAACCGTGCCAAGCTTCCCACACGTTGCCCCACCGATGCGCTTTAACCCTTAACTGGAGGGTAGCTCAGTCTCCCTGCCCGTTCAGTCCTTGGCCTCTCTGCTGAGATGACCAACAAGGGTCAAGTGTGGTGGTGGTTTCTGTGATGTGGACATCTTGTCTACAAAGAGCTAAACTGAGACTGCAAATTAATTTCATGTAGGCCACCAAACACTGATTGGATATCAGCATCTCTGACTACATTTGAACTGGCAGCCTGGTAGTGACTTTGGAAATCTTTTGCTCTCTCCAGTCCTCCTCCCGTTTTGAATGCCTTTAACTCAGGCTTTTTAGCCAGTGGATTTTTATGGTTGGGTGGGAATAAAAAGCCAAGACGTCCAGGGAATCTAAGGATTACTTACAAAGTACTATTAACTAATTTACTGAAGCTGTTTGACGTGAACTCAAAATGAGGAGCCTGATTCCACATTTCAGAATGTGCTAGGTGTATTTCTTAGTGTTATTTCTAGTTTGGTCTGTCCAGATATCCTTTACTCATCCTACAGCGTTGGTTTTGGTAGTTTTTTTCATTTTTACTTTTTTCTTTCTTTAGCTAGCAAGAGTGCTCTTGCTTTGTTTGTGAAGGACTTTTCTTAACTTCCACAAAAATACTTTCCCCTCACTATTCACCTCTCTTTCATATGCTCCATGTACAGATAAGGGCAATTCAGAGATTTGTAGTGATTTCAGACAGATTCTGGTAGAGAAGACTGTCCCTTATCTGGAGAACCTGGTGGGATTGATTTATGAGAAAGTGTTTAATGCTGTAGTTAACTTCATCTACTTTGGCTAAGAAGCGTCTGAGAGAAGGCAAAAATTTGTGTTAAGGACGGATGGTTGTTACTTAGAAGAAAACAAGTAAATATCATAACATGAAATTAATTAAGTGAATGTTCAGAGTGAATCTGAGGAAGTATTTCCTGTCTTGGAGATGTGTTTGGGGAATGTTTTTTCAAAAAGAAAAGATGCAAGTACCACCACTTGGAATGCTTCACGATAATCCAATCTGAGACCTAATGAATAAGTAATTAAGGAGAATAATCCTGCATGGCAAGGAGATGGACTGGATCATCTAACAGGTCTAGTCCATCTTCTGTTGTTTATGATTCTGCTTGACCTCTGGCAGCGTGGAGCCTTGGAAGCCTGTGTCAGTTCCTGAGCTCTGGTGGGCTGGTCACTAGCATGTCGTTCTGCGCTGTTTCGTGTGACACGGCCGGACATGTGCGACACCCCTGCCGGGCTGGGGGGCACTTTCTGACAGCTCCATATCTTCTCTGTCCTGCCAGGATAGCGGAACTTGAAGTTTCTGATGAGAATGACATCAACTGGGATTTACTGGCTGAAGGATGGAGCAGTGTCCGCTCCCCACAGTGGCTTCGGAGTAAATGGTGGACCATTAAAAGGCAGATTGCAAACCACAAAGATGTTTCATTCCCTGGTAATGTACTGCTTGCACACTTCTGAAAGCTGCTTTTACATATGTTAAAGGAGCAAGACTGCATTTTGTTGTCTGCTTACAGCATTGCTGGCCAAAGAGCACATTTGCTCCTTTGCTGGAAGTTACTGGCCCCTTGGGTCTGCTGGCTGAATTGCTCCTACAAGCAATCCTTAAGTATTTGAGTCAAACAGGCCAAGCTGATGTGTACAACTAGACAGACTGTGTCATCCCGTCTTGCTCTGGCCAAAGTGAGAGCATGTATATAAGCAGCTTGGCTGGCAGATCTTAGATGATGCTGATCTGTGGTGTGGAGGGCAGTGACCTCTTCAGGTGGAAGAGGATATGTACCTGCAGCCTGACTGTGGCCTTAGGTTAGATGTGTTGCCTTTACAATGTTAAAATGTAATCTCTGTCAGGTGCTGAGCCTTAGCTGTAGACAGAAGGTAGATCTAATACTAGCTGCAATGAGGAGGAGGGGGGGAATCAGCAGTATAAAGATCCCCCAAATACATTTCATACCATTTGCCCGTTCTGGCTTGGAGAAACTAGTGCCCAAGCCAAAGGGATGTCTGTGACCTTCAGACCTCCCTTTGTCTGACTCAGGGAGAGGAAAAAAATCAGAGAGGTTAGTCCTGTTATAATTAATGAAAGATGTAATTTAATGCACACTTGAGCTGTGGTTAATAGTGTGGTTGTATATTAGTCCTGCCTCAAGGCTGCAGCTGGGAGGAGAGCGCTTGTTACCACAGAGTAATAGGCAGTTGTTGCATCAAATAATGCATAATATAAATGCAGCACTGAATCAACAGGCTCTGCTCTCTTTTCCCTGACAAAGGGGAGATGTTTAGGCAGTTTGCTGTAATGAATTCTAGAAAAACTGAGGCCTCAGATTTTGTAACCTGCTGTTACATCAGCTGCTCCCTCAGCCAGGCCAAAGCAGTCATAGAGAAGAAGGGTGGGTGGTTCTGTTGGAGCACTGGGCCTCCTCCTGCACAGGTGAAGAATTGTAATATAACCACTGTGGGATTCATTCTCTCTTGTTCCCTATTTTCAGTGACATTTCTGTCAAGCTCTTGAACAAATCTGCTTCGGTGTTGTAGAAGGTTGGAGGATTTACTTCTGGTAGCAGTATTACACAATTAGTGACACTGGCACTTGATTATAGCTTGGGGATATAGCATGCATCTTTCTACGGAGTTCAAACCTTCTATGAGCTTTGTGTTCTTTTTTTCCCCCAAGCATCACGAAATGCCTGGGTTCCATGGGGAAATCTAGTTTACTGCTATAGTTGACTATAAATGGTCTATGTATTTGCTAAATTTCTACTTTCTGTATCTGTGGAGGTTGCTTAAGTTCCAGATTCTGTAGGATTTTGTTTGCTCTTTTCATCTTGGGTAAATCCCCAATTGCAGCATTTCAAATGTGCTTCTTCAACCTGCTTTAGCATGAGTGTTTTTTTCTCTCAGTGCTGATAAAGGGTCTTAAACAGCTCCATGAGAACCAAAAAAACAACCCAGGGCACCAGCTTCCAGAGAACAAATGTGGCAGTGGCTTGGCAAACACCAACTCCAGCTCAGGGGTGCAGCACGTGCAGATCCGGGTGGCTCGGCTGGAGGAGAGCACAGGCAGTGCCCCCAGCCCCATGGCAGCTCTGCAGATCCCAGTGCAGATCACCCACGTCTGTGAGTACTGGAACAGACCTGGAGCCTGCTTGTGCTCAGGTGGTGAAGGAGGAGTGAGCATGTCTTAAAGAGTTGTATTGATTCTCCCTTTGTCATGCTGTAACTTCAGATGAAACGTTTCTGTGTTCTGTTTAGCTGTTTGTAACTTTGTTAGGCAAATGTGGAGTTTGCTGTGACAGTAGTTCCAAGAAGCTACAATTGGAGCACCTGGACACAGGTATTGTAGCTGTCTGTGTGTGTGCACACAGGATTTTGCCACATAACCTTTTCTTTGAAAAGCCTTCAGTGCACAAACCTCTTAATGAAGATACAGTTTGTGTGTTTATTCCTTAAGTTGTTTCTGGTCGCTCTTGTGCAGAACAATGAACATCATGTACTAGCTCTCCTTTTGTAAATTATGTAGACCACTGTCCCTAAGTTCTGATGCCAAGGCACTGAAGGGAAGGTATAAGTGTTTTTTTGTAGTTCTTTGTCATGCAGTTATTTCTAGGCACAAACACTCTGGAAAGTGTTAGTTGCTAAGTCAAACAAAATTCAGTCAGCATTCTGCTTAGCCACTGTATTTTTCTTTAAGTTGATGCTTCCCATGCTCTTAAGGATGAACTTTGCTCATTATCTAACACAGATTACC
Organism: Trochalopteron elliotii; assembly: GCA_024734555.1. Lineage (NCBI taxonomy): Eukaryota > Metazoa > Chordata > Aves > Passeriformes > Leiothrichidae > Trochalopteron > Trochalopteron elliotii. The sequence continues at coordinate 117,392 of JANPWX010000257.1, read as the reverse complement.
AGGTCTGCTCTGTGTGTAGTTCTTATTGCTTGATTTTGAAACTAATCTTATTAAGTAACTCCAGTCACATGCAGTCTGTCATCTGCACTGTATATTATTTTGCACACCATTTGTCATTTTTAATTTTTGTTGGGAAAATTTAGTGCTTTGGTTTTGCTGATTACCAAATTAGTTCCAGAATATTCTGAGTTGGAAGGGATCCACATGGATCATCAAGTCGCAGCTCTTAAATGAATTTGCTGTACAGGGTTTGGACCCATAGCCCTGGCACCATTACCACCCTGCTCTGACCAACTGAGCTAAGTTGATTGGTCTACAAACTGATTCTTCAGCCTGAAGAGGCATTTGGCAAACAATTTTCTGTTTATAATTCTATTAGGTCAATCTAATTTAATCTGTTAAGTGCTATCTTCATCTTATGTGGTTTATTTTCTGATTAGAATGACAGATGATAGCAAGCCAAGAACTTTTGGTCTGTCATACTATGTCAGTAGTCTCAGACATTGCATGAAGTGTGATCTAAGCTGATGGGTTTTGATGAGCAGGCAAGATGGGCTGGGATCCTGGAACCTTTAGTCCTTTCTGAATTGAATCCTGTAATGGTTATTTTATGACTTCACTTGCCCATGTCTGCCTAACAAGCCTTTTCCCCCATTTCAGTCTGCTTTTCTGAAGAATTTCTGGTTGTGTAATCACAGTGAATTTTGTATTGTGTGTTTCACAGTCCCATGAGAGCTGAAGCTATTAGCCACTTTCTGCTGCATTTGGTGGAAGGCTCAGGGTTTCAAAGGGGCAATTCCTGAGCTTTTATGAATATAGGGGCTGGGTGACTGACAGGCCACACTTCTCTGCTGCTGAGTACCAGGAAATCTGCAGCAGGAAACCTTGAACATGCCACTACAACAATAAAAGCTTCAAGAATGGAGCTTTTATCTTCTTATGAGACCAAAATTACTGTATTTTGCAGCCACAGAGTCTGAGATGGCAAAGTTTCCAGTGCTTGGGTCACTGTTATCATCTTGTAGATCTTTTCCCCTATTGATATTTAGGAAGTTACTGGAAAGCCCCAGGCAGAGAGTTAATTTGGTTTCAGCTTCCTGGAACTTAGGATTTTATTTTTAAGAGTAAGTAGGAATCGTAATTATGAAGTTTTGAGTACAAGTTGTTTGGACCTGGTGATCTTAAAATACCTGGTACATCAACTGTTTTCAGTGCTTCTCTTCACTACTTCTAGAATTAGTGGAGCTAATTGCATAAATAATTACATAGTTGTAGTAAGAATACTTACAGCTTTTATACACTGCAGTCATAACACACAGGATAGGCAGATATCTTGGAAAGCATCTGATCTTTCATCAAGGATGGACATACTGTGGACAGCAGAAAAGATTAAAAAATACAAAAAAAGAAAGAGGTCTGTGGGAAACACAACAATATTAAGCCTGACACCAGTTTAAAACAAGCAGTACACGATCCAGAGGATGTCATTACACCAAAGGATATCGTTGCATTAGAACCTCTTGTAAATCTCATTACAAAAAGTAATTAAATCATGTCAGAAACTTTATTTGTCTGCTTTTATCTCTGTGTGCTAAGCCCATACTTTCTTTCTTTTGCTGTTTTGGATTGTAGAATGCTCTCTTTAAATAGTATTGTATCTTGGGTACCAATTAGAGAACCTTGTCATTAGGATTGCAGCCAGTTTTCTTTTTCCTCTTAGGGGAATTAACAGTACCCTGCCATGTATTAATTATAGTATGTTATGCTTTTTGCAGGGCTGAACATTCTGGTTTACATACTTTCCTTTTCTTTTTTTTTTCCTTCCTTTGCAGCTTCAACTGATTCCCCTGCTGCTACTGTTGACTCTGAGACAATAACACTGAACAGTGGAACACTACAGACCTTTGAGATTCTTCCAGTAAGTAACTGGTGTTTGTTACTGTGGTTTTTTTCTTTTCAGCCCAGCTACTTCTTAAACTATAGAACTGTGTATTTCAAAAAAAAATGAGAAGGTTTTCAAGTAGAAAGAAGAAGAGTTCTAAAACTTATTTCTGAAAGTGTAATCCATTAGGGCTGCCAAGTAAACTGTGAATTATAGTTAAATGTTTTAAATTTGCTTTAATGCTACAAAGTTTTCCTTTGTGCGTGGATTTTTTTCATTGTTGAAAATAAAGGAGACAGAAAGCTCCCAGCAAGTAAAGATTGTCTCAGTTCCATTGTTGTGTAATTTATAGCATAGTTTTTCTTCCATCTCAATGCAAAAGTAAGTTGAATTTGTTCCTGCTGTTGTACAGCATAATACAGACCTGCTGAGATCCTACCCTTAGTACTTGCCTTGGTAGCCTAAGGCTACAGATGAGTTTTTTCCTGCTTTTTGAGTGCACTGCAGCAGTCAGTGCAGAAGGGATTGAATTGGTGTGATTTTCCAGGGGAGTTACAGTTAGGCTGGTTCACGTAAATCAAAATGCTCCAACATGTCCTGGGCAGTGCGTTTGGGTGTTAAACCTGTGTTGCCTTTTTAGTCTTTCCACCTGCAGCCGACTGGGACACCAGGCACCTACTTACTGCAGACAAGCTCGAGCCAAGGCCTCCCTTTGACCCTGACAACGAGTCCCACCATGACGCTGACGGCCGCGGCTGCTCCGGCCTCCCCCGAGCAGATCATCGTTCACGCCTTATCTGTGAGAGTCTGCTTGGGGCACTGGGGGAAGGGGAGCGTTGAAATGCAGGGCCCTGCAGTGCATGTTAAACTTGCAAAGCAGTTCTTAAGTCATAACAATGTTACTTTGGTTAAAATCCTGAAGACTGAGGATTTGGGGGTTTGTGTATTGTTTTTAAAACGCAGCCTCAGGTTGCTTCAGAACGTAGCTTAGTGAGCAAGTTCTCAGCAGGGTGTCTCCATTTAGTGGCTTGATTCCCAGCAAAACCAAATCTTGTTGTTTTGTGATATTTTCAGTTACTCTCACAAATAGATATTGGTCCACAACACTTGGATAGTAGTGACAATTATTGCTTTTTGTTAGAGGGAGGAAATGGGAAGCAAACTGGAGATTGGATCACAAAAGTGATGAAAAATTCAGCGGAAAAATCACTGACCTTTTGAATCTACAGTGATCCTCACCTCAATGGTTGCCTCTTTCATATTATTATGTATTTACTTTATTTGTGACTTAAAGAACACATGACACCACGTTCAGTCTGCAAATTGGTCCTTTAGGAACAGGAAAGGTCAACAGATGATCTGGACTGACATACTGTATATATAAAATTCTAAATTACACTTAACAATTGGAATCTTTTTGCTTGTATTTGTTTGAAAGATGTGTAGATAGTTACAGGAAAGTCTCTGACCTTTTTTGGGGTTTTGTTTGTCTCTTTTTTGCAAATGCTGCTGACAGCCAGAGCATTTGTTAAACACAAGTGACAACGTCACAGTGCAGTGCCACACGCCGAGTGTCATAATCCGCACCGTTGCTGCCGAAGACATCTCCTCCTCTGTCACCCAGACAGAACTGGCTGTGGATTCAGACATTCAGGCAGCTGACCTGGCAGAGCCTCCAGACACCCTAGGAGCAAATACTTTCCCACATGATATCCATCAGTCCAAGCTGAGTGACGAAGAGCAGTCAGCCTACAACGAAGATGATGCTTCCAAATTTAGCAGCAGGAATAGTAGAGAACTGATGGATGGAGTTATGGTAAGAACAGAGGAGGAGATTGCTGATGCTAGCCTGAAACAGAATGAGGATTCTCACTCTGATTTACCCAGCACTTACGTTACTGAGGTAAGGGAGGGCATGATACTTGATATCTTCCCCATTTCTGCACAGAGAATTATTTCATTGAATCTGTGGCCTTTATGTTAAGCTATTTGTCTGAAATATCTCAGTGATTTCATTTATATTGGTAGCTGAAGGGAGAAAGATGGAGAGAGACTATTCATAAGAGCATATAATGACAGGACAAGGGGGAGTGGCTTCAAAATGAAACAATGTAGGTTTAGAAGAGGTATCAGGAGGACGTTCTTCCCCCCTGTGAGAGTGGTGAGGCACTACTAGAACAAGTTGCCCAGAGAAGCTGTGGGCTGCCTCGTCTCTGAAGTGTTCAAGGCCAGATTGGATGGGACTTTGAGTGATCATCAAGGTGCCCTCCCATCCAGACAATTCTGTGATTCTGTATCACAGTTCTGCAAGTATTTGCTGAGATCCTCTATCCTTGAGCTTCGTTAGTGTGTTACATTAGTTATGAAAGTAACAGCATTTGATTTGGTACTGAGGCCTGTATTTGACTTCATCTGGAGCACTGAACCTCACTAGCTGTGGAGCTGCTTCACTACTCAGGGTACTTCTGCATGGTGACAGTGGAAAGCTGGAACCTTGGTGGCACTGAACAGTGATTCCTGTTTGATTCTGTTGCTTTAAACTGGCTGTTAATTGTCCAACACACCTGCATCAATAAATAGATTGAGCAAGGGAGGTGAGCTAGAGTATTTAGGTTTTGCTTTATGAGTCTAATAACATACTTCAAGATGTAACTCACTTTCCAGTTTTGAGGATTTCTGTTAAACATACTGCTCCAGTCCAGTATGTGTGAAATGGGAATTTGGAGCATTAAGCTATGTCTCTCTCTGGCCTCAGATTTATTCATCTCCAACACCTGACATGCAGAAATTAGTTTATCCAAATGATTACAGGTATTTGGATTTCTTATACTAAGTTCCTCAATCTTCCAGTTGCTGAAATTATGAAAATTACTAAATCACAGAAAACAGAGGTGCTAAGAAGATAACACTATTTAGTGGGTAGAAAATTCCTCTTCCAGTACAAGTTTGATTAGGTTGGAATTTGGGAAAAGATGAGTTAGAGTGAAATACCCCTTCCTGTTTTTTAGAACACTGTTCTCTACAGTAGCTGCATTTCTGCTTTGTCAGCCTTGAAAATCCATCATTAATATGCTTTGGCTTTGTGTTTAAAGAAGCTTCTAATAGACAGTGCATATTCATTATGCTCTTACAAAAGGGAGAATCTTTGTACATCTCAAGTTTGCTACTACAGAAACATCTGAATCCTGAATGCATCCAAAGCTGGGGATTGTTCTTCCATTTTCCTCCTTCTGTGTCATGGTTGACATAATTGTGATAAGATTTTCAACATTTGAGGCAGACCATCAGCTTTCTATTCTTATTTTAAAGCTTCAGCTTCTCAAGGTAGAATTAATAAACTTTTGATATTAACCTAGTTCCTAATTTAACTTTGTACGAATGGCTCATGGCTAGCAGAATACAAAACTAAACTTTTTTTTCTGTACAGAAAAACAAACTGAATTTGTAATTCTAATTTGCCTTACCCTTCAAGTCAGATCCAAGTTTGACATGTGTACTTAAATTCTAGGAAATAGTGAACTGTCTGTGAGTAATTCTCAGTGAAAAGTTACTCTAGAAAAACATGCCTAAATTTTGTTTTCTTTAAGTCAGTGTTATTTTTATGAGCTTGCCAGGGTTGTATTGTCACTGTGGGTGGGTAGTGGGAGGCAGGCAGTCATGCTGCAGGGTTTTATTATTTCTGGCTGGGAAAGGTGCCCATTTGCCACAATGGCTTCTTCAGTTTTTCACGCCTCCTCTTCCCAGTTTCCAGCCCTGCAGCCCAGTGCTCCTGGTGGGCAGAGCTGTGTGCTCTGCTGGGAGCTGCTCCTGCAGGGCAGGCACACGGTGCCCTTGTGGATGGGACAGAGTGCAGTTCCCTGAGCTGCAGCACAGGTTGTCAGCTCCTCTTCAGCAGCATCAGGGAAGGGGTTTTCAGGGGTTTGCCTTTGCAAAAACACTGTGGAGTTATGTAGGGAAACAAATTTTCCTACAGAAACGAGGTGGAGGAACATCAGGATTTTCTTAAACATAGAGAGCTGTAACCTCTCCTAAACAATTCCTGCTTCCTCTGAAAACAGTGATAAATCCAGATACCTTCCATTGTGTCAGCAGCAGTTGCTAGCATTCTGCATCAGGGAAGTTTGAACAAACCTTATGCATATTACACACAAAAGCTGGAATCCAGATATCTCTGCTGGTTCTGGCAGTACTGTGTGGGATGACTTTACACTGCATCTGTGGAGCCAGCAGTGTGCTGTGACACTGAGTGAGCCAGATGTGTTGCAGCCATTCCAGTAGCACAGGAGCAGCAGCAATGGCAGGGCTGGAAGAGGAATGAGGGTATTGACAATTTGAACCAGGAAAGAATCAGTGTGTTGCCAATCTTATGGTATCATGAGGTTCAGCAAAAAAAGTCTGGAGCCAACCTCCAGCCAATGGCAGACCAAACAAGGCACAGTAAATAAAGTGGGTTTTTTGAGCTCTGTGTTCAGTGTCAGTAAAAACTTGACAACAGGAGTTGTGAAACTTGAGGTAAAGCTGTTGGGTTTGTGGAGCAGGTAAGTGCTATAAAGGTAATGCTTCAGTCTCTGAACATCTAGATAGCAAGTAGTGAAAAAGCCTAATTATTCCCCTTCACAGACATAGTATTTGACTTGCAAGGGAATGTTTTATCACAACCTTGCAGTGTCTCCCTTCCTCTCCACCATTGCTCAACAGGGTAAAATCCTCATCTTGTTTTTGGGTGCCTGCACTAAGATGAAAGGTGCCCTGTAAATGCTGAAATAAACTACCTCAGGTGCTGACATTTCAATATAATGAGAAGAAATTCATCCAGTGTGTATTGCTTACTGTGGAGTATGGCTGAGCAGTGCAGGTTTTTGGTTTTGCTTACCAGGAATACACTTTCATGGCCTGTTCTGTGTTGTGCAGGACCTGGGTTCCCCAACAATAGAAGAACAAGTTGATCAGCCTACAATAGACGATGAGACTGTGCTTATTGTTCCTTCTTCCCATGGATTTATCCAGGCAGCGGATGATATAGACAGTGAATCAGTCTTGCCCTTGACAACTCTCACAGGTATGACTGTCCTTTCATTAAAGCACTGTATAGAGCTTTTGAGTCTCTGCAGACAGCACTTCATAGATCCTTGCTTTCTCTTAAATAATTTTACATATCAATGCTATGAAACTGGAAGTAACCTAACAAATACTCCTCCCCAGAGGAGGGATCTCCCTGTAGAGCCCTCGGAGGGTCAGTACTGATAGTGTAATTCCTGATGGATGCAAATGTGAGTCACACCATTGCATCCCTATCCATCCATACTGGTCATCACTTACCTTCTTCTCTAAAGATACTCAAAACCCACCTGGGTGTGGTGCTGTGCAATGTGCTCTAGCTGAAACAGCTTTAGCAGGGGCCTGGACTAGAGGATCTCCAGGGGTCCATTCCAACCCCAGCTATTCTGTGATCTGTGACACTAGAAACTGCAAACTGCCTAGTTTGAGCTACAGTGCCTGTAATTGGTTAGAATTCCAGGCTACATTTCCTGTCTCCTAAGTTTGTATTTTCTATCTTGTTATGTTGGCACAGCAATAGTTCTAATGGTTTTTGTCCCTTGACAGATCCTATCCTACAGCATCATGGAGATGGGTCACACATTATTGGCTCATCGTTGGGCAGCCCTGACTCAGAAGACTCAAAGGATGTTGAGGATTTAGTGAACTGTCACTGAGAAGCAGCAATGGTGTCCATTTTCTATTGACCATGTTTGCATTGTGAAATTAGTTACAACCCTGTGCCACATTTCCAAAGAAAGCAGTCACAGTCTGTCTCTTTGAACAGAAGCTTCCAGTGTGAAATGACTGCTGTGCACTTTCTCTGCTCAGGCTGTTTCCCTCATGCAGGAGGGAGGACTGAGCTGCCAGCCAAGGCCTGAGGTGCCACGTCTCACTGGGTGTTCAGTGTCCTGAGGAGCCTCTGTTGCAGTGCTCACAGTGCTCAGATCCATCCAGTCAGTTCTGATCTGACTTGTTACTGAGGTGCTGAGCTGCACACACGGAAAACTGGACAGAAGTCAAGGATTGTGGACTGTAGCCTCTTAGTGCTGCAGCAAGTATTAGTTTGCACAGGTTTCATGAAGAATGGGTGAGGATTTTTGCACTTACTGACTCTTGTAATACATGGAGTAAGAGACTGTTACATTTCAGGAAGGAGTGAGTTCCATCAAAGACTTCAGGGAGCATGGGCAGCATCATGAAGCAGTGGTGTGTATTCCCATCTCACCTGACTCATTAGTGTGTCTGTGGCATAGGAAGAAGGCAGAAGCTTATGGGACTTGCCTGGTCTGCTTGTTCCTGAGGAATCCATTGCTGGCAATGGACAGAGCTCAGAAAGATCATTTGTGGAAAATCTTTCCTTGGTTTTTTTTTTTTCTTTTTTCTCATCACTACAGCAAACTGAATAAAAAGGGAAGGGCTATGAGAAAGGGAAGCTCCTGGGACCCACCGGCCTCCCCCCACAAGCTTGGAATTTCTTTGAGATTGTTGTGAGTAGTTGGAAGGTTTGTCTCTCTCACTGTTTACCTGACACTACCAGCCACCTCTCCAGATGTGATTTCTGCAGCAAGTTAGTAAATGGGGAGTGGTGTGAAGGTGGCAGAGTCTTGGAGGAATAGCTCTGTGAGAGTCTGGACATAGGGCCCCGAGGCAAAGGAGGCCAATTAATTCCTGCATCGTTTGAAACAGACACTAGGCTGAACAGCAGCCTGTTAGCTAGGAATCAAGAGAAAAAGCTATAGAAAGTAAAGACTTGTATAAATTATTTTATTTATTTCTGTAATTAGCTCTTCATAATCAAGAGTTGGTCTTTTTCAGTCTGTGGTTTTGTTAATGTGAAAATAAGTTGTAGTTTTAAATGGTTGCCTAGGGAACAGAAATAATTGTATATTCAGTTTCAACAAATTAAAGAGTATTTGTCTTACTTGACTGTAAGATGCCATTTATTTATACTGCCACAGATCCTTTCAGTGCTGCAGTTTATTTGTACAGTAATAAAAAAAGTGCAGTTTTTTCCAAAATGAAAAAGCTTGTGCCATTCTGAAACATCAGTACAACTGGAATGTTCATTAAGCGCAACAGTAGCTCTTCAAAAAAAAGCAGAATGTCACGTCTTATGGCAATAATTTTCCCCAACAAGAGGGACATTACATATACATTTACATGAAAATCATGTACTGATTTATCCTTGCACAACCCACTTCTTTCCTCTCAGGCTGATGGTTCTCACTTCAATGTCTCGAGGAGAGCTGAGCTGGAAGCAGTCTGACACAGTAGCATCATTGCTGGGTATTCCCAATGTCCTTCATTTATCCACTTCATGGAAGTACAGGTTGGCACATATACATAACATGACAATAGAAAACAATATGTAGTAAATTAGATTTCTGAATTTGGGTTCCAGGTCTCCTTGTCGATACCAGTAGATCTAGAAGAGAAAAGGAGTTTGTGTTATTTCAAAAAGCCAGGTATTCTGAGGAAACTTTCTTTGGTAACTGAACTGGCAACTTGCAAGTTTAGTTTTGGGATTTTTTGTCTTCCTGTACAACAATCCAGCTTCCTCTGGCCAGAGAGACTCTGTGTGTGTGTCTGTATGTGAAACTGGCCCTGAGGACATGCACTGTTGGGTCAGCTTTGCTGAGAGGGAGGGAGAGTGGGATGCTTAGCTGGGGCTGTTGTAACACTCAAAGCTGGCGACACCCTGGTGGATGAGGACAAACATCAGCTTTGCACTAACACAGTCTGTTCTGGACAGAGTCGTGGCCACCAGCTGGAGGATCAAAAACTGTGGCTGACCAGGCAATGCAGAGCAACTTCCCAGTGTTCAGGGCTGTTCCAGGTCACAGCTGGAGGAAGGAAAATGCTCCAAGTGTGAAGAGCTAGAGCAGCACAAGGAGCCACCAATGTGCCTGCCCATGGAAGGGGGATTGGACAAGATGGTCTTTGACAGCCCCTTCCAACCCAAACCTTTCTGAGATTCTGTGAGCTCAGACCTGCCAGTTCCCTTTACCAGTGCTTGGGACCAACTCCCTTGGAATTCTGCAGTTGTTGAGTAGAGGGACATCTTCCACTTGCTGCAGCTTCCTACCCCTGTAACTCATCCCCTGTGTTTGAAGGGTCACTGACTAATGCAAGTGCACTGCTGATCCCACTTCAAGTGTCTTCTGCAGCACAATCCATCTCTGCATTCCCATTCAGTGCTCTGCTCCCTGGTTTCCTACTCTGTGTCTCCACTGGCAGCTATGGGTGGCAGTGCCACAGAGGTGACAAGTCTTGCACCACAGCTGTTGGCTCAGTTCACACACTTACTCTGCAGTAAATACAGAACTCATTACACTCCCTCATTGTCAGCTTGTGTTACGGAGGCAGGAAAGCTTTTCTGGGAGAGTGTAAAAAGGAAGGCAGCACCACGTAAAGCAGATTTTACTCAGAGCCATCGACTCAAAAGCACGGCAAACGTGGTGGTACTTACAAGAATGCCAGCAGAAATGCAACACAAGGAGATGCAGAAAGCAAAAAATACATTCACAGGCTTTGGAGGTAGTTGTGGGAAGACAAAAGCACTGATTAGAGTGACCTGTATGGAGGAAAACAAAGATGAGGATTTCACTCTGGCCAGAGCTGCAGTGAGAAGAGGCTCAGCCCAAGGGCTGGAGCAGCACAGCGCTCTCATCCTGATCTGCACACCCCTCCCTGGCCTCTGACTCCCACCCCTGAGCAGCTGGAGGAAAATGTGCAAGTCTGGAGGAAAACTGCTTGGATACAGCTGCACAGTGAGAGGAGTGGAAAAAAAAATTATAAAAGCTTTGCCACACTGGCTTATTCCCAGAAACCACTCCCCAAGGAGCAGTGAAGCCAGCAGGCCCAGGGGTGCACACTGCCCATGTGGGAGCATCCCTTCAGCCAAGTGTTCCACGAGCTGGCACCTCACTGTCCCCACAGTCTCCCTGCACCTCAGCTCCCCAACAGTCCCCAGGGACCACACCACTGATGGTCTCCATTTGTGATGGCACTGGGTTTGTCTTTGAAGTTTGGGGAAGGCACAGCTCAACACAAGGGGACAAACTTTGGAAAGACTCATATAAGGATAAATAGAGGACAATAAATCATAAATAGAAGGAAATAGAAGCAAACACGCTCTCCTGGCACATAAATGTTGTCTCACACAGCCTCGTGTTCAGCCAGGATGGACAATCTACCAGAGAACTTCAAGGATTTTATTACAGCTCTTAAACAAAAGTATTCCCCTTCTGTTGTCAAAGAGTTTCAAAAGACAGATATGTCCCAAAATGACTGCCTGCCCTAAATCAGAGCCTCTTTAGTCATTGGAAGTTTCACCACCCATTTTTGGGGAGGAATTCTGGTTTTCTCCCTGTCACAAGATGCAACATGGGGTGGGATGGGAGATACTTACTACAAGCAGCAAAGTTGTTAAGCCACCAACAACTAGATTGATGATTCTGTCCTGAAGAAAAGAGAAGAGTGTTATGTGTACCTAAAAAACCCAAACCATATAAAACAGAACATTAACCAACAACACTGAGAGCATCACCCAGGATCCACATTATCCCCAGTACACCATCAAGGCTCCCTGGTCAGCTCTGCCACAGGGGAAGGTTTCCTCTCCCTCCACGGACCCCAGGGAGGTTGTCCTGGTTAAGGCCTCATGCAGCAGGTTTGTTCATTTGCAAATGGCTTCTCCACTACATCCAAATCAATTGAAGTTGTGCAAATTATATTTAAATCTTTTTTTCTAAAGTGGGAGTGCATAGATGGAGGTTGTCAGAAAAAGCTTTTTTTAGCCTCACTGCATGAGAATTAATAGATTGATAGTCTTAGGTGGGAATCTGTGGGCTGCTGGCAAGGAGGTGAAGCGTTGCCCACACCCCAAATGCTCCACCCTAACACCAGCAGATCTGAAGATGCCACACAGTGGCTCTGCTTGGACAGACAGATATCGCCACACACTTCTTTCTGCTGCTCCTGATCAGTAGAAAACAACTGGGAGGACAAGACCTTTTTGCACCTGAGAAGAAAGATCCCTCAGCAGCAGCATCGCAGTCCCATCCCAGTGGCATCAGGGCAGGGACTCGCTGTGACACTGGGCTGTGTGACCACGGGCTCAGAAGAGCACCCAGAGCAACACCCTGTACTGATGAACCTTCTGGAGTGAAGGAGACACTTCCACACACTTCTGGAGTGAAAAACAAAAAGAAGAATATTCCAGTCCCTGCCAGCACACTGCCTCCACCCTGGTGCTGCTCTGAGTATAAACGTGTATCACCACAGTCAGACTGGGCTGCACACAGCCAGGTGTGACACCCCACATGGCTGACAGCTCAAATCAAAGGCTAAAAGAACAGCTACAGCAGAAAAAATGTGCAGAGAGAAAACGCCCCAGACTTCGATTAATCCTGAGAATCATTAAGTTGGTATGGTGAAAGGAGAGTGAGAAAAGAGTTTGAACAGTGAAAGCATTTTGCCCAAGATATCCCAGCCAGCAGGCAGAGCAACATGGGCTTCCCTCCACCTGCTCTTGCACTCTCCTTCCCTCCTAGAATTTGGATTTGTAGAGAGAGAAGTCCCAGGTCATGAAGAAGTAACACATGACAGCAGCAGGGCACTAGAAGAAAGCAAAGAGAGAGCAGCAAATCATGCTTTTGTGGGACACCACCAGCCCTGACCTAAGGCTTTGTGGAGCTCATGTTAAGGTGGTTCAGGACCCAGTGGATGCTGTGCCCTGGTTGTGTTCGTCCCCAAAGCAATCAGACTCTCAAACCTCTTTTATTAGTTCCCCAACTCCTCTTTGTCAAACAAAACCACTGATGCTCCTGTAGCTCAAAGGCCCCAGGCTGTGGGGGAACAGCAGTGGGAAGTGACCCCCCCAATAGGAAATTCTCACCACCATCCCCCATGCAGGGTCCTCACCAGCCAGGCACAAACCCCTTCTCCTCACTGGCGTTTCTGCACACAGAGTTGGTGATATGACAGCAGAGGTGGCAGGGCATGCCAGGGAGCCAGCTGCAGAACAGCAGTGGGTCACCAACCTACAGAGCTCACCTGGTGAGGAGAGTCACAGCCAGCTCTGCAGAGAGCTCGGAGGGATGGACACAGTCACCATCCAGAAAGCCATGATTGTGCTCCTAATTAACTAGAGACTCACTGTATGAGGACAGACTGAACTGGCAGAAAACAAGGGGGTCAGATTTGACAGCGATAGTTGGGCATTTCTCTCTTGGCTGTTCCAATGTGGGAGAGAGCATCACCAGCACAGAGACCTCTCATCTCACACTGCTGACTGATGGACATCCCAGTGACAGCCAGATCAGGTACGGATGTCAGCAGTGGAGCTCATGGCATCCAGTCCCTGTGGCCAAGGCTTCCCCTTCCCCGTGCCTAAGCCTGCAGTCACTCAAATTTCCCAAATGTGCTGCCGGCAGAAGAAGGTATTTCAGGATCTGGGGATTACAGACACTGATCCTGAAATCCTGGGCTTGGCAGAGCAGTGAGAGGCTGTATTCCCCAGTGCCCGCTGACACTTCAGCCCCAGGCAGCTTAGCACAGCAAAAAGGTTAAAAATACTCAAGCAGAGGCCAAGACGGCTAAAGGGATTGGGGATGACGGAGCCTTTCACCTCCACACTGTGTCCGAGTGCACAGCCCAGGCCAGACAGACACTCCTGGATACTGGGCACATGGAAGCTGGCTGTGGTGAGCCTTGTGTCCCACATGTCACCCAGCTGGCACAGCCAGCTCTCACAACCAGCACAGCTGATTCAGGAAGGATTTTTCTCCAGCATCACTATAGCTGCTAGAGTAAAAAGACAAAGAAAAAAAACAGCAGGCACACCAAAACAGAGAGCCTGCAGCTGCTTGAGGTCACCTGGACCAGCACAGGGTACTGGCACACACGCACCAACTTCTGATACAGCCCAGCAGTGCCTGCATGGGGGTCCCCATTCATCCAGCCAGATGCCAAGATGTAGTGAGCTGTTGGCCAGACAGCAGATGGATTCCATGTTTCACTGTTGCACAAGATGCATTTTGAAACAGGAGGGTTTCTGCCCTCTCCTACTCTGGGGAGGCTGTTGCAGGGGCTGGAGGAATGAGACTTCTCCCAGGGAGCTTCTGCAGTGCAGAGGTCTCCCTCCATCTGCCTTCTGGGAAAGGGACATAAGGTCAGGAAGCGTCAAATCCTTGCAAAGCAGGAGGGCACAGTCCAGGATTCTTTAGGATCTGGGTCAAGGTTACAAGGAGCAGCAGGGAAACTGAGGCCAGACTGAGATTATATCTGCACTGCCTTCACAGGATTTGACAGAGTGGCAGCTTTGCTCTTTGCCCCACTCCAGCTCAGGACCTTCCATCCTTGAATCCTCCACGTTAGCAGCATGTGGGCTGAGCCCACAGGGATCCCAGCAGAGGCTTGGCCAGGACAAGGGAATGGGCAGGTCCCCTGGAGCATGGGTGCCTGGTGCCATCTCTGCAGGAGTGACAGAAAGGCCATTTTTATGCCTTACATCAGCAAGTCCAGATGGTCAGCAGCCACTGCAGCCTGCTGCAGCCATAGGGGATACCTGAATGCAGTGCCAGAGCCAACCTGGTGCAATTGCAGGCAGTGCAGGCTGTGCTCAGGGCCATGCTGGCCACCCACCCACTGCAAGACATTGGACTTCCTGGTGTGTCCTCAAAAGCTCATCATTCCCATCCCGAGCTCCTCAGTTTCTCTATTGCTTTCACCTTCCAACCCATAGCAATTAATTCCCACCCACTCAAATGCTCCCAGCACTGAGGAACCCAAGTTTTCAACTTCTTTCCTGAGAAGTGCAGCACCTGTGACACTCTGTCCCCTCATAGCCACTGTGCAGCTGTGCCTTTGCATTGTCTCACCCATTCACTGCCCGTGCTGCATCCCTGGAAACCACAGCTGAATCCACAGCTGAATCTGGCATTCATCAGCGCCGTGTTGCTGCACTCCTCTTCCCACCAGCCACTCCTTTGGTACCATCTTGCCCCATTCTCTGCTCAGCAGCCACAGGGGCTTGGCAGGAGCAGCTGGACCACGGCAGGACAAGGAGGCAGATGCTGCTGCCCAGCTCTGCCATCTCCACAGAGGGGCTTTATCCTAAAGTCACCAGCTTGGAGACCAGGAGAGTGCAAGAAGGCAGGAAGAGGGAATCCCCTCTCTACATCCATTTCCAGTTGCTGGCAAGGATGGGAGACCCCTAATTTTGGTTGCAGGGCTTCCTGGGGCACAAGCACTGCCCCTGCCCCTCCCTGTGGCCCCGGCCCGAGCAGAGGATCCCGGTTTGCCAACATCAGCCATCCCTTGCAGAGACCCAAAAGCAGAGCTGGGGCAGACACACTTCTCCCGGCAGACCTGCTCCCATTTAAAGGCAAAGTTTAGCTTTTCCATTTCTGACGCAGAACATTCCAGCTCGGGACCTCACCAGCGTCCGTTTCTAGGCAACCCCAGTGAATCAGGGAGGAAACGACCCCTGGCCAGCACAGTGATCCCTTGTCTGTCGGACACGGGTACAGCAGCGAGAGACCATTGGCCGCTGCTCAGCCCATATGACAGGCTCCAAAAACGCCACAGGATACAGGCAGGGGGTGAAGTGCAGGACGCTGGATCCCCTTTAAGAGCCCAGGAACTGAAATTAGCATCCCACGTTTTTTATTTACTGCTCTCCTTTGCAAGCAGAGGCATAGCTGGAAAAAGGGATCAGGGATCAAAGGCTTAACCTGGGCTGAAAATTTGGGGGTTACCTGCCAGGACTGCCTCCCTGCTCCACCTGCACATCCCAGACCCTATCGCTGGGAGCTTCCCAAAATCTCTGACCAAAACCGTCCAACAGGACCCAAGTGCAGGGCACTGCTCCAACAAAGGAACCCTTGCCTCCAGTGCTCCCCATCAGGGCCAGCAACTGCTAGTG
>JANPWX010000257.1:55454-96588 GCA_024734555.1 Trochalopteron elliotii | reverse complement strand
TTTTTATTTAAAATAATTTTTATTGGTTTGAGGGTTTTTTTACTTTTAATTAATTTCATTTTTTCTGTTTACATCACTTGGTCTCAGAAAATAGCTTTCCTCTTGGATGTCCCCCAGACCATCATGGATACAACCTTTCTCCAAGGAAAGGTTTAGGATGAACCTACATTTTAGGATGAAAATAAACCAGTTAAGATGCATTAAATGTTGTGGCTTCCAGGACAGATTTCAAGTTCTTTGTTAAATGAGCCCTGTAGTTTCTCCTTGACCCTGCTCTCCCTGCCATGCGCCTCTGCAGGAATTCCAGGGCACTTTTTACCCTGAGAGACTAACTCCCCTAAATACCACTGTAATTTAGCAGAAGTAGCACGGCCATTTCCTTCTTGCTGGATAGAAAAGATTTATAGGCCAGGTCTGTTGGTGAAAAGATCAGAAAGAAGAACACCAGCTGCAGATATGAACTGTCAGAGCAGTTGTTCTGTTGGTGGCCCCAGTTCCTGTCACCCCCGGTCATCCAGGGTCCCCGCGTAGGGACCGGGGTCACGGCCCGTGGGAGCTCTTGCTCAAGAGCCCAGTGAAATCAGCCACTTCTCTTGCGAAACATTTCTGTCACTTGAGGTCACAAGTGCTGCGGGGCCGCTTGGCCCGGGGCTGTGCTGTGCCCTCAGGGCTCGGGAGCTCTCCATCTGCTCTCAGCGCGCTCCGAGACCAAAGCGCCGCCGCTCCCAAGGTGAAAAGTATTGAATTCGAGTAGGGCTGGCAAATTATCACAGCTTCGATGAGCTTTACCGTGTCCTGAGCTGAAGTACTGGGTGGGAAGGCACAAAGGCCTCCTGTAACCCTCCAGCGGTCGTTCCCAGGGTAAGCGTTGGGGAAGAAGGGCCTCCAGGACTCAGTGAAGAGACTCTTCATGTCCTCTTGAGCCACTCGGAAAAAAACATTCCCATGGTGTGAGGGATGTGGCTTCCTGACACACAAGTGCTCCTGACCTACAGAACGCTTGGTCCTGTGCTCATTTTTCAGTGCTTGTACATTAATTATATTCCGGGCTGTGCCCAGATTAAATACTCAGGGGCTTGTAGGGTCTGGGTGGGGCATGGGGGTGACTGTGGGAGTGCCCTGCATCATGTACTGCATTTATACTTGGAGTTATGGCTCGGTGGGACAAAGGGACATAATCTTCTTCCAACATCCACTGAATAACTGAGAACAAATGCAAAACACAGGCAAAACTTGCTGAAAACCACAAACTGTTACTTGCACATAATAATCAATGAATCAATAATCAGTGAATATTGGAGCAGAGGAGTTACGTGTTTCTCAGCTCATTCTTTGTTATAGTACCTTGTTTTTTAAGTGCTACACATCTTCTCCACTTAACCAATCTATATCTCTCCCACCTGGACCACTCACTTGTGCATCAAAGTACTTCCTGGGTGATGTGATCACTTAGTAGACAGCAGCTCTAATTCGATGAGTGAGAGTCTGAGCCACTAACGTAACAGACAAACAGATTCACTTCTTTCTACAATTCGAAGTACATCAATCTTCAGTGAAAAGTACCTATGCTTCTCAGGTCTGAAATAAAAAACAATCTTCTTTTTAATGGAGGAAGTAATATCAAAGGAAATCTTGGATGGTATAACACTGGAAAGATTTGTACTGCTCACAACTCCCTTGGTCTTAGTGTGTTTTACATTTATCACAGCTGGCTGCATCTGTTATAGCAGTTCCAAGGTTTACATGCCAAGCTTTAGCTCTCCTTCCTCAAAAACATTCCTGGCATTACTTCCTAGAAATCGATTTGGCCTATAAATTGCAAAGAGCTTTGGAGTCTCTTCACAACATCAGCACCATAGATTATAAAAGACTGTATGCTTTCTCCTGTTTAATATTTTATTTATGTTAAAAGTGATCATGTGTTTTTCTTTGCACTCTGGGTGAAGGTTTAATTCAGCATATATATAAGAATTTCAATATATCCCAAGGCTAATTATATATCACTGTCAGTGATGCTGCTGCCTCTGTAACTCACCAGCTGGCTGTTGGAGTCCCAGGGTGGAGGTCAGTAACTCATCTGGGCCAGCAGCGCTGCCTTCAGCTCCTCACTGACTTGGCTCAGTGATGCTCTGCATGTCCTTTCAAGTGATCTAATGTGCTGAGGCTTCTAATGCATCAATTTATTCCATAACTCTTTGGTAGCAGGAGCTTTCTGCTGCCATTTATCTTAGTCTCAGCCCCAGTAAGAGCAGACCCTGCCCTCCTGTCTCCTTCCCCGTAGCGATTTCAGCTTCCCGACACAGCCGTTACTGATTACAGCCTGGTAATTGGTTTTTGCACTATTAAATCAGCCCTCAGCTCCCAGCACCATGGCCCTGGGGCTGTTCTGCTTGGCACACTTTATTTTGAAAGGACAGCAGTTTCCTCAGAGCTTTCTAACAAAGCTTCCACCAGACAAAACTCATCGGTGTTTTCAAGTCCAAAGGAAATGTGACTAACAAACTTGGTTTGTTAGAATAGACTTTAATCTCATCTCTATCAGCCCCCAACCTGAGGAAAGAGTAATAAATGGACAAGATATTTACAACACTGAGATCCCTCTCCATCATCCCAGAAGAGTTGGGTTTGACTCCCTCTGCAGAAAGGGTCACCTTACCCTGGCAGATCATCAAGGGACAACCAGCTCGAGGACAGCCAGCATGGTCCTCCCCCCAGAGCATGGGGCATGATTTTCAGTTAATCCTGCCATGCTGAGATTGTACATTTCTTGCTTTTGCTGGGGGCACATGTTCTGCTGACAGGACAGGAACTTTCTGTAGGGAGTGTGTGAAAGGAGAAGAGAATCCAAAACCCTCTAAGTTTTGCAGTTCCCACAGATAATTTTAGTAAGTAGCGGCCTATAAGGACCAAAAGATGTTAAAACTGGTACCAAGTGATGTTACAGACATAATCAAGCTCACCAAAAAAACAAAAACAAAAAGAAACAAAATCAAAATTCAGTGAAATATTTCTAGTATACCCTAGGTGTAATCTAGGGATGTAGCCAAAGGTCTCTGCCTGCATCTCTCAGTTTATGGTAACTTTCCTCGAGTCTCTGCCTTACTGCTTGCAGAGTTTTTCCCCTGAACAAGGATGCTTTAATTTAGAGTCAATGGAGAACCAGAGTGGCACTGGGACCCATGGGGCAGATGCCACAAAGGGAACACAGGGCTGCTGGTGTGACACCCACTGGCACTGTGGGGCTGATGTGAGCAGCCCATGTCCAACAACTCCCTGGACTTTAACATCATTGCTTGGGACATGGGGAGGAACATCAGCCCAACAGGAGGGGGAAAACAACCACAGCCTTTTATGATTTGCAGCCAGGAAAGAGAGGTCTGGGGAGGCAGTCAGCAGAGGGAAGCACGAGCTCACAGATCCAGTGCAAACCTCAGCCCATGGCATCCCTCCAAGCTCCAGAATGCAGGCAGAGGGCTTCAAACAGTTCTGAAAAACTATTTCATTTCACTTTTTCCTCATTTATGTTTAGCTCTTGGAGATCAGATGAGAGACTGAGCAAATGAGGAAGCTGAAAGATTCTCATTCAAGGATGTATTGTCTGAATTATTCATTAAAATCTTCATTCTCTTGTGGATTTTTAAGCATTTGAGTTTTATGAGAATTGTGAATTCTCCCTCTTTTACGTTATCTTACTTAATGTATTGCAGAAGCCTTTCCATCTGCTCCTTCATGCTACAAAATCTCAGCAAAGGGTCAGCATTTGATAGATTAAGAGAAAAATGTCCTCAATATTTTTTATTTTTGAGAAAAAATATCTTTAAAAATATAAACGTTTCATTAATATATGCATGTGTATGCATATATAATGCAAATTTCCCTCCTGGGCTTCTGATAGATGTATAAGCAGTTTACCAACTGTTCCTCTGAGCTGGTGGCAGACATTAAGTGGGGCAGCAGCTGTGGGGCTGCTTCAAAACACCCCTTTGAAGAGCAGAGGATAGAGCTCGGTGTGACACCGGTCGTTGCACAGCAGCTGAACAGCAAAACATCCCTTCATCTGCTGCATCTGCAAGTCAGACATCACCTGTCACCCCACCAAGGGTGGCAGGAACATCACAGGGAAATTTGCATTGGTACTGATCTTCAAGGAGAAAAAAGCTATTTTGAATAGCAAAAGGACAGAGCAGAAGTACCACCTCCTGATTTTGCAGGATTTCCATCTTGTCATTTAAGCTTTCCACAGTGGGATAAACAGAAAAGAAAATTATCCACCTATTTGTCCTTCCTTATTATGTGCATATGCTCCCCTTTGGCACTACCACAGCCTTGAAATGCAGGATTTTGTGATTCTCTGCAGAGAGGTGAGATGAAAAACTTTCTTTGCCCACAGCAAGCACGCTTTGAGAGGTCATCCCACCAGCAGTGAGGGTCTGTGTGGCTCATCCATTTTCCCAAGTCGCCTCAAGGCTACTTCATCCAGGAGAAGATTTTCTTCCCAAAACTTGATGTTCCTGAGGCACACGCTCCATTAAACAATGGCTAGCCAGAGGCTGACTAAAACATCTGCCTGAAATCCAGACTGCTGCCTCTTGTGCTGAAATGTTTCCAGCTGGCACTGCCCCAACCACAGGCTTTTTTCTTCTCCATGGGCATGTGCAATTCAAATCCTGCAGTGGCTACAGCCTCTGAATTGAAAAGCAAGTCATGCAAATCCTATTTGCACAAGAGAGCTGTTATCTTACTAAAGTTTATGGATTTCACGGAGTCTGAGGGCAGAGGGCTCCATCCCCAGTGAGAGGTGTGAACTCTCATCTCACACAGCACAAGTCACTGCTTATAGTCAGGTAACTCTGGGCTGAGACTGATGACAGTGTTTGGAAACTGTGTTAGTCCTCAGGCAGTAAAATAATGTTCCAAAAACAAAACTTCTAAACCTCTGCCTGCTCTGCATCTGCCTTACATCTCTGTATCCACCTTGTCTGTATCAGACAAGGTGTGTCTGATCAGTGAAGCACAGTGAAAAATACTTATTAACCTCTATGAGAGAGTCCCAGTGTAACCACTTCATTAATTTATCCCTGATTACAGTCTGTTTATCCAGTTTAGTATCATTCCCTTTTAAGTACTGGTTCATGTTGACTCTCTATCAGTCCTCTGGCACCTCTCCAGTTTTCCAAAGTTTGTTAAGATCTAAAATTAGTGAAATGAGAGTACTGAGCTACTGGTCTTAAGACTGAAAGTGTACATGACCCCAGACTTCTGAACTGAAAGTGTTTGTATTTAGCAGGTCATGTTTCACATCCTCTTCAGCTAATAATTTACAGATGGTAAATTATTTCATCTGGTATAGATGGATCCTACTACCTTGCTCTGATATAGTAAAGTAGGAATTATGAACATTTAGTGTAATGTTTTTCCCCATCTGATGGATATAAATGGTAAGATTGTAAATAACAGAGAAGCTATTCCTAAGTTAAGATTCCCAGTGATATTTTAATATCTTTTTACTGTCTATAACATGGTTAAGTTTTTATATTTCTTCTGCTTCTGTTGCCTTGCATTCTCAATAATCTGTTTGCAATATACATTCTATGGCAATGAATATCTCTTCTAAACACCTCTTCTGAACCCCTCCTTCAGATCTGTCTATCTGTCCATCATCTATCTACCTATCTGTCTTCTCTGTTGAAATATTGCTCTGGTCTGACAAAATATTAATCCACTGATGTTTTAAATAAATCTCTGTAGTTGCAAATGTAGTAATCTTTCTCATTTGCTGAGACCAAAGTTGTGAGTGTTAGGCTATCAAAGAGATATTTCATGTTTTTAATTAGCATCTCCTCCAAACAGTGATCTTTCAGCTCTGGTACACAGACCTCTTCCTTTTTGAAGGGTCCAGTGGAGGGAAGAAGAGTCTTTCTGGATTGTAACTCAAGTTCCTTCTGAACAAGATGGATGTGTATCTCTCAGGGAGGTTAGGATAGGAGTTGGCAGGTTGTAACCACCACAGAGCAACAGCTCCACTGTCTGTACTTTTAGGAAACCAGAGCCACGGAAAGAGGTTGATCTGCAGGGGCAGAAACACTGCCCAACACATCCCTGTGTGGGGTGTGCCTGGCTCCAGCCCATCTCCCCAGGCACAGCATTCCAGCACTTCTCTCCTCGCACTCGCAGCCCACCTGCTGGCTCCGCCTCGCTCACATCCCAGCACTGGCTGGAACATCCTGTACTTGGCACGAGGATGCTCCCCAGGACAGCACAGCAGACATCCTCTAGACACCCCGGGCAAACATGAAGAGCCTGCCATATATCCAGTCCCCTTGCTTTTTGCTCCATCCCCCAAGCAGCTGGCAGCAGTTTATCCACCCGAGCAGGACAGCTCTCCCTTGGATGAGGTATTTGGGTGCTCCTGCCAAGACAGGAGGAACATCTGCAGCGAGGAGCTGGAACCGCATCCTACTTCCCCAACCAGCAAGAGCTGCCAGCGGGGGAGGAGGTTTCTGTGGGCACGAGATTGCTGGCAAAATGCTGATGCATCCGTGTGCTTGATTCTTTTTTAACCTGCTCGTCCTCCCCTGAACCCATCCCCTTCTTCCGTCCCTTCCCCTTCCCCCTCCTCCTGTTTCTAGGCATTCCCTTCCCTGTATCTCCACGTCCTTGGAGCTACCGCCTGCCAGGACACGCGAGCAGCGGCGGCACGGCGGGGCTCCGGTGCCTAGGTGTCTCTACACCATCGCTCAGAGCGCAGCCAAGCCCTGCCTCGGGGAGCCTGCCACAGGACGTGTGAAACTGGAGAGCAGCTGCTTCAGTAAACTGTTTGGTTATTCCGTATCACAGAAATAACAAATAACGAGGAAAGCAGTGATTTGAGCACAGAGGTACACAATCATTAACGAGCAGGTGATTAGAGAGACAATAAGGGAAGCCAGAGCTTGGCAGGCACTGACTGATGGGCCATTAAAGGAGCTACTCTGACTTTGGAGAGAATCTGCCTCAATGTTGTAACTGATAAGGCAGAGAAAACGTGGTTAGTGTGAAATTAGAGCACAGGTGTACTTGAGGGGGCTTGGGGGACTGAACAAAACTTACTACAGGATGTTTAGGGAAATGAACAAAGACACAGGAAGGGAAGCATCAGGGTGGACCAAGTGTGGGAAGAGGAAGGAGGTTGGAGGGATCAGACATGACAGCAAGTGTTTGGGCAGGACAATCACCTGGCTGGGCCCTGGCCCTGATCCATGCAGTCTGGCCTGCCTTATTAAATCCCATCCTTAATTACCTTTGCTATGTGCCAGCCCCTGGAAAAGACTGAGGGTCTGAGCCAGGGCTGGTTGAGGGAGCCAGGATAGAGGACACTGAACAGGCTTTTCAAGGGATCTGTGAGTGTGGAGTGCCTGTGAAGGCAGAGAATATGGAAGAGTATTGAGGGGGGAAAAAAGAGCCAAAAGCAACAAGCAGCAAAGATACTCTATCTCAACAGTGAGAGATATAAATACACTGGCAGAACAGAGCATCCATAAAAATGATTATGTTTGTTCAAAGTTACATTGCAGTGATTTTTTAGGTGCCACCTTGGAACTCTGCTGTCAGTAGACATTCCCCAGTCACCATCCCAAATGCTGTTTGTGAAGGTGCTGTGCTTCAGCCTTGAACTAAAGGCAAAGTCTCAATTGCAACAAGAAAGGAATTGTGGGATTTTTAAAGTAATTACAGTTGCCAAGAGGTGTTCAGCACAGGCAGGCTACTGAGAAAGCAGATCCAATAAATAAGATAAATTCAGAGGAACTGGAGTACCAGGAGAGAACCTGCAAGGAGTGTAGGGGAATTCCATTCCAGCTGCTTTCAGGCACATTTGTATCAACAATGTGAGGAACAGCAGCACCAACAGCTGCTGAGTTAGAAAGTTGTTTTTAATGAGTTTGAGGCCAACCATTTTCAACACTTTGAAACAAGGGAACCATGTTTGCAAACCAAAAAGTTGAGGTTCAGCTGTTCAGAGATGGAAAAACAACCATCTATTCAGATGCCTAAGTGAAAATCAGAACACTTCCTACCATCTTTCTGTGTGGAGCTTTGAGTTGCTGTGACTGCAAAGCAATCAAACCACCAGGATATCACTGTCAGAAGATACCATTCCATAACTGATTCCAGTAAAGCCTGAAAAACACAGCACACCAGCCTGGAACACACAATGCTACACTCTTGCCATTTCATGTGTAGCAGTCAAACACAAAGCCTGAAAAGTAGGTCTTGGAACTTTGTTTTCCCTACTCTTGTGAGCTTCAACAGGCACAGAAAGGATTTATTCTTCTTGTACAAAGCTATGAAGGGAATTAGAATTAGACCAAGTAGATCAGGCTTTGGCAGCTGCAAGCTAACAGAGAGCCTTGCCACCAGCCATTCCTTGAGCTGCTGAAAATGGCCATTGAGAGCAGTACATACAGTATTCCCTGATAAGAAAAATACCAACAGATAAGCACCTGGGGAAGTATTTTTTAAAGAATTACTTTTTCCTAAGACTCAAATCAGAAAAATAGCACATATTTTCATCTCTAGGCAATAAAACTTGAGATACGTGCTTTAGCTCTTTAAAATTCAGTAAAAAAGTTTGTATAATGATGTTCAGAAATTATTTATGTTGATAAGTACTATTGTGTCACCCTTAAACGAAGCACAGCTTCCCCAGATTGTTTACTTCTGATACTCCTTCATAACTTAGCTTAAGAGACAAGTGAGCTCACAGTTCTCCACCTGCTTAAAACTGAGCTAGAGATATTTCAGTTACAGGTGTATCAGACAAAACACTGAGTTCTTTTGACAGCAGCACCCAGGCAGCAGAGGAAACCTTGCTGGTACTCAGGTATCAGCCTCATGCTCATCCTGCACAGCTGAACCCCAAAGCCCAGTCAGGAGGGACTTTGCCAGGCTGGAGGAGTGGCCACATTACCTAAAGTTTAGCATGAACTGGATGTCAAAGGACAATTATAACTGAAACCAACACTGCCAGTACAAAACCTGCTGGTTTGCTAATGAACTGAGAGAGCTCCCAAATTCACCACAGTCTTGACAAAGGCCATCTCTGTAAGCTGGTCTTACTAATTACAAGGCTTGTCTTTCTTTTTCATCCTGTGAATCTTTTAAATATCACAGTGACATTCAATCTTTTTTACATTGACAATGCTGAAAAATGTAAGTAATATCTAGTTAATTCACTCTCTCAACGTGGGAAGGACCTGTCAACTCATATAAAGTGGAACATGAATTCCCATGCTACTCATTTGAAATGAAATATCCATGAAATGCACAGTCATGGTTTTAAAATACAGAGAGAAGTATTCAGCAATATTGCAAAAATATTGAGGGGTAGTCAGGTAAAATGAGGGAATCCCAGAAAATCTCTTATATGTGTTTCAACTTTTAATTTTTTTTCTTGAGGAAAAGAATCCACATTAAATCCTAAAAAGTTACCTGCAGTTTTAATTCCTGTTCTCAAATGCCCAACTATGTCTTTTTTATAGACTGAGAAAATGGCTGTACCAAATGTTCTCACTTCTTCTGTGTATGCTGATAGCAATAATTTCTGACAATAAATTTGAGCTGGCTGTACAACACATCTATTTTTTGTGAAATTCTTTAAAGGCTGTTTTCATGTCCACTGGAATATTTTGTTTTTAGGAATCTATAAAGTTAACAAAGTGAGATCCACTAAACTAAAGTCACAAAATGGATGGGTTGTCTGGTAATTGTTCTGTTCCCACTATTTAACTGCAAAGTATGCAAAAAGTCCTGTCTTTTAAAAGTACATCCAGAGCACTCCAAGCATAGAAGAAATCATAATGAAAGGCTGAAGTGACATTCATTGTAGCAATGCTTTATTTTTCTACATTGCAGTAACTCCCTCTTTATATGCCATTAAAACTTTCTGGGAATATAAGTTTCATAGTTGCTTCAGAGTATCTTTCAGTCATTTCTCTAACAGAGTTAATACAAATTTAAGCTAAAACTTTCCAAGTAGTCTAAATAAGATGAGGATACCATCACCAGTCATTGTCAACGAGGTCTTTTAAATATTGCACCCATACTATTTATTTTGACTAGGAGCTGTAAGTCCTCTATTTCTCATCTTGACTCTGCCTCCATCTTAGGCTCAAATAAATGAAGAATATCCATAAGACAGGTGGTCAAATGTACATTGCTAATTCATGCCTAAAACCAAGTTTAGACACCCTTGGTCAACAGTCTAGAGATAGGAAATATTAATAACAATTTTTTGTAACTACCACAAAAACACCTACTGGTTTACATAACAACAATCTATTCTAGTGGTCAACTATCAGGAGTTTTGGCATCTTGAAGTTTTTAATTAAATCCCCTCATGAGTGAAGGTAAGTACAGTCCCTCATCTTCATTGAGTGTCTCACAGTAGCCCAGGTATGAGCAATGCTGCAGAGCTGATGTCACAGCAGCACATTCAAAGAAAATGTTACATAGCTGCCCTTAAAACAAATTAATTGTGCCCACAAGAGCTTCTCTCTATTCAGAACAAAGGCTGTCCAAACGACAGGATCAGGTGTAGATGTTGATAATGTAACATTTGAAGTTAGATGAGATGAATTCTGCCCAGAAATCCCACATATCATCTGTGTACCTCACTTTCCCCTAAATATTATTGAGTGTGGATTTCATGTTCTCCCTGGAGTTTTATACTCCATGTTCCCAACCTGTGAATCCACGATCCACTCCCACAAGAAGGCAGATGTTACTAAGTCAATTAATACTTCCTCTTTGAGTAATTAATATTGGCACCTGACAAGAATACTTTGGGAATAGACAGAAAGACATTTCTGTTGTGACTTTCTATCACAATAACCAGTCTTTATAACTGCAGCTCAGTACCAGCCATTGTTACTTGATTGTTCAGCATCCTTCACCTAAATTTTGCTTGTTTTTCTTGCTCTGCTTCAAGGAAATGTTAGTCAGTGCTCTGGGCTCACTTTGGCCCTTTGGAGTCTCATAAACCTCAGCTACACCAAGAGACTGTGGCTGACATTAACCATTAGTGTCAACAAGATTATATTGTTTGGAATAACAATTGATGCCTGTACTTAAAATGGATGTTATACAGGTAACTGAAATATATGATGTCCATTTACCAGGTTTTTAGCTTTATTTCGGAGCATTTGTAACCAGGAAAATGAGGAATAATAAGACTTTTGCTTATAGAAAGGAAAAAGTGAAGTTTCTATGTCTATAGTTCAGGCTTCTCTACATTTCCAGCATTCCTCTTCTATCTAAACATGACATGCATACTTAAGAAAAGCCAGATTTCACAATTCATTTACTTACAGGTCTTAAGAAACGATTTATAAAAACAAACCAGAACAGTAACACTAATACACATAAACTTTCACTTTAGGGACATCTTTGTCTTCACATTCTCTTTGCCTATTGTAATAATAGAATGTATTGTCCCTTCTTTGAAGTTTCTTAACAAATCCAGTTTCTGGCCAGCACTCTACCTATAAGTAGAACAAAAAGGTATAAAATCACCTGAACATGCTCACATTAAATGATGTTTGTGCATGACATTGCAAGGAATATAGGGTGTACTTTCATAGGAAACCCTCATTTGCATCTAAATACTATTATTCTATTAACTTGCTGAATTTTTAAAAACAGATTGAGAACAAGATGACAGAAACCAGCTTTCAGGTTTAGTATAAAGTTATGTGATCTGAAAAGCCCAGAAATAGGAACCTAAGGATATTTAACAGGCTAATTTAAAACTGGACAAGTTTTTAAAACACCTTGTTTAGGAATATAACATTGATGCTATTCAGTTATTCAGTAATTGGAGAGGCTGCACGAGTCTGCTTCTCCAAGACTGACAAAGACTTAAAGGTTTCTTTCAGATCCTTCTGACCATGAGAAATGTGATTTTCATTAGCAACTTCATGAAAATAAAGTAAGCTGCAGACTGTATCAGTCTCAAAGACAGCAGGATCAGTCCCACATAAACCCAGCATCACCCTGGTGTTCTCCACTGTTCCACAATGTAAAGCTTTAAATTAAAGGCTTTAGCATTTGCTTGTTCAACAGCTTTATGGCTTTAGTAGCTTTTTCAGCTTGAGCATCTATGACTGCTTCTGATTAAACTAAATCAGGTAATAAACATCATATTTCTCTTCCAGGCAGAGCTGACAACACGATGTCAGACTGGAGCATTCTCTAACTGGAGAGGCCCAGAAGTGGTTTCATCACTTACCTTATGACTTCAGGCATACAGCTGTGTTATCTACGTTGTCTGTCTAAACATAACAGCCTTAATATTCATTCCACCTACATTATAATTGCATCTTTAGTAACAACTGCATCATAGAAACCCAATATGGACTAAACAAGACATTTTGGAATATGTAAGTTGAAATAGGATCAGTGCCAGGCCCTGGCAGGCTGGAACAGAAGGCACACTCACATTACAATGAGTCAGTGGTATTCTTTAACTTTCATCAGGGTTTAACTGCTGGCGGTTGTGCCATAAATCTTAAACACACAGATCCTACCACAATAATGACATGATTTCCTTCTGCAGTTCCTGAAAATTATACCACAGCCTTTGCAGTGGTATCAGATCCCACAATAAAATAATGAACTGTGTCTTATTATGCACATCAATGTGTTTTGCTGTGTTTTGAATTATCTGGATGGGGAGTGAGTTTCTTGGAACTTTCTGTGGTTTCTTATGTTCACAGGAGGTCAACATCTTTTGAAAGTGTGTTCTTCATACTATATTTGCTGCTTTGGAAGACAAATTACAGAGCTGTAATAAAAATGATATATTGTTTGTTGTGTTAACCTGTCGGTTGCTATTGTGAACCGTGAGTAGCCACTGGGTATTTGGCACTACTCAGTAGCTCATTTGATGTGCTGGGGGGCATCACCACCAACTGTAGTGATCAGAGGCACAAGTCCTTGGTGCTGACAAGAGCCTGTGTCACAGCTGCCTTTAGTACAGCTGGCATCAAATATTTCCATTGTGGTCATCGTTTTGGCAGAGGCCAAGTTGTGAGTGTGCACAAAGCCTGACTGTGCTGCCACACAATCCAACTGCAAAGTGAAGCAGCAGCAGTGACACAGGACTGACTCCATGGACAGTCAGCAGTTTCCTATCGAGTCTATTGACAGAATAATGGGGAAGCTGCAGAGAACTCACTTGGAAATATTTCTTCCCTCAACACTGAATTATTCCTTTGGAGATCAGCTACATCTGTTCAAAGAGATCTGTGATGCTTCTAAATGCATCAGAGAGGGGGAATAAAACACAGGCTGGGGAGTCTTTCTGTTTCACTTCTGTGAGTTATTCTACACAATTAACAACAGCTCAAGAATTCAAATCAGACATGTGAGGAAACACACAGTATCAGAACCTAGCCTAAATAAAACAAAATTTTTAGTTAATCATTTCACATGAGACAGAAGTTTAAAGCAGTAACTCCTACAAAGTTCTAAATCTTACCTCATCAACTTGTTTTACTTGTTTGTATTCCACCTCATCTCTGTATCCAGCTTGCTGAAATCTGTACAAGTTCTCTACATCATCTGACCATATTTTGGCACGATGCATAGATTTTGGTTTGATGTCAGCTTTAGTCATGACTTCAGAAACTTTGGACATCTTCCTGAAATTAGACTTAAAAAAATTAAATAGAGAACACAGAAGGAAGTGATTTTGTTGGGGACATAGGGTAATGGATAGAACAAAATTTTAAAATAAAGGAATTACAGAGCTCAAAGTCTGAGGTTAAAAAAGGAAAAAGTTATAAGCAGTTAGAATCAAATTAAATGCAGTACTTGATCTCAAACAAACCCAACTCCTCTTTACTTCCATGTACATCTTGACTCAACCTTCCTAAAATTTAATTGTCTGTATTGATGCATTAAAAAAATACTAAATGCAGTATTTTTGAATTACATCTTTGCAGTTGCTGTCCCCCTGGGGCAGGCAGGCACATATCCAGATTTTTCTTTCTTGCTTCTGAAGTGACACCAAACTGGGAAGCACAGAACGAAGATTTGGGCAAACACTCAGGATGGGAGAGGAGGGGAGAGGAGAAATGCACGGTGAGTGACATGGACACAGTCCCAGTGACAGAGATAAGGTCTTCAGAGATAAACTGGATAAGGAGACAAGGCACACAACCCACCAGAATTCACCCCTTTCTACCTTTGCCCAATCAAAGTGACTGCCACTGACTCCTCCTCACACAAAACCCTTTTGTTCACACATTGCAAACAGGTTAACCAACTGTTAAACCTGAAAAGAACAGAACTGGGACAAGCTGAAACTCAAACTGAAAAGAAAATTAATTAAATAGATAAATGAAAAAAATCCCAAACATACTAAAAACAACGGCAGCAAAAAACAATTTTAAAAACTGCAGACAGTGGATACTCACAAGGGATGGATTTGAACTACATAAAAAATTAAATCATTTGACTTCTGCCCTATATCTGAATTTCATTCATTTGCTTTCTTAAGTGTATCTTATTCTGCTACTCAAATAGAACTTCTGTTGCTTCTGCAAGCAAAACACACACATCACTATCATGCCTAGCAGGTATGATCAGAGATGAGTCCTTTCCCAGTTTTGAAATGTCACCAAGCTTCAGCTTCATAATTAGGAAAGTATCTCCAAGGAATGAAAGCTTCTGCATTTTGCAGTGAGAGGATGAATACAATCTCTTTCCCTGTCGGTAGGATGCTGCCTCCAAACCTTGCCCAATTTCTTTACTTGGCAAGTTCCTATATCAACAGAGAGCTTGAAAACTTGAATGCTGAAATCTTATCAAATGCAAAATGTCACCAGTCTTTTAGAAAAGCAGAAATTGGAAAAAAAAGTCTTGCACCACAAGAAAAATCTTTGGGAAAATTATATCAAGAATGATTGTTATCACAATGTGGAACTAGCAGAAAGAAGTCTGCACACCTGTGCAGAGAGCAATCAGGAAACAAAGAAAGGGCCTTTCATCTCTTACCAAATACACTTTATTAGAGATCAATAAAAATACGTAAAAGGGCATTTTTCTGGCAACACTAAACCATTCATTTCAGTTCATTACTCCAAGCATTCTTGTACCAGGCACTGCAGCATTTCACAATTGAAAGCAGCCATTTACTAAAATAAAAAACTGATTTTCCCATCTGGTTATGAGGTATCAAATACAAATTAACAGGATAAGCACAGATCTTTATTCTAAATTTAGGGTAGTCTTTGAGATATCTATCTCAACATATTTTTTTTTCTCCTGTGCTGCAAAGGGCTCTTTTGTAGCTGTCACAGGATTTTTCAAGCTCTGTATTTGTTCATCAGTGTTTGATGAGAACTGCTGTCAGTCAATATTGACTTTAGACAGTCAATACTATTAGCAATAACATTAGATCTTAATAAATGCTAAGCTATAATGAAATTAAGTGTCTTGTGATAACTTACATGTCATTAGTGTTAAGCTCTTCTTTACAGGATGTGCTGGATTCACCTAATGAATGTTTTTCTTCAAGACATGTGGGTAGGTCTGGCACTTTCTGAGTCACCATTAATTCCCAGTGCCTGTCCACAGGCCTTCCTGCCCAAAAAATATTTTATAAAGATCATGTATTGAAAGTTCCAGCTCAGTGACTTTGTATAATGACAGCATCCCATTTTGGGGCTGCTATTTAAAAATTGTACTCTTTGTCTATTATGTGTCCAAGTTCCAGGCACAGAGCTGTTTTCATTGTAGCAGAGGAGAGGACAGCTGTAATCCAGCCAGGAATTCAGGGAAGAGATGAAAGACAACAGACAGATAAAGGCAAATAAAGAAGACAAGAGAATGGTAAGAAAATAATTTAATATTAATGCTTTTCATTTAAGGGGAACTTTTGAGCAGTGAAGTGGACTTTGCTAAGATGACAGTGTTTGCCTGCTCCAAATTTTAGATAAACAGTGAGTGCTTTGGCCTTGGGGACACATTTTTTAATGTTAATCATAACACAATTACTGTGGAATCCTAACTAGCCTGGGCTCACTGATGGCGGTTTCCTGAACAGTTACACAAGCTGGGGTTTGTGGGAGGAGAGTGCCTGCTCCCTTAGGGCATCTGCTCAAGGATTTTCACTGCAACACGGGGTTACAGGAAAGGGAATAAGCCATAAAACAATATATGGGGACTCAAACCTGAGCAGCGAATGAGGAAGGTGGTGAAGAGAATCACACCTGGCCAGTCATGTGGCATGTGAAGAATGTGAAAATGTTTATTCCAGCAAGGTTATCTGATCAGCAACCTTGTCAATTGGGAAATTTGGGGGAAAAGGGGAAACAAACAAGATATGCAGACAAGAACCTGACAAAAACCCCAGATAAACAAATCTCAACTCCAGCACTAATAGATGGGCTATCAAGAAACTACACAAATGACATCCTGGGAGATCAACCTGGACTTTGCACTGGTAAGACTTAACCAGGGGGACCTGGACTTGGAGAGGTGTGGGAATCCATGGAACAGTATAGATCTGTGAGGAATGTGCAGGAGCAGTGAGAAACAAAGATGGGAATAGACAGAAAGGAGTATAAAATAAGCCTGTTCTATGTAAACCAGGAGCAGTCAATATTACATACCCAGCTAAGCCCCACACCTGAGCATCACAGACTGTCCTACCCTATTGTATTCTCCTAAACCTTAACTGTCTCTCTGCATGAACTCTGTATTCCACATGTGTGTGTGCTGCAAGGACAAAGTCTCCTGGTGAGACCTGTGCATGAGTGAACACTGGTGCCAGCTCCTGGAGCCAGGCTGTGAGTATGAGCACCTCTGGCCTATGATATCTGGAGTAGGTGAGGGTACTAACTTGCCAGCTACTGGAACAGGAACAGGATGTGTCCTGAAAAATGAGCTGCTGGGAGAGGGCTGTCATGAGTGAGGGGCTCCATATCAGCAGGTGGAGCAGGACTGTGGGTCACAGCCTGTGTGCCTGGTGCTGGGGAGGAGTGGGGTCTGCACCTTCACCCATTTTGGTACACCTAGGGTGCACACCCATATTCACCAGCAAACTTGAAGCTGAAGAGTAGGGGCACCTTGGGTCCAGGCCAGGGTATCAAGTGGGACAGGGGGCCCTGCTGCCTCCTCAGCCCGGGCAAGGAGCACCATGTCCCCAGGCAGGAGAGGGCCTGGGGCAGAACAGCGGGAGGAGATGGCTGTACCTCTCCTACATCACTTAACCTGAGTCAGCAAACACAGGACCGGCTTGTGTCTCAGAAGAGCCAGGAAGAGATTTCACAGGATGCCAAGGGGTTGGAAAGGACCTTAAAGATCATCTCGTTCCAACCCCCTGCCACGAGTAGGGACACCTTCCATTAGATCAGGCTGATCCAGGCCTTGAACCGTCCCAGGACTGGGGCAGCACAACCTCACTGGGAAAACTGTCCCAGTGCCTCACAGCCCACACTGTAAAAAAAATTCTTCCGAATATCCAACCTAAGCTCCCCTTTGAAGTGACTTCTACCTACTCTACCCGACAGCTCCTAGTACATTCCGATGTGCTCAGACAGACACCTGAGCCTGCATCCGTAACTGCGCTGCGACCGTAACTTCACCCTGCCTCCACCGCCACGGCCACAACCCGCCCACCCAGCCCTTAAGGCGGCCCACCTCGGATCAAGCGACGCAAAATGGGGACTCTTCTCACTCGGGGTGGAGCGGCGGCCGAGGCGCGATGGGAGCGCCCCTCACGGCCGCCCCCCACCCCCTAAACCCCTCACGGCTGTCCTTTCACCGCTGTCCCCTCACCGCTGTCCCCTCACGACGCCAACGGTCACCAGGCAACCGCCCGCCGCGGCCCCTTTAAAAGGCTCTGCCCGCCCCTGATAGGTCGGCGCGGGGCGGGGTCGCCTCGGGATTGGCTGGGGGCCGGACGGGCGGACGGACGGGAAGCGCGCGCTGCCCGCCATGAGCCGGTTCGGGGGCCGCACGCGCGAGTACCCGGCCGTGTCCATCGACCGCTTCGACCGCGACAACCTGCGCGCGCGCGCCTTCTTCCTGTCGCACTGCCACAAGGGTGAGGGCAGCGAGGGTCTCCTCCGTGTGTCCCACCCCCCGTGCGTGGTCCCCGCCCCGTGTGTCCCCCGGCTGACCCCGTGCCTCTCTCCCCAGACCACATGAAGGGGCTGCGGGCGACCGCCCTGAAGAGGAGGCTGGAGGGCAGGTACGGGTTGGTGGCGGGGCGGCCTCAGGGTGCGCGCCAAAGCGTGAGCAGGACGGCGCGAGGAGCTGCCGTGGGTCAGAAGTCCCAGCAAGGGAATGGGACAGGGACACCTCCCACTAGACCAGGTTGCTCCATCCTACCTGAACTCCTCCAGGGAATGGGGCGTCCACAACTTTTCTGGACAATTTGTTCCAGTGCCTCACCACCCTCACTCATTTTAAAAACTTCTTCCTTGTATCTCATCTTACACCTGCCCCTTTTCAGTTTTAAGTCAGCCTCCCTTGTCCTCACCATGTCCTTGTAGAAAGTCCCTCTCTGTAATTCTTGAAAGCCCCCTTTAAATGTCAAATGGTAGCAGTAATGTGCCCCCCAGAGTCTTCTCTTCTCTAGGCTGAAGAGCCCCAGCTATCTCAGCCTGCCTTCATGAGAGAGGTGTTCCAGCCCTCTGGGCATCTTCTTGGTCTTCTCTGGATCTGCTCCAACAAGTCTCTGTCCTTCCTGTGCTGGGCTCCCCAGAGCTGGATGCAGCACTGCAGGTGGGGTCTCACAGGAGCAGAATCCCCTGCCTTGTCCTACTGCCCACAGTGCTGGTGATGCAGCCCAGGATAATATGGCTTTCTGGGCTGCAAATGCACACTGCTGGCTCATGCCCAGCCTCTCATCCAGCAGTACCCCAAAGTCTTCTGCAGGGTTGCTGTTAACCCATTTATCCTTCAGTCTGTTTTGATACCAGAGGTTGCCCAGACTCAGGTACACTTGGCTTTGTTGAACTCCATGACATTCATGAGCTTCATGAGGATCTCTGTTTTATTCCCTGGAAGTGTTGCTATACAGAGACAGTGCTGTGCCTGTTCAGTGAAGGGGCCAGCTGTGCTCTCTGAAGTGTATAAGCAAGCAGTTTGAGGGAGACAGTTATTCTTATTCCCCTCTGGCCAGCATCTGTGAGACTTTTCTTGGGTACTGTGTCCATCCCTGGGCTCCCATGATGATAAATTGGTAAGAGCATCACCACACTGGTCTGGGGCCAGGACCATGTGATGTGTGAGGAGAGGCTGAGAGATCTGGCTGTCTTCAGCCTTAGGAGTAGGAGACAATCATGTATTGCTGTTTGCAGGTAGGGGTGGAGGAGATGGAGCCAGACTTTTATTGCAAGTGCATAAAGAAAGGGCAAGGGACACCTTTTTCACCATGATGATGACCAAATGTGACAGTGGGCCCAGGGAGGTTGTGGACCAGTTCCTAGGCTCTCTTGGATTTGTTAGAGTAGATATTGCATCTCCTCTGATGCAAGCAGAGAAGCTCTCTTTGCTCATCAGGTCTCTGTGCATAAGCTCAAGCTTCATAAGGAGCATTCTGTGTTCTGCTGTGTGCTGACTGTCCCAAATGCCTGTTCCAGGGGTGTGTGCAGAGGTATAGAAACAAGCTGATAGGTCATGACCACGTACCACACACTGCGTTTGTGTCAGCACAAAACCATGCAGGCAGGGGCACACAGGGGTAGGTTTGGATTTGCTGTGCTGAAGAGAAGCCTGCAGGCTGCCAGATCTGCAGGTCTCCTCACATGAGAGGTTTCTGAGTGCAGGGTTTGGTGTACTGGGTGCCAGGTGCTGATGTGTTGTTAGATTGTTCCTTGTGCCTACTTTAAAAAACACTTATCTGTGTTTTTTGTCTCCTCACAGCTTGAAAGTTAAACTTTACTGCTCACCAGTAACTAAGGAATTGTTGTTGACTAACTGGAAATACAAGTTTTGGGAGAATCATATTGTGAGTTTGTGTTTATTTTGAAAATAGCACTTTCCAAGCAGTGACTCGCAGAAAGCAGCAGCTCTCTGCTCCTCAGGAGTGTCTAAATATTGGTGTTGATACAGTGTTTCAGGGCTGAAGTATTTCTAACAACTCGCCTTTCCTGCTGCTTGCTATGTGGGGTTGGTTTATTGCTGTTTGTTGTTTAATTATTTCCCCCCCCACAAAATTTTTCCTTTTCTCTCAACTTCAGCTTTATGTGGCCTTCATCTTAATATTGATCATTTGTACATTTGAATTTGTATGCATTTGTATTGATCATTTGAATTCATTTCCTTACCTTGCTCATTCTCTTTGCTTCTGTCTGCTTCTGTTCACTTAATTTAAAGTCTCTTATTGCTTGGAGTGTATATAATCTAAAGTTATATGATTTTCCTTTTGCTTTTTGGAAAATGAACTATAACATGAAGAAGTTTTAGTATAAAATCACTGCAAAACTTAATAAATTTACATGACTTCCAGTGTTTGGAGTGAGACTGCAAGGGATCAGTGTTATGTACAGGTGTGACTTGAAGTTATTTCCTTCCCTTTGCAGATGCAGGCATTACGAAATTGAGCATGAGGTTTTTTTACAGAAATAGAAATAATTATCTCTGCAGAAACACAGGAATACATGCTCCCAGTTAATTGTGGTCTCTGCTTCTGGTAATAGGGGGCAGTGGGAAGTGCTGCAGCACAGAGCTGTCCTAGCAAGATCCACTGGGATGTTTTGGGCTTTGCAGTCATCCAGAAATAAGGCATGTGATCCATCCATGATGAGGAACAAGAGCTGTTGCTGACAGAAGTCCAACATGCTCTAACTTTTTTAGGCATGCACATCTTGGTTGAGGTATCTCCATTTAATTTTTAGATAATTTTTAGGAAAATTTATTCCACTAGAAATGGAAAT
Source organism: Trochalopteron elliotii (assembly GCA_024734555.1). Classification (NCBI taxonomy): domain Eukaryota; kingdom Metazoa; phylum Chordata; class Aves; order Passeriformes; family Leiothrichidae; genus Trochalopteron; species Trochalopteron elliotii. Next base: position 75,658 of record JANPWX010000257.1, on the reverse strand, counting down.
TTATTACTTACTATGGGAAAATGAGTTTAATTTTACAGGCTTAGCATTAGCCACAGTGAGTGCTAGAGATGTCTACATAATGAACACCAAGATATAAACATGAAAGAGAATGTTTAGTAAATCCTGTAGTGCAATTAATCATTTTGTTACAGATTGCATTGGAAGTTGAAACTCCAACTCAGATTTCTTTAGTGGATGAAACATCTGGTGAGGTAAGTTACAGGAAAAAAAGGTTCATATGTCAGTCATGGGCAGTAATGCTGTTTATGTGAGTACAGGAAACACAGCTGCAGCATCTGAAGTGCACGAGCTATTTTTAAAATCTATGTGTCCCTCCTCTCCTGAAGTGACAGGAAAAGGGGTGATAATTTTAAACTAAAAAAGGGTTGATTCAGACTAGATAAAAGGAAGAAGCATTTTACAATGAGGATGGTGAAACATGGAACAGGTTGCCCTGAGAGGTGGTGGATGCCCCATCCCTGCAAACACTCAAGGTCAGGATGAGGCTCTGAGCAGTCTGATCTAGTTGAAGATGTCCCTGCTTTTTGCAGTAGAGTTGGACTGGATGAACTTCAAAGGTCCCTTCCAACCCAGACTATTCTGTGATTCTGTACTTGCTCACCAGGAACCAAGGAAGTAGAACTGTGTTTTGTCCAGCTTGCTTTATAAGCACCATGCAATACTTGGTCCTCTCTTCTGCCATGACAGGATGGTCGTTGCTCCTTAGTGCTTGCTGCAGTGTGAAGAGACTCTCTGGTTTTAAAAGCAATGCTAAATGCTGCAGGAGGCTGTGGGGAGTGATACATTGCCCTCACTGTGCTGACAAAAGTACTGGTAGCACTTACAACACTCTGAAAATAATGCCAACCCCTCTCTTCCAGAAAGAAGATGTAGTGGTGACACTTCTGCCAGCTGGTCACTGTCCAGGTTCAGTCATGTATGTCCTTTCAATAGTTTAAATGTTTCACCACCTGGCATTTAATGAGGAGTTTGACCCAAGTGTTGCTGTTTGCAGGTTTCTGTTTGAAGGTGAGAATGGCACTGTGCTGTACACAGGGGATTTCAGGCTTGCCAAAGGAGAAGCAGCCAGAATGGAGCTTTTGCATTCAGGGACCAGGTGAGCTATTTTGTGGGATACAGAAAGAACAGAAGATCATATGGCATGGACAATTTGGCTAGGTATTCATTATTTTTTTCCTCATTTTTTATTCTGGATTAAATATAATTGCAATACTGCAGTTACAAGCCCCATTTGATGTATTCTTTGTAATCAAGAGGTAGAATTACCTGCTTTTGAAGAGAGAGGAAGTGGTGTATCTTAGCACTGTGATGCAGTGTTTACTCTGATATCACTTTCTATCCTCCAGGGTAAAAGACATCCAGAGTGTGTATTTGGACACCACTTTTTGTGATCCCAAATTTTATCACATACCAAGCCGGGTAAGTCTAATAAATTGTGAGAAGAAAGGTCCTTAAAACTGTTAATTAATTAACTACCCCTTTGTTAGGTAAGTCTTGCAAGGCAATGTCATTTTGCATTACTAAATCACAGCACTTTGGAAGTATTTTCCAAGAGGACTGACAGCATTTTCTACACTTTTCAGGAGGAATGTTTAAATGGGATCTTGGAGTTGGTGCGAAGCTGGACCTCCCTGTCTCGTAATCATGTTGTGTGGCTGAACTGCAAAGCTGCTTATGGATATGAGTATTTATTCATAAACCTCAGTGAGGAACTCGGAATCAAGGTAATGTTTCTCTAACTGTGGCTTTGGAACAGAGCCTCAGTAAAGATTGTGGCCAACACTGAGCTGGCAATGGTTGTTCAGAGGGCTGCTCTAGGCCACAGTTATGCCTGTTTCATTAACTTCCCTTAAAAAGTGCAGTTGTGCTCAGAATGAGGTAACTAGTTGACTTCAGTCTGAAACATCTGGATTTTCCAAAGAGAAGTTAATTCCCAGTTTTCAAGCTCAGTGTTTACCTCGCTCCCTTTTATTTTGTGAATGAGAAAAATCATTTGCATACAGCATTAATAGTTAGTATATATGTTCTGATTTTCTCATGAGTATTCATCCTTCTTCAGTATAGGTGGTATGTTCTATTTGTTCTAGATGTCCAAGTTTTGGCTGACACATCTTTGCTTGGACATTATTTGGGAGTAATAATTTAAATGCCTGCCAGCATTTGGGGAGAGCAGAATCCCATCTATATACCTGCTCCAGCTGCAGTCTGGCAAACACATTGAACTAATAAAGAGTAAATTCTGGCTTTCTCTAGGTGCACATGAACAAACTTGACATGTTCAGGAACATGCCAGAAATCCTGTGCCACGTTACCACAGACCAACACACGCAGATTCACGCCTGTCGACATCCTTGGGTGTGTTTGTTCTCCCCTCCCTTTGCTGTGAAAGTGTGATTGTGGGTGCTGATGTTTGGGGCCTGTTGGCTTAATGAAGACTGGTGAGATGGTGACTTAATGTAAAGCAGAGTGAAAACCTTAGTTAGTGGGTTGAAGTTTTTTTGTTTGGTTTTTTTTTTTTAAGGGAAAATATATTAGCTTATGCTAGAAGTAATTTAATTGTATTTGAAGCTTAAAAATGGTGTTTTTAAGTGAAGTGAGACAAGCAGCAGAGTAGATCAACCAGATATTACCCATTTCAATGTATCAAAAGCAGCTCAAATGGTGCCTGTTGCAGCCATGCACTGTGTGGCCATCCATTTCTGGGATGTCTGTCAGGCTGGAGACTCCACCTTGGAGGAACAGAGGTAGAACCTGAGACTGAGGCATTGGTCTCCCTAATTGATTTGCTTTGTCAGCTGCACTAAAGAACCAAGGTGTGATAGTGTCTTTCAAGAGAATTGGAAGTGAGAGAAGAACTTGGTTTGGCTAGATAATATGCTGCTTAATTTCTGGGTAAAAAGGTCACTGCTGAACTTCATTTTGTATCCGTTGGACAGGATGAGGACTGCTTCCGAGGGAACAGACTGCCCTGTGGGATGACTTGCCTTAATGGAACTCCCCTGCACATAATCAGCATCAAACCCTCCACAATGTGGTTTGGGGAAAGGAAAAAGAAAACCAATGTAATAGTGAGGTGAGCATACAGACACCTGTTCTTCCAGGTTTGTATGTTGCCTGATATGTATATAATTGTATCTCAGAATGGACTTCAAGTGTAGATTATGCTGGTCTGTTGACCACAGATGAAGAGCAGTTACCTAATTTCTGTGCCTCTTCTGTTTTTTTAGGACTGGGGAGAGAACATACAGAGCTTGTTTCTCTTTCCACTCTTCGTACAGTGAGGTTTGTATACTTCTGGTACTGAGTATACATTGGTTAAAAAATGTAAAAGAGTTTTGATTATTCTGGAGTGGATGACATGACTTGTCATAATAAGAAAAAATCCTGTCAGTAATAAGACATAAGGAGACAGGAAGTTCTGAATGCTGAAGACAGAGAAATTTGTTTTAATATAGCTGCAGAAAAACTTGTTAGGGAGGATTAAAGTCTATTTCCTTTTCTCTGTTCTCAAGGTATAGGTCACTTCTACAACTGTTTTGACTGCCTTTCTATTTTTGATTATTGTGTAACTATGCAATGCTTAAAGCATGGAGTTTTAGCTTACAATACATTGTTTATCTATTGTGACTCAGATTTGGGTGCGTTTGCCTTTTTTTCTCAGCCCATGCATTTAAACTGAATTTTCTCACATCTTGACTGCTGCTCTTGCCCCTTTTCCTGTGTTAAAAGAGTAAAAGGAAATTGGCCATGGCAGCATCCTCCCCACAATCACACACTTTCATTTAACATGACTTGATACAGCTCACTACTTTCTCCTAAGAAACTGAAACTGGATTAGTGCTAACAATGATCTGTCACAAAGTCTTGCACTACAAAATGGAGGAAGGCAGTACTGTTTTTAAGATCCTGATTAAGTTTAAATTTGCTCTGCCATGTAGGATTTTAGATGGAGGTCCCAGTGTGGAATTTGCTGGCAGAATATGGGAGGTAGTGTAACTCTAACACTTCTACCTCCACATGCAAAAACAGATGGGCCCTTGCCCTGGTTTGAGACAATTTAAAGGAAAACACTCTGGAAGGAGTTGCCTTCTTTTACAGGTTCAGCTAATCCCTTTCCACCAATAAGGAATGAACAGGAGTAGGTGGAAATGTAAAAATATGTTTCCTAACAAGTGCAACAGCAACAGGCAAAAAGTAACAGTAAATAACTGCTAGATACAAAATTGCAATAACATTATGGGTCACCCCAGGACAGGCGTGCTATCTGTACAGCTGGCAGTGTAATCTGCAACCTGCAAGCATTTTCAGTGTTCAGCACTGAAAAAGCCTCAGGAGGAGTGCCCCAAACTGGACAAAATTCTTCAAGAAATTTACTGGAGATCATCTAGAAGAAAAAAGAGTAAGGCTTGGAAAAAACTGTGTGTTTTGTCATAATGGGCTTTTACAGGGTACTTTAGGAGACTTCAGGAAAGGAATACCTGATCTGCAAAACTGGAGACTGGAACTCCAGTAAGAAAAATGCACTTTTGAAAAGACCAGCAGCAGTAAGGACAAGGAAGCACTGGCTCACATTCCAGGTCTGCCCAGCCTTTTCTTTCAGAGACAGTGATGATCTGTGTAGTAATTGGTAATTACAGTGAGGTGTTAGGTGAGGCTGAGTTCTCAGCATCCTTTCAGGCCTGTTTCCTTGTTCCAGAGACATCCACTTTGACAGAGTCATGGGTTATATTCTTTACATAAAGACTACTAGTAGTACTTTTGGATGTGCTTGCATCAATGCTGCCTTTAGGTGACATTCTTAACTGTTGATGCAATTTGTTAAATTGCTTCTTCTTTTCTGGAATGCAGATCAAGGATTTCCTGAGCTACATCTGTCCTGTGAATGTGTATCCCAATGTACTGCCAGTGGGTGCAACAGAGGACAAAGTGATGGAAATGTAAGTGACAAGTGGCTGCTGCAAGGAGGTGATCCAAACTCTGTTCCTGTAAGGACAATTCCCCTCCTGAATCTCAGCCTCTCAGGAGGGCCATTGCCTTTTGCTTTACTTGTCTGTCAAATATTTTTTTCTATATTCAGTCCCACAGACTTGGGTTTTCTGAAGCACATGTGTATGCTGAGCTGAGTCTCAGTTTCTATTCTACTTCTATCTGTGTGTAGAGGCTTTTCTGCTGGTAAACTCTGTTTGGGAGGAAGCTGAATACAGATTCACCTCACTGTGTTCTGTGACCCATTTCTATTTGTCATTGCTACTTCTCAGAAGTTTCTGTTGAAAATGGTTTCTCTGGGGACTCGAACTCCTCCCCTGCACAGCATCAGAGGCCAGTTCTCCTGTGCTGCTGTAGATGTTGGCAGCTTAAAAAGTGCCCTCAGGGAGCAGGAGAGCTGTGGTGTCTCTTAGTCTGGACAGAACAAAGATTCCTGTTCTTTTTTCCTTTCCTCCTTAGTAAGAAAGGAGACTTTCACTCAATCACTGAATAAAACTGTAGTCAGATTTTGAACCCTGTCAGCTTGTCTTCTGTAAGGAAGGAGCTGCAAGATAGTTTCCAAAAAATGTACATGTTTTAAGGTAGACATATGGAAAGGACACATTTCTACCTTTCTGCTGCTGAAGCTCACTAATGAATCAAGGACTTTGTTCTAGGTATTGCTGCCTTTGCTTTAACATTTTTGCTGCAGTGCCTGTGAAAGGCACGGAGCAGTGTACTTAAAACAAGTTAAAGGATTTACTTTTGCTCCTGAAAGCATCTGCTGAGTTCTAAATATTAACTGCTTTTCTCATTCTCTTCAGATTAAAGCCATTATGCAGGTCATACAGAAGAATTGTGGAACCCAGGTACAAGCCCTTAGGAACACTGAAGAGAGCCCACAAGAGAGAATTATCTGATACAGGTAAAGGTTCTGCTGCTGCTACTGCACCTTAAATGCAAATCTGAGACCAAGCAGAGGTGCCAAAAGCTTTGGTGCTCACCACAATCTGTCTGTGTGTTCAAAGCAACAGAAATAGAAATTAAGTGAACTTAGGTATTAGGAGGGTGAGAGCACTAATTGTGTAAAAACACACTTGTTTGCACTCTTAAAATGTACTTAATGCTCAATAGCCCTGTAAGTTTTTGGCTGGAGTTCCTTCCCTCAGTCCTAGACCAGCCCTAGGAAAGCTTGTTCTGTCTCTGTGAGGCACTGTGTTAACCAAGGCAAGGCAAACACTGTCAATATCATCCTGCAAAATCTCCAGCTGGGTTAAAGAATATTTTCCTCAACTTATATTAAATGATTTTTTATTAAAACTTTGCTCTCAACGAGATTTTAGCAGAAGTGTGAACTTTTCTTAGTGGTTTTCTGTTTGTTTCTTGCCAGATGAAGATGATCTCTTTGATTCAGAATTAATTTCTGCAAGGCCTAAGATTCCAAAACAGCAGAGAGGAGAGGGCAGGCCCTCCAGCACAGGACTGTCTGAAAATTCTGAAGGAAACATTAATGAGAGCACAGGAAGTTACAAAGGGACCCCAACTTACACCTCCCTCAAGGTAGACTTTGTGGACTGTGAGGAATCAAATGATGATGATGATGATGAAGATGACGAAGAAGAATCTGAAAGAAATACAGTTCAGTTTCTTTCCCATGAGCCAGATGCCACTTCCACAGCCAATTTCAATGGAGTAACTAGTGACCAGCAAGAGTCTAATGCCCATGTCCCTTGCTGGGATGAATTTTTTACTGTTAATAAACTTGAGGAAAGCTCTGAAAATGAGGACAACATCCCATCTTCAGCAGATGCTGGTGGGTCCCAGTCACTCTTCAGTGATTCAGATGGAGTCAGTGACTCAACACACATCTCCTCCCAAAATTCTTCTCAGTCTACACACATATCAGAGCAGGGGAGCCAGGGTTGGGATAGCCAAATGGACACAGTGCTCATCACCTCCCAGGAGAGAAGTGCCCTGGACCTCAGCAAAGGTGGGAGCAGAGCAGTGGTTCCTGTGCTGCAGGAGAGTCCCAGGGACACTCAGCTGGACAGCAGCAGAGGGAAGCCACCAGGTCAGAACAGACCTTGTGCCCATGATGGTGCCTGTGGCTTGAAAAGCAAAGGCTGTGAGAAAGCTGCAGAAGATGGCACTGCCCACATTCAGGATGAGCTGCTGGAAATAAGTGACAGCTCCAGGACTCCTGATCTGGAGCTGAGGAGGGACTCCCAGAGCTCCTCAGACTTTGAAATTCCTTTGACCCCGGATGCTGAAGCACCTCACCCAGATAAACTGCACCTTTTATACAAGAAACTTGCAGCAGGTGAAAACATAATCAGTGAGAAAAAAGTCTCCTGAGAACAGGTACAACCTGTTACCTTGTGGTAATAACCCAGCATGTCTATTAATACCTGAATTCTTTTTCCTGTGGATTACTGTCTGCAGCTATGCTGAGTCATGCTTTATTAAGAAATATCTTACTGTCAGAACTAGGAATCTGCAGCCTGTGTACCTTTATTGTTCCTTCCATGAAATACTGAAAAGGAACTGTTCAGAAAGTATTGCCAGGAGGGATAGCAAAAGCCTTCTACCTCCCAAGGTTCAATTCTCCAGGACTGTAAGTAGACAAAAAATGGACCAGACAAAGCTAAGGGTGGGACACTAAATGAAATTTAGTGTTTATCATGAGCTCTAAGAGTTTGCCTTTGTAATGTGATCTCAGGTTTTAATAAAATAGCACACTATTAACTGTGGGGAGGAACACCTAAGAATGACCATGCAAACAAAACAGCTATAATTGGGCTTTAATCACTATTACCATTGCTTATCATTATTATAACAATTTAATAATTTTAAAAAATAACTATTAAATAATTTTAATTAAAACTGCAGAACAGATTAGAGAATTACTGAGGTTGTGAGGGGGTTTTAATTAGTTTTAAATCAAATTGTTCATTTCAAAAAGTCTCTCTTTACAGTGAGCTGTAACTCCCGAGTTGGGTACAGCAGACTGCTGTCTATGCTTCACCTCCACCTCATTGCAAACAACTTGTCATCACTTCCTCTGTGTTCTGGTTTGTTCTGAATTGTCCTTCAGAAAAACTTAAAATCCTGTAGTTCCCAAGTTACCAGCCCTGTCCTGCTCTGGCAGGTTAACTCAGCTACAGAAGGTAACCTGGTGTACCAGACAGGCTCTTGTACTACAAAACTTCACCTCCTCTGCAACATTCTGTGGCCTTCACTGTTTTAAATCAAGACAATATATTCTCCATGTCTGTGTGCCATCATAACTCTCTGCCAAAACTCTTAGTTTCTAACATAGAAATGTAATTCAGGTTTTTCCTAAACTGGAGTGCCTACAAAATATCCAACCCACAGAAGTCATCTAAAACTCTCTGAGGTTTCCCATCCATGGTCTTAAGTCCCAAAGAATTAAACATACTTCAGCACAACATCTCTGCCCTCTGTGCCTTCAGTTGTTGTGCCATGTTTAGTGACATGTGGATGTTAAACCAACCACCATTCTGCCACAGGGGACAGAGGCAGGAGGGACAGAGCACTGCCATAATCTGTGTATGATTTTAAGGATATTCAAGATCCATGTATTTCTCCACTGTTAGCTTTCCTGCTGTTTGTGGGATTTGCTAACCTAATTCCCAAATGTGATCTACCAACTTTGGGAGTCTTTTAGCAAGCCTGAGTGAGTGGAACTGCTGCTGGAACTACCTCTGTGAATAAAGCCAGACAAAACAGAACCTCTTCTGTTGCCTCATTTCGTATCTGAAAACTGCATTTAACAGGATCCTCAAATATACAGGAATCAAGTCTGTTCAGGCAAGTGTAAATTTATACCAGTTCTCACCAGCCCTAAAGTGAAAACACCTCATTTCCTCATGGTCCCTCTGCTGAAGTCCTTATAGTCCTAAAAAATTTGGGTACAGGCCAGGAATTAAGAGGTTGCAGTCTTAAAGCAAATTCTACTGCTACAACTAATTTTGACAGGCTATTTTTTTTTTAAAAATGACAACAACAAGAGAAAAACTAAATTTAATTTATTTTATCAAAAACTATAGGAAGATAGCAATACTAGAGATGACAGAGTATGAAAAGAAAACGTTCCTGAGCTTACAAACTGCATATTCTAATACAGTTCCTAAAACATACATTAAAAATAACCAAGATTAACTTAACTTGGAGATTAAATAAATAGGCAATAGCTTTTCTCACAGGTGATCTTCCAGCTTTAGTTTTGCTACCAAAAAATAAAACCAACAAAAAAAGAACAGCTGGAGGACAGGTCACAGGTCACTAGGCCCCAAGAAGTGCATACTGGTGACCATGACAATGCCAACAGACCACAAAGCAAAACAAAGGCAGAAGCTGGGCTGCTTTAGCTTCCCTAAGAAATTGAAAACAGCTTTTTCTCCATTTCCAGTTTGGCAATTTCCTGCCAAACTCATAAAAACAGTAAAAGGAGTTTTCAAAGCAACAGTGTCCCATTAAGCTCATTCACTGCCTGCAATCCAAATATATTGTGAATATGTAAATATAAAATACTGTTCAAGGCTCCTATATTAGAAACTGGATCCATGGGTTTCCTTCAAATAAATACAAAATACTGCTACCTCCCAGAACATAAATTAACAGTTCTTTATTTATGGCAGAAGATAACACACATATCCTTAACAAACAGCAGCATTATTCCAGTGCTGGTGATAACATCTCTGCCTCCGGAAAAGGCAGACACTCTACTCCAGTACAACTGCCACAACTGTTACCTTTTAAAATGCATCTACTTGCAATATTTAAATCAAACTTGCAATATTTAAATCAAACTGGCCATGGGGAGAGAAAGAGCCCGGGGCCTGCCCTGTGCCCTAGCACAGGCAAGGCTGGAGTAAGGAATCCATCTCCTGCGGGGACAGCGCGGGCTGCAGACTGCAGCGGATTAAGGAGCTGGAAGCTGCAGATTCCATCCACATGGAATGCACTGCTCATCTCAGCTACATGCAAGAGAAAGCATTAATGACTCCAAACGAGTTTGCTGGCATTAAAGCTCCACAGTCCACTTAAAACTTTAAATTAAAAAGAAAATAATCGTTAGAGATAGGGCATGATAAAAACGGACATGATTCAGCATTTATCAACTGTGTGGATACAGGTGAGCCTGATCACATCAAATACTTTTAAATCTAAGCAAACGTTTTCCTATTCATTAAAGAATATAAAGTCTCTATTTCAATGTGTATCTCTGTATTGTAGATTACAAAACTCACACAGCATTTCCAGTGGCCCATGCTCTTCACCAAAACTGTAAAACTGATTTTGGCTAGTAGCATATAAAATGTCATTTGCTACCAAAGAGCCAGATCTTCAGTACAAATGCAACTGTGCTTTTTAAGGAACAATCTTGAAATGGTCTTTTTGAAGTGCTAGTAATTAACATGGAATTTAAGGCATTTTCTAACAAATTAAGTAAACAGTTACATGCTGGGTACTTGACTTCATTCACCTGAGCCAACAGCTGTGCACCTTATAAAGGTAACTAGCTGACCTATGATACATAGCCAGCATCCAGCTATGGAGCATCCATTTATGGAGCAACATTATTCTGCCTGACCCTGTCAACATTTACATGACTGGTAAGCAATATGCAAGTTTTACCAGCTTTGAATCCATGAGAGAAAAGCATGTGGATCATCCCTGGAGCATGGACCTTGGCTGTAACTCCACTCATCACCCACCCCAACTGCTCTTCAGTGGTTCTGAAGCCAAGCAAAACTTAGCATATGTTATGAATAGATTAAGACAACTTTAAGATGATCAGGAAAAAAAAAGAAGATGACTCAAGCAGCTGAAGAACAGCACATTTCTCAGTCTTTACATTCAAGAACATCTTACAAATGTCTACAGCAAATGGGTATACTCACCCCTAGTCTAACTTCACTGAAGTTAACAATTTTGCAACCAGAAAATATAGGCCTAGTATCTTAGAAGTCTGTCACTAGGTAAAAAAGACACAGTATGTAAAAATCTAACCAAAACCAGTTGTGAATATACATCAATCCCAGGGCTCTTCTGCACCTAACAGATAACAGAGCATATCTCCACAATTCTTTTTTTTTGTTAGACAATGGGCTGCTCTCCTTAACCTTTTGCTATCTATTTCCAAACTGCAGCCAGCAACTTGTTTCAGCCACGACTGCCAAGTTTTTACAATAAAAAACAAACTTGTGAATGTTACTTCTGACAATTCCATATTTACAAATGCTCTGTGGAACTGCAGTCCTCCTATAGAATCCTAACAAAAAACCAGAGCATATCAACTGAAAACATCCTACATAAAATCAGCTAAGAAGTTCAAGTTTTACACTTGGGATCTGTTAATAGCAGTTACAGAATCCATTAGGCTGGAAAAGGCTTTTGAGATCATCAAGTCCAACCTATGACCGAACACCACCTTGTTAACCAGACCATGGCACTGAGTGCCACGTCCACACTTTTTAAAACACCTTCAGGATGCTCCTCTCTGAGCAGCCCATTCCAATGTCCAATCACCCCTTCTGTGAAGAAATTTTCCCTAATGTCCAACCTAACCATCTCCCACCCAGCAGAGCTTGAGACTATGTCTCCTTGTCGAATTGCTGGTTCCCTGGGAGACTGACCCTCACCTGGCTACACCCTCCAGTCAGGGAGCTGTAGAGATAGATAAGGTCAGCCCTGAGCCTCCTTTTCTCCAGGTAAATGATGGAGCAGCTTGGTGAGCTCATCTGCCAGCTCTCTTATCACCCTACGATGGATCCCATCTGGTCCCATGGACTTATAAGCATCTTAGTGACTCAGCAGGTCTTTAACTGCTTCCTCCTGGATTACAGGGAGACTATTCTACTCCCCATCCCTGTCTACCAGCTCAGGAGGCCAGTTGTCCTCAGGACAGAACAACTGTATTAATGTTGAAAACCGAGGCAGAGAAGGTGTTAAGTATCTCAGCCTTTTCCTCATCTTTGGTAACCATATTCCCCCACCATGTCCAATAAAGAATGGAGATTTTCCTTGCCCCTCCTTTTGCTATTAATGTATTTATAAAAGCATTTTTTACTATCCTTTAAAGAAGTGGCCAGGTTAAGTTTTAATTGAGCTCTGGCCTCTCTAACTTTCTTTCTGCAATTACTTCCCTTGCATGGAGCTCCATGGACATTTTACAATTTGCACTCCTGTGAACCTTTATTCACACACTGGCTCTCCTTAATCCCTCACCCTGGTGCCATAAAGGTTATTGCTAAGATCTTCAAGCTTTTCTTTATATAACAAAAAAGCAAAAGAACTGTCAACTAAGATTTAGAATTCAAATCAAATACCTCCTGATGATTCTCAAGGTAGAGAAAACATGTAGAATCACCTCATCCCACTGGAATCAGCTCTTGAAGGCCTATGGCTGAAATGGCTCACACTCAAATGTCTGTGACATGAACATGAGCCAGCAGTGCCCTGGCAGGCAGGAGGGCCAGCCCTGTCCTGGGGTGCATCAGGCCCAGCACTGGCAGCCAGGCAAGGAAGGGGACTGTCCCCTCTGCTCTGCACTGGGGTGGCCTCACCTCAAGAGCTGGGGCAGCTTTGGGCACCACAATGTAAAAAGCAACGTTGAACCATTAGAGAGCATCCAAAGGAGGCCATGAGGATGGTGAAGGGTCTGAGGGAAAACTTATGAGGAGCAGCTGAGGTCACTTGGTCTGTTCAGCCTGCAGAAGATGAGGCTGAGGGGAGACCTCATTGAGTTCTTCAGCATCCTCACAAGGGGAAGCAGAGGGGCAGGTATTGATCTGTTCCCTCTGGTGACCAGTGACAGGACAGAGAAAACAGCCTGAAGCTGAGTCGTGGGAGGTTTAGATTGGATATTAGGAAAAGGTTCTTCACCCAGAGGGTGGCTGGGCACTGGAACAGGGTCTGCAGGGCAGTGGTCACAGCACTGAGCCTGGCAGAGTTCAAGAAGTATTTGGACAATGCTCTCAGGCACAGGGTGTGACTCCCGGGGATGTCCTGTGCAGGACTAAGAGCTGGACACAATGGCCCTTGAGGGTCCCTTCCAATCCATCTTATTCTATGATTCTAGGAATATTCAAATCAAGGTACATTTTTTGCATACATTTTACAGCTTCCTAAACAACTGCTCTAGAAAAATGGATTCTCAATCCCCATTATCAGTTTTGTATTGGCTTGAAACACTACAATCCCTTTCTTTGGCCAATGCCATTTCAATTACAAACACAATACCTTGTTTTCACCATCCTTAGTTACATTAGATGTAAGAATACTTGAATATATGTGTGAAAGAAGAGTCTTCTTAAAACACATCAAAAAAAGAACAAAATATTTGTGACTTTGGATACCCGAACTCAGTTGAGATAACCTCTGCAACACACGGCTCCACATTTACAGACAGTTCTGATCCTCTTTTTGGATGGGCTAAGACCTTCAGCAGAGTCTGAAGTCAGATCTATTGAACCTGCAAGACAGATGAACACAAGTAAGGAAGTTCTAAAAGACAGACCAAGATCATGCCCAGTATTCAAACAGCTTCTAAAGCCCTTCTAACAGCCCAGTTCAAAGAGCTGTGTGTGAATGTGTACTCAGATTCTACTGACACCCTTGTTACAGCTCCTTGTACAACACCTGGCATACGCATCAGAATCCAAAACTCACACTTGAGCTTTGTACCCCCCAGGTATCCACATGGATCAGCTGAGAGTGCAGCTGGCCTTCAAGGGCCTTCAATGTCAGTGTCACAAACAGAAGACAGAGCAGTTTTAAGATTCAGAATCAATTTGGCAGTGTTGTGGTTTAAGCCCAGCTGGCAATGAAACACCACACAGACAGTTGCTCACTTCCACCCCAGTGGAGCAAGGAGGAGAACCAAAAGTAAAACTTTTAAGTTGAGATAAGAACAGCTCAATAATTGAAACAGTAAAATATTGTAATAATGATGATATTCTGATTATGCTGATTATTACTAGTAGTAGTAGTAAAAGAAAAAACCAAACACAACTGATGTATATACAATTGCTTACCTATGGCTTATTGATGCCAAGAGGCCATCCCTGAACTCTGATCATCCCCTTCTGGATATCTCCCCAGTTTCTACTCTGAGCATGACGTTCTCTGGCATGGAATATCCCTTTGACCAGTTCATCTGTCTATGCTCCCTCCCAGCTTTGTGTTTTTTTTTTTTTTTTATGTTTTTTTGAGTACCTCCTTACTGGTAAAGCATGAGACACAAAAAAGTCCTCAACTTTAGAAAAACATCACATAGCAACACCAAAACATCAGTGAGTTATCAACATTATTCTCATACTGAATCTAAAACACAGCACTGGACCGGCTACTGAGAAGAAATTAACTCTGTCCCAGCTGAAACACCTGTTCTATAGGACCTACATCCACGACTGAGGCCTACAGACACCAGAATTCAAACCTATGGTGCCTCATGCTGCTGAGCTGTTACAATTGCCTTAGCATCTATCTTAGGAACTATCACTAGCAGACTACCTAGAAAGTAGTTTACCTGAAATGCTGATTTGAATAAAGGAAAGCTTTATTTAAGGGCAGCCTGACCATTCCTTTGAGCATTCCTGGGACAAAACTTCAAAATCATTTGCTTCACCAGACAATCCAGCCACAATCCCTGATGTGCTAGGAGCACCAAGGGAGGCAAAGCACTAGAGATGCAGGCAAAAGCTTCTGGGTGTGCTCTTCTCTGCACTACACGTCATGAGCGATGACTGTTCTGAAAGCCAGCACTGTGTTATAAAAAGCCATACCTGAGTTGAAATGCTACCACCATTCAGGCTGCAGTAAAACCCACCAGCACCCCAAAAGTCCCACAAGAACCAGGTTAAAATGTGCAGACCTTTCATCTGATAGTCAAAGGTCAGCTCTTCTCCAGCCTTGATGGTTCGCGTAGAGAACAGCGCTATTCGAGGAAGACGCAAGTCGAGGTTGTCAATGAACACGTTGAAGACTTGAAGATTTGGATCACACTGTAATAAAAAATCAATGCAGTTTCTGTTTAGAAAAATTAACATGTCATTTCACTGAAGTGTTTAAGTAAACCAAGATCACAGCAAAGAAAGAACAGGTTCTTGTCTCAGTGATAGAAGGCTGCAATTAAGTTATCTTCTGAAATCAACAAATTGAAATAATGTTCCAGGAGAACATTCTTAGCTCAGATTCAAGTCCTTCCAGGAAGGCAACCTTTGCACAATGTGCAGGCTAGACTAATATGCAACAACCTATAAAAACAATGGCGCCTTCAAAGGTGACAACAAAAATAGTGACAAAATAATTAGAGCAACTTTCAGATGCTAGTATGTAGCAACAAAACCCATAAAAAGAATTCAAGTTGCAAAAACAACCCAGTGTTTCAAACCCCACAGACTCACTACCCTGTACTGACGTTTAAGCATTACTTCCAGGCCAGAGATAGCATCTTCCTACTATGCATGAATTTCTAATGCAAACAGCACACCTGCTTGGCTTCTGAATTCCCTGCCATGGTCTGGGTGCTAGGAGGAGGGTGTAGGTCACTAAGCTGGAACCAGAAACCACTCCCTCATTTTCTCTGGATTAAGTGTCAGAAGTCAGTAGTCCCTGAAACTGTTAAACTTTGCATGTTTTTTTGTTCTTTAACAGTGAAATATAAGAATCAGAAGTGAAGTTACAGAAAATGTATAAAATGTATACGTCTTTATGTATATAAAGACATAATTCTTTCACATGAAGTAATCAGAAGTGAAGTTACAGACATTTAAATTTACACTGAAGATTGAGAATACTTCCATTTGCGAAAGTGAAGAGCAACTGTCTGTATCTAAAACTCTTCTTCATCCTTCTCCCTGGCAAGCCTGCATGAAATGCAAGTATCATCATCTCACAAACCTGATGACATGAATTTTCTGTATTTGTAGAACACTGACTGCATACCTTTCAAACATTGGATCAGTAAGAAATAATAATTTTTAGTTCAGGAATCCTTACAAATGCAGCTCAGCCTTCTTGCTTTAGGTACTTCAGTTGAACAAAAACTGCTTGTTAAAATTTATTTTTGAGCTCTCTGGCAAGTTTAGATTGGGAGGAAAAATTATATTTCTCCCCTGTAGATGCCTAAGAAAGCACAGGAATTTTCTTTTTCCTCTACCAATTTTGCAGGATGAAATACAGAGTAATGTTCCCTCCTGCCTGGCTACAAAATAACACATCAATTCCTGTCATACCTGACTCCTGGCTCATTTTATTATGGACCTGTCACATGTTAAGTATTTCAGGTACTCAGAAAAAATACACCCAAACCAACCCTATTTTGATTCTCTAGAACCAGCTGATTCAGTGAAAACTGCAGTCTTACAAGATGTCCACTTCAGGCAACATCTCTCCCCCAGATTTTTGTGGGCAGTCTCAATTCAAGTAAGGCCAAGAATTCTGTTCTATTGATTACATCATCTGATTAACTGGACTGTGCTGGCATGAAGCAAACTACTCCAGAAAAACAGTGAATACAGTAAGGAAATGTTTACAGTAGAAGACATTTCTAGCACATTTAGGCTAATTCTCCAAATTCTTAGTATACAAAACAAAGTCTTACACTGTGGTTCACAAAGTGGGACACATTTCCATATCGAGCTGCATCTACTGTAAATTCATCAGAGTCATAGTCCAAATCAAACAAGTATGTATTTCCCTGGTTGTCATAGAGCTGGCCTCGCCTCTCTGCTTCCTCACTTGTAATCACCTAAAAATAAAAAGAAAAAAAAGGAAAAAAGAAATCTGCATTATATTATTAACTATTACTAACTCAAAACAAAAATCACAATCAAGTTAGAAAAAATACTTAGTAAAAAATACCACAATAAGTTTTTGATGTGGAAATAGCATTCCATCTAATGAATGAAGAATACACAAGGGTACCTACAGCTGAACTAATTACTGACTGAGGCTTTTCTGGATGCAATTTGTCTACAGCTGATGCACAGCACTACCTTGTCTCTGGAAAAAAAAAACATAGCAGCACCCTCTATTAATAGTTTTGATGATGACAGTAAGATCAACTGTTTTTACCTGAAGTTTATTATACACACTTTTCCCATTAGACCCAGCAAGCCTCGTTTACTTCACATAAAACCAAGATGCAACCTCTTCCCTTTGCACAGATGATCAACAGGTATCACTCTTTAAAACTCAGCCACATTTACAGCCAAGTATTCATTTACTCTCTTCCCAGAAGCATCTCTTCCTGCTATTTTTGACTGCAATGAAAGATCCTATTCATGGCAGCTCAAACAGACATCACTTCACAAAGCTCAGTCTATTCAATTAGGTGAGTGTGCCACTGTCAACAGATAAAACAGCTTAAACAGCTTCATCTGCAGCCTGTCACATTAAACACATTCTGTTGTGCAGATTCAGCAAAGAAATCATAATTTGACAGCAAGAGAGATACAAAATGTGATGGAATTGGATAACAAATCCCTTTAAAATCTGACAGATGAGATTTGAGAACTCAGCAGTAGATATTAAGTAGATTCAGGTGAAATGGTAAATACACTTTCCTTTAAGCAACAAAATTACATAATCACCTTTCTGCATTAACAGAGATACTTGGAATGTCTGACCTTTTGCATATTTAAAGGAAATCGATGAACATGAGAAATTAGAAGCTTTGGGGCAGGAAGCATGGAGGAAATCTACTTAAAACCATGAACATTGTACAAAGGAACAGGAGGAAATACTTTGAGTCAACATAATAGCGAGGCAGGTTTGTGGTAGAAATGCAACACACAGAGAGGCTGCCAGGAACTGCTGGTGTGAAGAGCCCTGGAACAGAGCAGAGGCTGAACCACATAAACACAGGGCAACACAAGATCTCAAGACTAACTCAAGGTCTGTATTTTATAACAGAAAAGTTCTCTTTGAAATAGCGAATGAGACTGAATAAATAGAAAATGTCTGTACTATGAACCTTATTCTTGCTAATAAAAAGTAATAAAAGTATTCTTGTTAATCAAAAGTAATAAATATACTTGGAAATACTACCTTAGGAGTTCAGACAAAACAGAAAAGGGACTGAAAGACTGTGCAGGGAGTTTCATAATGATTGTGCTTTGGGAATGGCAAAAACTACAAAAAAGATGATCAGGGAAGAACGTAGAATATGATTGCCATGAAAGAAATTAAGGACTTGCCTTCAGAAATACTATTAGGGCATGTATCTGAAATAATTCTTCAGAGCCATATGAAATAAATATTCTCTTTACTTTTAGCCTTTTAAAACAGCTCTGAAATGAAGCAATGTTGTAGACAACATAATTTTGCTGTCGACTTGAATGTCCCTTTACCTCTCTACTCAAAAGCAGACTGATCTATCATATAGTGGAATCACAGAATATCCTGAGTTCAAAGAGTCCCACAAGGATCACCAAGTCCTGGCCCTGCCCAACACATCCCCAGGAATCACACCATCTGTCTGAGAGTATTGTCCAAGCATTCCATGAACTCTGTCAGGCTTCTTGCCATGATCACCTCCCTGGAGAGCCTGTTTCAGCATCTGGTCACCCTCTGGGTGAAGAAGTCAAGGAGTGTGTTAAATCTGAGAGAAAGCTCATTAAGATTTTGTCTAACATTTCCTTGACTGTATCAAATTCACCTACATGAAATAAATACATACCTACCTCTCCAACATATTCCATCACAAAACTGTTGGTTTTAATTTTCTGGAGGGTTTTTACTCCCCAGCCACGGCCATTGTTGGTTCTGAAGATGCAGAGGGAATACGGGGTCCCCTTCTGTACAATCCTATTTGGGCAGTCAGGCCCACACCTACAATATGAATTGCACTCATAGATGGGCAAGCCAGGCTGGATTTTCAATTTCTTACGTTTATTGTAAGCCAAAATAAACCCAGCCTCCTTTGGACAGCACTTCTCAGCAGGGCAGTCAGCACATTCACAGCCAGTTGTTATTCCATTGAGCACATTTATTCCTGGGGCAGGTTTATACTCGTTGATGTAGTAGAAGTCTAAAGGAGGGCCTTCAAGATCCACAGTGTTTTCTACCAGGATCATTGCTTTGTGATTCTTTTTCCTGTTGAGCTCTTCTTTCCACCTCTGCAGAGCTATTCTTTGTTTAGCCTTCTTGACAATATAATCTGCAATTGCAGGTTTCAAAGTTCTAACATGGTTCCTCACTTTCATTGCTTTGCCTTCTCTCCCCCGAGACAAGTATTCATTCCTGTCTCTAAGAAAGTTCTGGATAAGCAGAGGGCAGTTTAGATGTTTCCGAGGTTCCCAAGTATTTGAAGATTCTGGCCATCCTTTCCATTTCACAAGATAGTAGGCTTTGCCCTTGAAATACAGAAACAGATACAGATTTAGCCAGAGTTCATGATGCTGAACTCCAGCATCACAGAGCACACAAACACAAGAGCTTTGGTGCTAAGGATCAGTACACAGGGCAGAAGGCCTTGATGTCCCCATAAAAATTACAATTGGGGAGGAAGAGAAAAATCAGCTTTTTTGTTTGCAAATTAACTTAGAGCACAACTTTGCTTACTTTACAAATCATCTCTAAGGGCAAAGAAATCAGAACTTGGGATGAACTCTGCTAACAGCATACCTGGAGGAGGAGGAGGCTAGTTTGTCAAGGTAGGTGGTAAGTTATGCTAACTCGCTGTATGACTCGTATGCACAAGAAGAATGCAGTCATATCACATACAGAACAAAAAAAAAATCCAAAATTTAGCAAAAAAAAAAGTCTAAACCCCACTACTGGTAATATCAACCATCCTCCCAGAACAGTAATTAATTTGATACGTACAATATTGTATTTACAGTGAAGCAGCATACATTTTGTACTCATTTAAAAAGGACAAATAACTGTAACAAGGACAAATCCTGAGACTGAATTTCACAGGAATCCATTTGCAGCACATGGCCCTAATTCTTCGTCAGACTAAGAGAGAAATACACATGGTTGTCTGCAAATAAAGGAGAGAAATCATAATTTATACTGAGCTACCACCCTAAAGCATCAGCATCAGATATGCAAAGGTGAAACATTTCATATTCTAACATGCCTGTAATTTCAGAAAAAGATCTTCCTTCCGCATACTGAAAGTAGCAGTTTACACCACTTTCTGTTTACAGTTCAAAGTTCAAAATATATTTCATTTGATG
>JANPWX010000257.1:0-55056 GCA_024734555.1 Trochalopteron elliotii | reverse complement strand
CTGCCGTGAGGGGCCCCGGCGGGACCGGCCCGGGAGAGCGGGGCGGATTCAAAACCATTTCGCTTTTGTTCTTTTACAGCTCTGCAGTGCCTGGGAAAAGCGGGGTAAACGCCAGGCAGCTTCTTTCCCGGGCGCCCTCAGTGCAGAACTGAAAAGAACGTCGGACAAATGGTCCCGGCACTTCTTGGGGGAAGAAAACCCAAACAAACAAAACAACAAAGAAAAAAAAAAAAAAAAAAAGGAACAAAAAAGTTACACCGTCATCACATCTCACTCCTCAGATGAGGTGCTTACTATTAATGTAGCTTTGACAGAATCACAGAATCGATTAGTTTAGAAAAGGCCTCTGAGATCAAGTCCATCCTACGAGCAAACACCACCCAGTCAACCAGCCCCCGGCACTGAGTGCCACATCCAGGCTTTCCTTAAACACCTCCAGGGACGGTGACTTCACCACCCCCCTCTGACAGCCCATTCCAATACCTAATTGCCTTTAATGTGAAGAAATTCCTCCCATTGTCCAACCCAAATCTCCTCTGACGCAGCTTGAGTTAGCAACCTCTGATCCTGTCAGGCTCTTTCTCCCAGGCAATCACTGACAGGAAGGCTCCTTCTTTCAGGTGGTTGTTCAAGTGTTTTAAGTTCACTTCAAACCTCAGGTAATGGCATACAACCCTCTTCAAACCCAGACAGGTATCCCTTGCTTTATGCTAATTTTTGAGGCTCTCTTGTATTTTACAAGGTAACACACTGTTGTAAGAACTGAATTGTTGTCCCTTAACTGCACTTTAGGCTGAGACCCTCATATTCCGTAACATTTGCCTACTCCATCTTGTTTTGAAAAAACCTACCTGCTTATACCCAGACAATGTATGACTACAGATTTATACAGTGCCACAAAGAATGAAGATTGCCAGGATTTGCATAAAAAAAATGTATTTTTTAATAACATATAAATAAGCACACTTAACGCTTACATTTCTCAGGTAATATCACAAAAGCATTTCACAGAAAAAAACTCCTGAAAAAAAATTTCACCTGCTCAAGAGGCCAGTGCAAATGGGCTACACCTTCATGGTTTTGGGAAATATCAAGACCACACAGGATTCCAGTGTAATTACCAGAGAGTGGATTTTCACCAGTCTCATTCTCATTCTCACTGGTTCAAAGCTATACTACCTGAAGCCACAGATGCACTGGCTGAACGGGTACAAGACCTGATTAGTCAATGAAAAATCTTCAAACTATGTAATATGCTTGTTGCTCAAGCACAGGCACAAGCATTCGTGCTTTGCATTTTGTAAATCAAGAGCTGATAACTCAACAATCTGCTGTTCACATGTCTTGACTAACATTTTGCACCACACTCTGAACAGACTTGGTGGCAAATTAACTTAGTGGCATTTTACTTTAGTTTATTACAGTCCTCTAAGAATCATGAGAAACATCACAGAGAGTCACTGCTTTGGTAGAAAAGCCAGTAAGAGACAAAAATCAAGTTAGAAAAATGCTGCCTTCCAAAATGGACTATGATGCCACTTCAACAGTGATGATTTCACACTTGCCACTATCTTGATCTGTGCAGGTAACGTGCAAGGACCCATCCCTAGATAAAAGAGAGAATTATGTTTAGGATTATCTCACCACAACACTTACTATGCTACTGCATGTGCCAGAGAGGATAAACAAGTCTTCACACGGATGAAAGGATGACAGATCAGCATCAAAATATCAAGAGACAAACATGCTTCAGATGAGATTGGTTTATGAAATAAAGTTTAATTTAGTCAGTTTTTATATGCACTTCTTGCCCTTAAAGCATCTATCTTCTCTACATATGCTGGAATACGTCTAGGGACGCTTACAAATATTGCAAGTGAATTTATTTTGTACAGGTTTGTAAATAGAATATGTGGTAATATTATTCAAAATATTCCTTGTGAGAACTGACCAATGGATTGAGAAACATGTCTTGTCATAGCACGAGAACTTGACTTTTGAAGTGTAAGTAGTCTTTAAATTCCAAGGATCTCCTCCAACAAGGAAAATCTTAATTGTCAAAATCCAAGAATTAAGAAACAATACTGAGCCCTACTTCAGCTAGACATAGTCACACAAAAAATTTAGGTACAAAGAGATGTTCTCTACTAAACTTCCTCTCCCTTTTTCACCTAAATATTACTTAAGTCTCCTTCCAAATAATGCTGTTTTTTCTGCATGACAAAGTTGCATCTGTAATCCCCAAAATGTTTTCCTCATCAGTGCTCAGTATAAATCTCTGTATGACAAACAAGGCACTTTAGGTGAGGTCTATTAACAGGCATTAATATACCTGAGAGCTAACATAAGAAAATGAAGTATTTTGAAACTTAAATAGCAAGTAGAAGTTTCCTGTGGCACTGTTTCTCTGCTTAACAACCCTGCCTCTGAAAGGACAGAGCCACTGCAAACTCTACAATCCTTCATAACTAACAAAGACAGAATCTCCTTCAGTTTTTCCTAAGAGTGTGGGCATTCAGCAAAACCACCCAACCCATTTCCACAGGAAGTCTGAGATCCTGACTGCTCTCAAGCATGGTTAAACTGATCAACGGTTCAGAAGCTGCTAAAAATAATCTACACAATTGTATTAAGCTTTGTTTCTTTAGGAATCAAACAATGACAGCACCAAAGGTACAGCAGAAAAAACACATTTCTACAGAATTTACCCCTGCTAGGACTGTACAGTGACCAATGAGATGCTGAAATTTCTCAAAAAAATTTTTAATACTGTGTAACAGGAGCAAAGACTGCTTGTCAAAGGTGTGACATAGCAGGGTAAACAGCAGAACAACAAGTGTTTTGGGTACCTTTTCATAGTGAGAACAGTTAGTATATCATGTAGGCCGTCCTCCTTTTTATCTAAATCCTGGAGTACAATCTATAAAAAAAAAAAGTTTGATGATAATAGGTTATTCAAGTTCTTATGCAGCAGTTCAAGGGAAGTGACACAACAGCTAAGATGTGAAGATTCATGCATTTTGGCTATTTGCACTATTGTTTTTGTGGTTTGGTTCATGATCTATCCTTGAGATAGCTGAAGTACCTATCACTCCCACAGTGTCCTTTAGAATCAGTACTGTAATTATTAGGTAACATCCCTTCCCTATCCCCTTTAAAGATATTTGGGCAAAATTAAGGTGGAATAACAAGCTTCTTAAATATTTCATCAATTTCAGACACATCTGCCCCTTTCCTGATGCTGTTCAAGTAAAGCACATCATAACTGTTTCAAAAAAGCTGTGTTCACTCTGTAGGCTGACTCCTAACCAACAATTTTAAACCCTCAGTTGATAGAATCATTTCATCTTACCACTGTGATAAATCAAATTCAGTATTTTAATACCAAGATCCTGTCCAATCTAGGAAGATCAAAAAGTAATCAACACATCAGCTATGCCCTTTTCTTCCTCAGTTTTATTTTTAAAATGTTTAAGGATCTGTGCACTACTGGAATAACTGGTAAAGACCTCTCATCCCAGGTGATCTTTTTACAGTAGTGCCAAGCATCAAACCCTGTCAGCCATTTAGGAATTCAAAAGGGAAACTTCAGTTTCTTTACAAAGTAGTTCAATACTTCCAATATCAGAAGAATAATTAAAAGACCAATACCAAAGAGATGCAGATAATTGTAATTTTCTAACAATAAGTTTTGGAATTAGTTTCCATTTCTTTTCCCAGGTCCAACTGATTTCCAGGTGGCTGCTGTTAGAAGTGCACAGGTGTGTGCACATACTCACCTGTGCAAATTTCTCCTCCTCATTCATGGGACTCTTCCCCAGTGACTCGTACAGCTCAAGGCACACAGAGGAAATATTTCCAGGAGCATGCAGGGTGTGCTGCCTTCGAGCTGGCAGTGGTGTCCCTGATGGAAACAGCACTGTGAATTTGTCAGCCCCTGACTCATCTACTCCCTTGAAAAAGAAAAGAGAAGAATATAGTTCATGTTTTTCTTTAAGTGCTTCACTGAGCTGCAAGTGTTACACCAATGCTCCACAAGAAAGGAAATCCAAGCTTCATTCCCTCTGTCACATTTACCATCACAGCAAGTAAAACACCCTGACATTCCTATAAATGAAAAGTTCAGCTATTACAACATAGGAAAGATACAATCTATCTCCCCTTAAAATCAGTTTTTCCTGTCAATTTTTTTATCAATAAACTTAAGTTACTATGTACTGATGATCTATAACAAATCTGTAGAAGTAATAATAGACAATAAACAATGCTGTTTCTCTAATATCAATCACACATATTTAGTGCTATATATTCACTGCAGCAGTAAAATTTCCTAATATTCTAAATTTAGCCTTACCTTAAGAAGAATATCTTTGGCAGAACACTCAATGAGTGCATCTTCTTCTAACAAGGTATTCTCTTTCCCTAGCAGGATTCCTGCCTCTATGGCTGCACCAATGGGAATAACTTCATCTGGAGGAATTGAATTCAGTAATTCCACAGTTGGGAAAATATCTTTGATCAGCTGCTGTAGCTTTGGGATTCGAGCAGATCCACCACAAAGAACTACCTAGAAAACACATCATCATAATTTCAAATCCTTAGTCTGTGAAATAAAACAGACAGGTCACACCTTACAGTGCAGAAATGCTCTGGGATACTTTATCATCTGCAGTTGTTAAAATAAAAATTGATGTAAACTTTGGTTGACTTCTTCTACATTTGCTTTCGAAATTAAAGGAAATATCGTGTCTTTGAAAAGTTTCTCTTACAGCAACAATCACCCAGATAAAGTAATACTTTGAAAATTGAAAAATTCATCACAGAAAGAACATCAGGTTGAAAGGGACTTCCAGAGGTGACCTAGTGCAACCTCCTGGCCAGAATAGGCACAATTACAACAGGTTGCTCAGGACCTTTCCTCCACAGATATATATTTCACAGGACTCTGTAGGCCCTTAAGTCAGCATCTCATTTCCCTCATGCTACACATTCCTTTCCTGGAACCTAAAACTTCCCATGTTGTAACTTGGCTGCTTGCCACTCACCCTTCCATCATGCACCTGTAGGAAGGAGCAAGTCAGGTATTATCCATAAGTCCAAGTCTTATTGCAGTGACTCTGCTGAGATCAGCCAGACCTGGAAACAAAAAACTAACTCCCACTTTTCCTCATGTAGAACATACACCTAATTTACAACCCTGAAGTTATTTATTTTACTTTTAAAGTGCTCCACTGCCCTCCATCCAAAGCATTAAAGCCTGAGAGTCTAAAAGGCCCCCTAAAAATCATCAAAATTACCCATCAGAGAAACTGAGATGTGACACAGCAAACGCTAATTAAGAGTCTGAAACAACATCAAGTGTCATTGAAACCACCAGGCAGCTTTAGCTGCAGACCTGGTGAGCCAATTCCTCCAGCAGTGAAAGCAGCACCATTGCCAAGCACAGGTACAAAGGGGTGAGATGAATTTCCTCTCTTGCACCAAGGCAAGAGAGACATGAATTAAACCACTAATGTCTGCTGCCTTGCTCACCATCCTTGGGATTAAAGCACTCTGGTTTGGCACCTTAAAAACCTCATGTGGTTTTTAAGCCAGCAAGGAGGAGCACAGGCACCGAGTGGACACTTGAGTGATTTGTTCAACTTTAAGTCAAAACTTTGCCTTTGTTAAGAAGAGTCAGCAAACCCTGTCCAAAGTCCAATGAAGGCAGAACAAAGCCCACAGACTGAACTCAAGCAAGGTACTCCTCAGCTTGGATTTGGGCAGAGTTACATAAATGCACCAAATGGAGACAGATCCTCTCTACCTACTCAACATGCAGCAGCAAAAACACACAACTGAACATGACTCTACCTTATGCTTAACTTCAAATACCTGAAATGAAAGCAAATATAGCAGTTCTAAAGATCCTGAATCCACAGACTTTGTTGGATCCCAGTCAAAATTGCTTAAATATATCATGAAAATCTCAGCCTGCAAGGAAAACAGGCCCCATAAGCCTTGTTCTTGTGGAAATGTCCTACAGACAAATGATTTCTATTATTACCTTATTAATATCATCTGCTGTAAATCCAACTTGTTGCAAGAGCTGTTTAATTGCTTCTACACATTTACTAAAGAGTGAAGAACAGATAAGTTCAAACCTGGCCCTAAAAGAGAAAAACGAAACATTCAAAAAAGGGTTCATGTCATCCATTAGAGACAAATACCTGAAATGGAAGAACAATAATTTTTAGAATATACTTTAGATCTCCAGCTGCTACTAAGGGATTAAAAAAAAAAATCACCTCTTCCCAATATTAATCTTCAAGTGATTTTGTTGTGGAAATATCTGTGCTATTTGTTCCATAAACAACACCTACATAAATGCATATTCATTCTTCTTCAGTGTACTCTAGAGAAAAAAAACCAAACCCAGTATTGTTGTCTTGACAACACCAGTATTGCTGTCTTGACTCATGCCAAAAAAATAAAGAAAAATCCTGGAACTGCTCCATGATCTTTAAAATGGACACAAGGACTCAATTTTTAGAGATGTGTCCTGATTTTCACACAGGGAGTAGATTAAGCAAATTAAAAACCAAATTTTGCTTGCTTTTGTCTCTTTCAAGCCTGCAAACTAAGTTCTACTCTGCACAAATACAACAAATCAAAGTCTGCAACACTGATCCTCAGGATTGGCATCAAGAGGATCCAAGAGGATCAGTTATACAGTATTGCTTCTCACACTTTCAAACATGCTGTGCCTTATTTGAGCAGCTCCAGCTCCTGCAGTTCTGGAATGGAAAAGCAAAATGAAATGCTTCATTTTGCTAAAGCAGCTGCTGCTGCCTGGGGGAGCAATCAAAGTGAGCTAAAAATCTCAGTAAGAGAGCATCCCAAGGGAAAAGAGACTGAGTAGGACACAGCAGTAGGAACAAAAAGACAGAAAAGATCTTTCTACTCCAGCTCTCACTGAGAAGCAACATCAAGACTTCCAGAACTCCTACCATTCTGGATCTCATTTAGATGAGGACCCCACAAGCCAACTCTTTTTTAAGAAAAGTATAACAAAAACAATGAGAGGAAGGAAACAGCCACCTTGATTCATTACAGTATCTACTCTCCTCCCATCAACAACCAGACTCCTAAGATGGGGTCTCCTTGTGCCTTTTTGCACTTCATTTTCTAACCATCAGGCCAACAGTGTCAGTGTGACAACAGTGTCAGTGTGACTGCCTGACCACTACAGATTGCAGCATAACAGAACCATCAACATGAAACAGCAAATTTGCCTTCTGTCTTCCTTCCTTCTCTAAAATAAACACCATCAGAAATCAAAGCTTACTGAATGAATATCCATAACACCACCTGGAAAGATTTCAGAAGCTTCAAGATCTGTCTTACCTGGACACATTGCAATCAAAATCCAATCCATCATACAATGAATCTACAAAACAATTTGCACTTCCCAGAGTTGATAAAGAGTGTTTTGCAATATCAGCACTGTTCATTAACTTCATCATGGCTCTGGGATTTCCTCTAATATCATGTTTACAAGACCTGTGTTTAAAAAAAAAAAGATAATACCAGTTTCAAAGAGTTAGGAATTTGATTGGTAACTCTGAAAGGAAAAACAGGTTAGAGCTCTTGAACTGGTTCTTTGTAAACATTCCAGTATTAACTACATGGCACTACTGAAAGTTTGCACACATTTTGACACAGCAGAGTCCACAGCTGAGCCCTTATAGTTCAACACCAACTTCAGGCAACATCCACCCAAACTCAGGCATTTCCCAATCCTCCTCCTTGGCCCCAAACAACTGACTGCTCCTTCAGCATCATCTTTATTTGAACCATTTCACTCACAGAGATTCTGGTAGTTTTTTTTTTTTTTTTAAAGCAAGCACCAAATAATGAAGATTCTGTCCTAACAGCAACATGCTTGCAATTCAAATCTTACCTCTGAAACTCAGAAGCTAAGTGTTGTGCTAGAGCTTCTGTGAAGCAAACTCCACCAATGCTGTCATTTGTGTTTGTAGCAAGTACACGATATATTCCACTGTTCACTTCTATGACTGTGATAGAAAGTGATGTTCCACCCAGTTTATAAACCAGCACGTTGCTGCCACATTAAAAAAAAAATATTGAAAGTAGCATTAATTTTGACACACTGTCAAAAGATTACCACCATGTATTGAAAGTTTCAATCAGACAAGAAGTATATGAGAATGGTAAAGAAACACCAAACAAGAAAAACAAAAAAATTCAAACTGACAGCAGTCTTTGCTATTTTGAAAGTGAATTATCTGTATGTTTATAAAGACAACCAGATGCACCTACTGAACCCAGGAGCTCTGCTTTAGTTCTTTTAGCCCATGTAAAATGATCCCATCTTCCACAATTAAAACCAGCTATGCCAAAACATGTGTAAAAAGGAATGCATTTTTCTTCAAGGCAATCATCTCATTAAACAGAAAGTCAGAAACTGGGGGCAAATTTTTAAAGACAATTCTCAAAATATAAAGACCAAAACAAAGGGAGTTAATACACTACAAAATTGCAACTTATAAATGCTTATTGTCTTGATTGAGAGAAAAAAAGCAAAACAAGCCTCATGCTAAGGCAACACAGCATTCCCTCATTTAAGATTTCTCAGGATGCAAGTACAGCAGCTTAAAAAGAAGTAAAATATTAGGATTTTACCTTTTCCCAGTGGGTGAATCTTGGCCAATTCCATAAGCAAGGAGAGCTGCAGACGGTTCATGAATTAATCTCATAACATTGAACCCAGCAGCTGCAGCTGCTTCCCTGCAATGAGCCATAACAGCATTTCATTTTACTTTCATGATCTCACTATAGTCACACACTATCAAGATTTCACCTGAACTACATGTGCCAGTAAACCAGACCTTGTTTATAGCATGGTATTGATAAAACTGAGTGACTGGAAAAGAAGAGTGCCAACAAGGTCAGTTACTACTGTTTTCTTCAAATAGTTGGATTTGCTGTGTGCTCACCATCAAAGAAAACACTGGTCTATCAGACTACATAGCCCATAAAAACTGCAAAATACTCTGTAACTACACCCTACCCTAAATCAAACTTGGTAACTTATCCTCAGGTGTGGTATTAAAACTCCTTGATACATTATTTCAAAGGTAACAAAATTAATTTACCCTACCTCACTTGCAACATTTAACTTACATGCTTTCTTGAAACTTCAGTAACCCTGGGAATACCCCACAACTTGTTTCCTCCACTTTGAAGTTACACCAGAGCAATAAATGTTTCATTATACAAATTGCAAATGCCCAGATCACTGTTTTCTGACCAACTTTTAGGTGTGCTTTATTTATTTCTTTCATGACAGCTGAATGTAAAGGCTTCTACATATCAGAAAGCACAAAGAGATGCTGCCATTTGTTTCCAAACAGAATTTCCAAGCAGAAAACTGGCATGTATTCTAACCTGCAGTCTGACAAAGCAGAGCTCAAGAAGCCATGCAGCACCACTTTGGGGAGAATGAAGGGTGGGGAGGGGAAATTATGGAGGAGGGTAAGAAAGTATTTGCATTTCAAAGGGGTCACTGAAGATCCTGATCTGAAATGAGGTTCTATCCTGGATGAAATTGAAGTTTTCTCTCACTTTGGTGATTCAGAATTTCCTTT
The DNA here is from genome assembly GCA_024734555.1 of Trochalopteron elliotii. Classification (NCBI taxonomy): domain Eukaryota; kingdom Metazoa; phylum Chordata; class Aves; order Passeriformes; family Leiothrichidae; genus Trochalopteron; species Trochalopteron elliotii. The sequence continues at coordinate 45,406 of JANPWX010000257.1, read as the reverse complement.
AGGCCACATCAGCAAACTCCATTAAAAGTTTCTTACCTCAGGATTTAATCTCTTGCTTTCATATTTTCCCAGTTTAAACAACATCCCAATATCTTAACTGATGGTCACAAGCTGAAGTCCAGCAGGAGAATTCCCACTGCTGATCTTCCAGCCCATCTGTTCCAGGCACATAAAGTAACAGAAAAACCTCAATGCTCTTACCCAAGGGCATTTTTCTGATTCTCTCCAAAATCAAATGGCACAGTGACAACAACATCATTCACATCAGAACCCAATGCAGACTGGGCAGTCTCTGTTTAGAAAGAGGCAGAGCATGGTGAGTAAGAGCAAAAATGAAAAAGTATATGACCTCTTATGAATTTAATTATTATATACCTTTCATTTTACTGAAAATTAGTTTTGCCACATCTTCTGGGTTGATAAGTTTGTTATCTATTTCATACTGAAGTTTTCCATTCTTCTCAGTTATCTGTAAGCAAAACCAACATACCTTTGTTAGACAGCAATTTGGTTAGTAACAAAAAGTAATGCTTAATTTAGGGTCTGTTTAAAGTAAAAAGCACAAAACTGTGTAAACACTCTCTGCATTAATTTTCTACTACAAGGGAATGAATGCTTTCAAGATGCTTATCAAAGATCACAAAAAGACCTGCAGCACATGACAGACACAACAGGATGTCTGTCCAGACTTAAAGAGTCCAGACTTTCTCCTTCTATTAAGTTTTCCTGAGTACAAAAGCAACATTTAGAACAAAAGTACACTCCTGGTTATATCCCATAAGAAAAATGGCAGCTATTTACAAAATCACAGCAATATGAACAGTCAAGACCCAGGGAAAAAACTCACTCTTTTGTTATGAATGTATTTTCCAGGATAATTTTTCTCCTGTTTTGCAAAGTTTTCTAGCAACAAGGACAGTATTATGAAAATTAAATACTGAGATTAAATCAGTTGGTTGAAGATGTTAATCACAAGGTGCTGCAACCTGAGTATCTTCCACCAGCTCTAAGAAAAACCACAATGCTACTACCTAAATATATTAGGATTCATCCCTTTGGAGAATGGCCAAGAGATAAAAAAAAAAAACAAACTCTGTTGGAACTAACTATATTATGCTGGCAGACCCCAGAACATGGTTATCAACTGGATAAAAACAGAAACATTTCACAAAGCAGCAAAGGGACATCATATGATGAGAGCTGATCATTACAGAACACAGACATGGTGTGGGCCAAACAATGACAAGAAAAGCATAAAACTTTACAAATCATCATACTCACAGAGCATTTGCTTTCTGCAATATATTTCTTTGCCTGAGGGTCACCAGAGCTGTCCATGAAAATTCAAAATAACAAAATGAATCATGCATTCAAGATTAATCACACAAATGCATCTTGCTGATATTCCTTTTAACATCTCCAACACATCAAGCTACACTTGAACCAAAAATTCCTGCTTTCACTCTACAGATGCATTTATAGAGTAGAAGAAAACCCAGCAGCTCTGACTGGTGGCATCTTTCATTCTCCTTTCCCAAAACTTATGATTGAAAAGACACCTACTACTTATGGAAAGAGAAAATTAAAACTATTGTTTTAACCTGCTATGCTCCATGAACATTATGTAAGATTTCAGTGAAGTTTGCATCTGAAAAGTGCTAAGAAATACACCAGAAAGGGCAACATCTTATTGACTACTGTCAAAGAAAGGGCCTTAACACACAGCTGGATCACCACTAAAAAGTTTTGTCACATCTCTGATGTTAACTCCAAGCCAAGAGGTTTAGTTCTATAGTCACTGTAATTGCCAGTGCAAATGATCACAGCTCCACTAACAGGAATCACAACGGGCACTAATCAATAGTTTCACTATTGCAATAAAAGCAACACAAAGTTTCAGGCAAACAAAACCACGTGGGTTTTACACACAGAAAAGCAATCAGGTGACAAGAAATCATAGTTTAGAAACTTAAGCTTGTATGAAAAGCATGTATGCAACTTATTACTGTATTTCACAACTTAATTTTCACATACAAGTTCAGACACAAAATACAATTTTTCTTCTCTACTTTTCTATTTTCAGAAGCACCCCTTTGCTGCTGGAAGAAAATAAAGGCTAAGAAGCTCATAGTACCAGCCTGGTCTAGGGGAAGGTGTCCCTGCCCATGGCAGGAGGGTTGGAAGGGAGGTGATCATTAAAATCCCTTCCAAACAAAACCGTTCGGTGACTATGATAACAGAATGATTTTTTAAGAGATGCCTTCAGTGTTAGTGCTGAGACGTTAAACCAGCTTTCAACGGGAAAAGTTTCTCACCGCCCCTCTGATGCCCCTTCTCTTACCTTCGCCCAAGGATCTGCTTTACTTTCACCACAGTGTTCGAAATATTTCTTATCCTGCTTTGCTTCGCGGCTAAGCCAACAACCTGAATGAGAAATAAAGGAAAACAAAAAAGGAAAAAGCGAATAGCAGACAGAGCTCCCCTCCCTTCCTCCTCCCCACACCAGCCCGCGGAGGGGCCGCCTCACCTCCTCGCTCTCCGAGAACGCCACCACCGCGGGAGTCACCCTGTCCCCGGCGTCGTTGGCGACCACGTCGGCGCGGCCATCCTGGGGAGAGAGAGAGAGAAGGAGGCACAGGCGTGAGCCCGTGGGGGTTTCACGGCCGACGGGGAGCTCCGAGCGGCCCCCGGCCCTCACCTTGTACACGGCGGCGCAGGCACAGGTGGCTCCCAGGTGGACCCCGATGGCCGCCATCGCCCCCTCCCGCCCCGACGTGCCCCGCGCGCGCCGCTCCCAGCCAATCCCGCGCCGCGCCGTGCCGTCACCGGCAGAACGGCCAATCAGAAAAAGCAGAGTGAGTGGCGTCATCGCGCATAGCAACGGGGGCAGACTGTGCGCGCGGGGCGCGCGGTTTTGGCGGGAAGCGGCGCTGAGGGGCCGGGAGGGGGAGGAGGGTCCGTGAGGATTGGTTTAACCCGGGACACCCGGGCGGAGAGAAAAGGGGAGTTAAAGTGCGGGAATTAGAAAACAGAGAAATTAAAGCAGGAAATAGAGAGTAAAGTGGAGAAAGTAGCAAGTGTGCGTGTGGTTTATGTCCGTGGCGCCTCTCGCGGTTTAATTGCTGGAAGTGATGCCCATGGAGGGAGACGTTGTAAATCACAGAATCAGAGAACCTTTTCCAACCTTTTCCATTAGGCTGGAAAAGGCCTCTGAGATCACCGAGTCTAACCTATGGCTGAACACTGCCCCATCAATCAGACCATGGCATTGACTGCCACATCCAGCCTTTCCTCAAACATTTCCGGGGATGGTGACTCCACCACCTCCCTGGGCAGCCTGCTCCACTGTCTAATCATCCTTTCTGCGAAGAAATTCCTCCTAATGTCCAATCTTCCTATATTACAGAAATATCTGTGTATCTAGTGCTGCATGGTGAGCTGGAGTTCTGGTTTTCCATCACCTAACAAGGCATGAGCAATGCCTGAAACCAAAGCTCAGTGTCCCATAATGCTGCACTGCTGTTGGAGAAATTCATTCTCAATGACACAGGACAGGGAAGAAAAAAAAAATCTCTAATCATTTCTGGGGAAATCAGCATTATTCACACAGAACTTCATCCTGACCAGAGCTGTGGGCCAGCAGCTCCTCACATTTCATGTGGCCTGATAAAAGGAACTGCAAAAGTTCACATGACAGGCCACCTCACATTTACAACCTCACGCTCTCCAGGTGACAGCACTTGTGTAGGCTTGGGTGCTCATTTGCATCTCATTTCCATAGGGAGTCTAAATGCCCCTCTGGGCCATCTCACTGCATTGCTCTGAAACAAAGCTTGTCTTTATCCTGCTTTATAAATACATGTTGAAGGTTCAAGGAATGGACCAAAATCACATAGAGGTGAAAGGTGTTAGCTGGATTTGCAAAGGAATTTTCTGTCCCAGAGCAGATCCCACAATTCTTGAGCCATGTGACAATCATCCTTTGGGTAACTTTGAGCTTGCTGAAGGTGCCCAAGGGCTGGAGCTCAGGGGCCAGCAGTCTGTACTCCAGAGATGATGGCGGTGTGACAAAGGAAAAGCTTATACAACTGGAAACAATACCTTTGGAGTGTGTCCAAATTGTAGCTCCTTTCTGTCTTCTCTTGTAAACGGAGGAATGAACAGAGAAAAAGGATAGAAGTGGGCAGCAGAGAGCTGTGCGGGCTGGAAAAAGGTATTGTGGAAGTGGGGGGTGGGGGGCTGCCTGTGATGCTTTTGGCAAAAGAAAAGGGAAGGAAGTCTGGGAAGAGACACTGAAGGTGAGAGGATAAAGGAGAATATAGGCCCCAATACAGAAATCAAGAATATTTTTTCCTGTGCTTTCCTCCAAATTCTAACACTGTTTATTAGGGTACCATTTATGTCAATGTACTGATATTTATAACCCAAGCCAGAATGTGTAATCTGTGCATTACAAAGTACTTGTGGCCACATGGTAACAACTACTGAACTGCTAAGCACACCCACACTTATTTTCCAGTTGTTATGCCACAGACATGTCCATATGGGCAAGAAGTTCTGCTTATTTAACCTGTTGGAAAAACTCAGCTCTGCAGAGACAGGGCAACTGAGAAGTGTTTCTAAAAGATTTTATTCTATTACCAATCTCATAGAAGGGTGAGACAAAAGAGACGTTAATCTCAATGCCATTCTATCAGAAGCCAAACTATTTCTTTGTTACAATACCTAATAAATGTTTTGCAGCCTATTAGCTTTTGCCACACAACGCTGCTAATACTTCTAACACCAATCACCTATTATTTTACCCCATGTGGTCTTACTACAGTGCATCTTTCACAGTTCTAATTCTCCAAAATATCTGGTCTGTTTGCAAGGCCATCATTTGAAACTTGTTTCCAGTTCAATTTCTCTCTCAACAATGCCTTCTCTATTTCATGGCCTTTCTAAGTCAGTGCATCTTATCTCAGAGTTTGCATACAGATGTACAAGACTGTGTGAGCTTTCAGTCAGGCTTTGAGAATCCTCTACAAATCCATTTCTCACATCTCCCCCTCTTTCTTGAACTGTAAAAACTTCTTTGATGGCCTTATTCATCGCTTGCTGTGAAGCACAGTGAAGTACACAAGACAGTACCGTTAATATTACTACTATAACAATCAATACATAGAAACCTATTTTGCAAAGCTCCTTTAGCCAAGGTGCAAAGTTCCATCCTTCAAACAAGTCATCTAACCATGACCCTTTGTCTCTTTTAATTTGATTTATCAAATCTTTCAGGTTTTGAAGCTTTTTGTGGATGGATTCTGAATGGTCAGAGAAATTCATACAACACAATCCTCCAAATTCTTCACAGCCATGTCCATGTGCCAGTAAGAGAAAATCGATGGCAGCTCTGTTCTGTAAGGTTGCATGTCTAGCAGCATCAACATCTGTCATCATATCACTAATTACAACAGAAGTAGCATTGATTTCTTTGCCCAACCAACACTCCAATTGGTCTAATTGTTTCAATGCTACAGCTGAGGCAAGCTGAGGTAAAAACGAATCTGATGAAACTTGTTTTGCAGGGCTCCAGGAGCTATTGCAGTTTTCTTCATGAGGATGGGCAAATCTTTTTCCTCTATGTTTTTTCTTGATGGCCTTTTTAACACTAGGTGCTATCACAGTGAGCTGTCCGATGCTACATGGGCCACCTTTAATTTTTGAGGGAATGCCCTGCCAGGCTCTATCTCCACAAATGAGCCAATATCCCTTTGGCAATTTTCGTGGGAATTCATCAAGATCAACAGTCTTACCTTTAGGGGGGACAGGGGTGGTACAATTGCACCAAAAACTTGAGTTTCTGTACACAGGATGACGGGGAATAACATTTAACTGCGGATCTCCCTGATACTGAAACTCAGCACAAAATTCCATTGTCAATGAACCAAGAATTTCCAATTCTTGAGGTTCAAAGGGTGCCTTAAGAAGATATGGGGCCCACTGATACCAATCAGTTATGGGATTTGTCTCGTTGGTTACTGCAGACCAATAATTGTCACGGTTGGGTATTGGCCACTGCTTGGCTGGCACTGGCACACCGACCAAACCAGCTGCAAAGGGTTTGCCCGGTCTTGAATGAGTCAAACAGATGGTGTCTGAGCCTGCTGACTCGGCTAAAGCAACCCAAACATTTGTTTTTGGTTGATCTACAGGCATATCTGCATTGCAAGAGCAAGCAAGCAGAACTAACAAGCACCAATATATCGTTTGATCTAACTCCATGTTTCTGTTCAGCTACTCTTGGCAAAAGGCTTTTCCATGAATTTCAATTTCCAAGCAAATCTTTTGGTGTGTTCAGCTTTTGCGTCTTCCCAAGTTTGTTCAGGGACTGGCCAACTACAAGGCACTAAATTGTCCTGTTTACACCCAACTTTGCAAATTTGGCTACCTTGGGATTCTTTTTCATACGATGGACACCACATTTTTGCCAGAAGAACTCTACGATACCAACGATTTTTACAGTTTCAACATTGACATAAACCCCAAAGTTTGCAGTTTCTGCAGGCTGGGCAGGGGACATTGGGCATGAACCGTAGTCTCCCTGTGTGGCTCACATCTGTGTGTTCATTTCTCTTCTCATGGAATTGTCAGGGCACTCCTATGCCTGATGTGGCTTCACGTTCTTTGCTGGAACCCACTCAGGTGCTGCACCTGTGGAAACACAAGCAAGCCCTTTGCCCCAGGTTATTAAACAAAACGGACCTTCAATTTGTCCTGTCTCAGGGGTTCTAATTAAAACTGCCTAAAAATTGGTGGTTGCATTCTGCAAATGAGCTATTTAAAAATTAAAACCATATAAAGGTTTATTCAGCCTCATCTGAGGCGTTGTTTGGGTCGTTTCCCACTTTCGTTGGTCTAAAATGCCACCATTCCATTAGAAATGTGGCCAATTTTTGAGCTGTGTATGCAGGGCTATTGTCTGTTTTGATTTCTTGGGGTACACTTAATGAAGCAAAAGCTTGTAGAAAATGTTGACAGGCCTGACTTATTTTTGCTTGTTTAAAAATGTTTGGTAAGGTATTTGCAACAGCTATTGTCATTTTTAGCAGTCTTACACTAAGTTTTCACTCAAAAGCAGTGATTATTTGGCTAGGATTAATATGTTCTTAATTTAAAAGAAGGACAAGTTCTTCAAAAGGAAACTGGGACTGTATAAACTCTATTTTCTTAAGGACATAAGTCTGTTAGTTGTTATGCAGTTGCTGGTGAGGCTCTTCTCACAGGTATTCTCAAAGGGTGAAATCACAAATCTTCAGAGGTCAGTGTCAGGGCTGGATGGTTATTAGGTAATTTTTCTTTTCTCTGGGTCTCATTCTTTTGGAGGTGATGTTTGTCTAGATGAGCAAATAACTATCTTGGCCTTGTTGGTAATAAAACATAAGCATACCTTTTCTTTAAGTTACTAAATTAGTTAGGCCTCATTATTGGACACTTAATTAAAAATTTTTTACGTAGAAATTTTAGAAATTGCCTCTGCACATGCAAATCTTCAAAGTGGTATCGCTCTGCTAGGGATCAAATTTGATTTCTCATTATGAGCATGAAGGGAACATAAAAAACAAAACAATATGTGGTAAAACAATGAACTTACACTAAGCAGAAATAAATCAGATAATACACACAATTAGTAGTACATGAGTGATAGAACGGTGATTTAAAACAATGTATTATTTATTCCTTAAGTACTCCACCATCACCCAGGGTTTGCAATAGCTGGCAAGCCTTATTTTAAAGCAAGGACTTAGAAAATTATTCCCAGGTATGACTCTTAAATTTACTTCAAAAGGGAATCTAGCAATTATAGGTTAAAATTTGGCAAGTCAATATGACCTGAGTAACAGTTTTGGTGCAGAAAACACCTGGGATTGGCATACTTCCTGACCAGGTAAAACTAGGAGTTGGCCAGGGTCTGGGCCTTAACTGGAAAAAATTCTCTAATATATTCTAAAAACCTCTCAGTAATAGTAGTTAGGAAAGTTTCTTAAAATGATACATGTCTCGTAGATAGCTATACAAAGATATATTAAACTTTGTAAACAGCTGGCTTTGTAATTTAATTTTAGTTAACCACTCACTGGTAACGTAGACAAATAGCAAATGAGTAAAGTAATGCGTGTTATAAAAATGCTGTGAATTCACATCATAATATTGACAACATAATTAGGATTATTAATATGTCAGTAGTAACTGTCTTAAGAAATTGAGGTCATATTTTCTTAGACATTTATGCATATATAATATTAAAGCAAAAAAAGTAAAAAATAAAGCATTAAATAGCTTAGAACTAGTAACAGTCATAATATGGTATTGTTACTCACTCTTCAGTGCTACTTATGCAAACAAAACAGCAGAGATCGTTCTTCTTTCTACAATAAAATAGCTGTATCTTGTCATTTAAATGATAAAATTTTAACAGAAATTAATTTAAACTTTGTGTCATTCATTAGTCAAGATAAACAACATGCAAGTAAACAACTATACTGAAATAGCAGCAACATGGATTTACTGGAGGCATTAAAGTACTGCAGTTTTTTAAGATTGTACAATAGATTTGAGTTTGGCTTAATAAAAGTAATGAGATATAAATCTTGAAGGCTAAACTAATAAAAATTTAGTTATATAATAGTGCCATGAGTTTTACACAAATAATTTTGTTAGGTTAGTGGGTGTGTAAGATTAATATTTCCATACAAACAATTACAAAGTCAGGGTTTCAGATTAATCTAAAGAGTAAGCTACTGTTTACTGCATTTGTGGTCTATCAATATACTTAAACTGTTTTGATATCAAGTCCAATTTCAATTTAAACATGGCAAGGAAAAATAGTTACACTTGAATCACTAAATAGTTGTACTGAAAGATTTACAATAAAATCGCTTTGTTAAAACTGCGGAGTAAAAGACAAGAAACTGGTAAAGTTGATAGTGAAGTTTCATGTACTAATTATAGCTAAGTCTTAAATAATTACTGCAGATAAAGTTCAAAGTTTGCTTTTAACAGGAGTAAAGGAATGTTAAATTTACGACTTAGCAGGGCTGCATGATTTACTGAGGGAAGTGAGCTATGTCACCGATATGTAGGAAGACACCATATTCACACAAACAGCTTTAAACCTTTCTGGTAACAATCATGTTAAAAATCACAAATCACAGGTTAGCGAAATGAGAAGGCAAATTTTAACAGCGTTTCAGTCAGTACGTGGCATTAGTTGATATTTTGGTGTGCTATAGCTTCAGCATGCTGTGCAGGCTACAAGGCCAAGCTGGGGGGTCGCACCCCCGCAGTAGCCACAGACACAGACACAGCGACAGCTACAGCCATGGCTTCTGGCAGGCATTATGTGGGAAGATAAAGGTCTGGTTCTTTTGCAGGGTTGACAGGTCTAGGGTCAAAGGGGTATTCTCCATCCTCATAAACTATAGTCTCGTAAATTATCCTCTAAGCAGGGAGAATTGCAGTGGCTGAGGGGACTGTTGAAGATGCGTCCGAATCAGACTGCTTACTAAAATTTTTAATAACTACACGGCACGCTGGGAGTGACTTAGCAGCTGCCAAATCACAAGGAGTGGTTACATCCTAGAGTTTAACTCCCACAGAGTTCTAAAAAGACATGGGAATACCAGACGCAGGATCTGTATTAGGAAAATTTTTCTGCACCCAGTATAAAAGGTCTTTAAGCTGTTGCTTGGGTACGGCACGAGAATTAGATCTGATCAGAGCCTTATAAAGCCTTATAAGGCTCTTATAAATATCTCTGGGCTGTTTGGACATCTTGTGTCTTATCACGTTCCCCAAAGTCTACCTGTTGTCGTGCAGCAGGTGATAATATCAGCCTCTGTCCGAGTCGAACCAGTGGCTCAGGCAGAGGTTCCAACTGCTTGTTCCTTCTAGGAGTGATGCCTTGGGAAGGATGACCTGGAACAGAGACTGGACAGAGCTATAGAATAAAATAGGTATTTATTGAAAGGCCTCCAGGATACACCTTGGACAGGACAGGGCCTGACCAGGGCTGCACCCAAGGTGGACTAAGAATGGTCACAAAATGGCTAATAAGTCACGAGGTCTTGCATTTTTATAAGTTTTGGTTCATTTGCATATTGGGGTTTAATTGTCCAATTACAGCTTCAGGTTGTGAGGTCTCATCCTTCTTGTTCCTCCCTTCAGTTCAGTGTTGTTTATGCTTTTGGGTCTGAAAGCTGTACTCCTTGTCCTTGGTCTTCAGCAGGAAAAGAATTTATTTTGTCTACCTACTCTGTGAAGAGAGCTGACTGGCACTTAATATGAGGCTCAGAACTACATCCCTAGGCAACACAGAATCTGAAAAACAAGAAAGTTAAAACTTAAGGCATCAGGAGGACTCTAAATCTCCAGGGTTCCTGCTTCTTCTCAGTGGCACTTAGCAAAAAGTACTTTGGGGCATTCTAACCAGTTTACAAATTAGCTGAATCATGTTCCTCAAACAGAAGGCAGTTCCATTTGTTGGAGAAACCCAGCTCTACAGAGACAGGGCAACTGAGAGGTGTTTTTAAAAGATTTTATTCCATTATTAATCTTGCAGAAGGGTGAGACACAGGAGATGTAAAACTCAATGCCATTCTATCAGAAGCCAAACTATTCCTTTGTTACAATACCTAATAAATGTTTTGCAGCCTATTAGCTTTTGCCACACAATGCTGCTAATACTTCTAACACCAATCACCTATTATTTTACCCTATGTGGTCTTACTACAATGCATCTTTCACAGTTCTAATTCTCAAAAATATCTGGTCTGTTTGCAAGGCCATCATTTGAAACTTGTTTCCAGTTCAATTTCTCTCTCAACAATGCCTTCTCTATTTCATGGCCTTTCTAAGTCAGTGCACCTTATCTCAGAGTTTGCATACAGATGTACAAGACTGTGTGAGCTTTCAGTCAGCCTTTGAGAATCCTCTACAAATCCATTTCTCACATTAACCAAAGCAGTTAATATTCCTGCCAGGTATAAGGAAACCTGAGTGTAGCAGGCAAGAAATTCCTTGGCAGAGGTTTGTGGTGGCAAGTGGTGTTTGCTGAGGAGTGAAATGCCCTTGTCTGTCTGTGCCCTTCCTCTGTTTTTGGGAATTGTTCTTATCTAATGGGAAGTTCAGAAGCTGCACTGAGCTTGAATGACCAGATAGAAGGGGGAATAACCCACCTCTAAGTAAAAAGTGCAAGCAGCAGCCTGGCTTTGCAGTTTGATCTTGTATACCTCTGTGAGAGCTATTTCTCTGACCTGGGAAGAGGAGAAACACCCAACCACAGTCTGACTGGAGCCCTGCACATCTCCAGGCATTTGCATCCAACAAACACCCACCATGCATCAAAATGAGCTGAGAATTAGATGGGTACTGTGATGAAACCCCTTAGTATTATTTTCCAGCTGAAGAAGCACTAGCACAAACCTTTCACACTGTCAGAGCTGTCCCTTCTCCTCTGGGCTGTGGCACATCTCTCAGCCATCCAAAACACAGAGCAGTCTTGTATCCTCATATCTAATACAAATCAGCCCTCTTTCAATTTAAAATCATCACCCCTTGCAACAGGCCCTGCTAAAAACTCTGTCCCCATCTTTCTCACAGGCCCCCTTTAATGCCTTTATGGTGGAAGCAAGTGTCTTTATCGAACAAAGATTGTTTTGCAGCTGGTAAATAATATATACTCTAAAATGTCCCTTGGGGTAAGGAAAGAGGGATGAGAGAACTTCTTTTAATTATCTTATGTGTGTTCTGAATTAATTCTCAGAAAATTAAGCTTTGAGGAGAAAAGATGGCAGCTCCAAGACTGTGGCCTGTGATCATCTCTGGCCTGAGGGTGTGAACAGAGCCAGCACAGTGGTCAGGATTCTCAGGAGAGCTTTGCAAGAGCCTGGTTGTGGGGGACCTGGACAGCAATCCTCTGTGTGGCACCTAGCCCCAGCCTTGAAAACAGCTCCTTCCCCAAGACGGAGGTGTAAGACTACACAGCCTTACTGGAGGTCCTGCAGTCTCTGTTAGAAAACTTCCCTTTCCCTCACTTTGTATAAAAAGAGACTTTTCAAGCTTATTGTCTGAATTCCCCAAAGTGATTACACCATGATTGTTCATCACAGTGCTTATTTTGGGCACACATGGTGTTGGGGGGTGTCTGTATATCACCTCCAAGGCTGCTGGGCTTTGGTGGAGGCTGTAGCTATTTCTGGCTTTGCCCTAACACTTGCCACCCATTACAAAAGTCACTCAATAAAATCAATTTCAGTATCCCCTTCTTCATAACCCCAGTATATAAGTTACAGGGGAGAAGCAAGCTCAGTTAGTGCTTCAGATTAGTTAAATACTTGTCTTAATATATAATAAGTGGAACAAAATATTTTTATGGGTCGAAGGTCGGGGCTGACTGCTGTGGAATCTGCCCTCAGCAGACCACAAAAAAAGAAGTACATAGAAAGTTTGGCAGGCAAACCCCTTGCAGAGCTGCTCCCAGTGCCTGTAGGTGGCAGAACTGCCGCATGAAATCGCAGTACTACAACTTACCTGCAGCATTCTGTCTGTTTGGCAGCTTGGTAGGTTGGCAGCAAAGTTGAAGGCAGATTGATTTTCTTTTACTCACACCAGAGTGCTTATTAGAGAGTATATCAAGACTTGTTTCTATTTTAGAGGACATAGAGTATATTAAACATCTCTGATTTCGATTGTAAATCAAGAACAGTAATTTTCTTTCTTTCTTGAAAAACCTTAGAGTGTTTTCAAAATCAACCACCATTTTTTTGCACTCCACATCACAAACTTGAGTCACAAAGTAGGAAAAATTTGATTTTCTTACAACCTGAAACAACCAAACTGTACCTGGGGCATTGATGAGTGCTCCTTGAATGAGCTGCTCACCCACATTGGAGCATCCCAAGGGAATCTCCTGATGACTCCACTGAAAATAATGTTGTCCTGAATTAATGTGACCTGTCTTTCAGGTCACTCTGGTACATTTCTTCTCTGCTGCCACTCAATCAATTGTGAATTATTGTTGACAGGAGTAAGGAGGTACTGAAGGCCAATTAAACACAGCGAACACACTCCAAGGCTAGAACAGAGAACTGGCACAAGTCACCTTTGATAAGGCTTTGTTGAAATTTGGCTATTAGGGAAATCAAATTTGTATGAATTACTGTAGAGTAAATATAAGCACACGCCACAGATAGCTGCATGTACACTTGGTGTTAATAAAACAAAAAATATGTAATATTCTTGTTGCTGTTTGGGTGATTGCTATTGACTGTGTCAGGCAGTACCATCCTTGGGCACATCTGTGATGATCAAAGTTGGCTAAACAACTTCATTGCTCTTGTCAAGCCTGAGAACTTGCAAACACACAGACCACTATTTCTCCCTCCAGTAAAAGCACAAATCCACATATTTTTGTCCTTTTTCCTCTCTGTGTTCCAGTTTTTCCATCTCTTAAATGATGTCAAGTTCACTCTGCAGGAATGTTGAAAGGTTTTAATAATAGACAGGAAGTGTGCTGAGATCCTTGGCTGGAGGATGCTCTGTAAATGCAGAATGTTCTGGTTAATAATGCAGATCTGAGTTGTGACATGAATTACAAAGGATGCCATGAGGCAGGCTCAGAGCTTTCCAAGCAAACTTCATGGTAAAATATGCCTGAAATTCACTTTTGTGCTCTCAGTGGAAAACCTTGTGCTCATCAAGCACTGCCATGAAGTTCATACACTGCAGGGCAAGGTCACTACAAAAGGATGAGAGGAAATGGCCTCAAGTTGTGTCAGGGAAGAATTAGATTAGAATTAGATATTTGGAACAAATTATTTGCTGAAAGTGAGGTCAGGCATTGGAATCACCATCCCTGGAACTTTTCAAAAGGGGTGTGTGTGTGTGTGGCACTTGGGGTCATGGTGAACACATGGTGGTGCCAGGTAAAGGTTGAACTTGATGCTCTTAGAGGCCTTTTCCAACCTGAACAGTCCAACGATTCTGTGAAAACTGAGCAGTGTTTAAATCAGCAGTTTAAGAAGAGATGTCTACCACAACAGGTTATGATCAGCATCAGATTAGATAGTGATTGATGTAGGCAAAGAAGGGATTCAGGCATGAGGGTGTCAGCTAGAAACAAGGAGTTCATTCTGTGCACTGTCAGAGATTTACCACGTGATCTTGGGGAAGCCATTTAATTTTGCTGTTCCCTGAGTTCTTAATTTGAAAGAAATCCCAAACCAACAAATAAACAGGAGCAGCATTTTCGTTCCTCCCAAGGGTGTTTTGAGGATAACCACATTAATTAGTTGCCTGCTTAGAGGTGAGTGTAATAGGATGGAGTAGCTAGAACAGCTCTTATCTCTGCTGACCACTCCTGGTCAGGATCATGTCAACTAAATTGATTTCTGCAGAAGGTGATTAAACACAATTAAATGTCCATGTTAAAACCAACACTAAGATTAGCTTTACTGAACTGAGATCAAAGTGGTGATAGATTTTGAGGTCCTTTTATTAAAAAAAAAAAGTGCTAATAGGATTCATGCAGAGCTGACAGAACTACTTCCTTTCCCACAATCCCACTGTTATCTATAAAGCTCAAAGATGAAATTACAGTTCTTCTTTAAACTACAGAGCAGTCATATTTTTTTTAAGTGTTAATGATCCATCCCTGTCTTTAGCTAACTTGTTAATATTCCTTTGGCAATCTCTGCTGTTCAGCTTAAGCTTTTTATTGTTGTATGTAAAGAATTTTTTGATAGATTTTACTACAAATTCACTTAGAATATAAGAATTCACTTAGAGAAATTTAGTTCTTGCTGTGGACATCATAGCTGGTCAGCAGCTGTGGGGATCAAAGGAAAATAATGGCATCTGGATCCATTCTTCTTTGTTTTAAGTTCTGAGAAAGCCCTGCTTAAATGACATAATTTGTGCTCAGAAAAAAATCTCTGTCCATCTGCACTCACGGGCATTCATTCAAATCCAGTAATGACAATAATAATGATAATTATGAATAACAGAAGACAGTCCTGTGGCCTGTGAGAAGCAAATTTGTGAGATTTGTGCTTGATTTTCAGCATATATGGCTGTGTGTTGTTGGACAGCCATTGAAATCAGTGGGACTCTTTCCAGCAGCTTCCCTGGTCATTGGCTGGGGCCCTAAACTGCCTATTACAGCAGGGGAGAATTAACAGAGCTGTTGGCAGCTCATCAGCTGATGACTGAATAGATACACTGAAATTCCCCTCCACCTTTGCAGAGGAAGCAGGGAAAGGCCGAGGGTGCAGAGGAGGGAGCTGCTGTGCTGATGAACAAACAGCTGCACTTTTCCTCAGCGACAGCTTCAGGGCTTCCCAGGAATTTCAGACACCTAACGATTTTTACTGTGTGATGCTCTGCTTTTAATGACCTGGACCCAGAGAGCTGCCTCTGAAATAGCAGCTGTCACTTCTGTGGAAAACGACACGTTTTTATGGAGACAAAACCACTTCTCGTTTGGGCAGACCTGGGGCCCAGGCAGTTGGGACACATTACATCGACTGATCCTTCCTCCTGAGCCACAGGAGGGCTGTGTGCAATCAGGCAGTTTGTTGTAAAATCTCTCCATGCTCTGATGTTAATAGTTTGTGCTGCAGGGACTCCTCACTCCTTTGGAAGAGGGAGGGGAATCCCCAAAGTCTTCACAGAGGAGCTGCTGCAGGAGAGACAGTGCTTTTGGCAGCTCACAGGGGACAAATCCCACTCCACAGAGCAGGGGTGGCCTGGTTTAGGGCCAACTTCAGCAGAGACATCTGCAGCACCAATCAATTGTGTGGTTCTACCCTTTGAAGAAAGGTGTATGCTGAATTTTCAGTTCTGGATTTTCCCAGGCTCCCTTTTGGAGGTTTCCTGGCCTGTTCTCATGCCCAGAGGTTATTCCTCTGAGGGCTGTTCAACCACAGAGCAAAAAGACAAAATCTACTTGAAGAAATTACAGTCAAACCAAGAGGAATTTCCTAGGGTGCAGAGAAACAGTGAATCAGTCTGGCCAGGAGAGAAGCAGAGGTTTCTGTGGTCCAGCCTCCTGCCCCTGTGCTGAAGAGTGCTTACCCACTATGGGTCCTAGTGGGACAGGCTAGATGGTTAGAGCTGCAAGAGTCTCATTCTTGATTTAGAACCACAGGTGGTCTCTTTGCCTTCTCTGTGCTGTAAAAGCTACCAGAAAACCCCTGCTGCTTTTATGGGATGCATTCTACCATGAAGAGGAGAGCTTCCTTGCTGTATCACGTTACTCATTAATTCATTTAATTGTACATTCATCATGTTTGCTCATGTGACAGGCTGACACAATCCAAGGCTTAGCTTCAGGATTTATTATAGGTGCAAAATTAAAACAAAATAATACCCAATAGAAACAACACCATTCAATACCTCCTTGAAAATTATTTGCACATTTACAACATCCATTATAAGCAGGTCTTATGCAGGACTGTGCCCTTTGCTTTGCCATGTGTTTTACCCAATGGAAGGGGGAGTCCCGTGATTTTAGCCAGTGGCTTGTGGCAGTCAACATCCCTGGCATAATTGTGCCTTGTATTTCCATAGGTTTCTAGGAGTGTGCAAGCCTTCCCAGCTTTGCAGCATCCCCTACTAAAGATCTGTGTAAAATATAAGGTGGCAGATGTTTTGGTGAGCTTGGATAAGGTTTTAAATGGAGGTTTTAAATCCAGTTGCTGGGTTTTGGGGTCTCGCTGTTACATTTGGGTACCCTCCTACAGACTTTTTCTGTTCTTCAGCCTTTCTAAACCCGAACAGAAAGGGAAATAAATAGTTCTGTAGTCCCTTCCTCCTTTTTCTCATCTACTTACAGCTTAGGCCAGGAAAAGTTTGGAGCTTACACTTTCCTGCTAGCCAGAGCAGCCTTTGTTGGAGGCCTGTCTGGATGACTCATGGATATGGATGGGCACTTTCCCAGCTCTGCAGTGAAGGAGGAGCACTGCTGACTCCTCCAGAGAGAGATTGCTTGTTCAAGTTGAACAGCTGTGCACAAAGACTGCCGAGTTTTAAGTAACTCAAATAAGTGAAGTCTCTTTTCCCTCTTCTTGCTTTCTTTGTACATCAAAAACCTGTGTTCCTGTTACCCAGACAGTTTTTTATGGCAGACAAAAACTGAATATAGGACATAAACAGCCAGTCCCATGGACTGAATGAAACCTCATTTCCAGTGGCTTAATGACTTTTGGATCCACTATGTTTTTCCTAGCGAAGTGCAGGGGTTGGCATGAGCTTTTCTCATGGCAGAGCACTTCTCAGACTCATTCTCCTGTGTGGTTTTTCTGGTGGCTAATGAGATTTATTCTAAAGCCTTCCTCTGAGGAAAGCAATGAGACAGAGGAGCTGGTGCCATCCCTTCTAGAGATGTCATGGACTGGTAGAGCCGTGGTCCTTGGCTTTAAACACTTGGAGCTGCAGATGGATTGGTGGAGGACATGGGACTACAAGCTCATTTCATTTGGGATGTAACAACTGGTCTCCCTGACTGTGCTGCCCTCTGTTACAGCAATTACTCCACAGCATTTACATAAACTGGGTGAATTTTTTCCTCTCCACAGCACAGAGGAGTTAATTACAATGTGCTTAACTCACATGCTCTCTAAAGCATCCCTCACATTCTTTCCTCTTATGGAAAGGAAACTGGATTTAAAGCACACAGAGCTCTCCAGGAGGATGAGGGAGGCTGAGTGCTGGAAGTACTGACAGGCTGGGGAGAAGTCAGCAGGGTCTGTGTGGAGAAAGCAGAGCTTGTTCCAAAGAGTCTGTGTGGAAAGCCCAGATCACACCTTGAGCTGACACTGGTATCAGTGACCATGTTGGTCACAAATGCTGCCTTAAAGGGATCTTTGGGATTTTTATTAGGAGTTGCATTTGTTGCATGCTAGCAGTACAAGGCATTTGTCAAACACCTTCAAAAATCAGAAAAGATTTTTAACAGACACACAATCATTAATTATTTACTTTACAATAGGTGAGCAGAGGTCCCAGTATGCCAAGACCTATACACAACACACACATCAACACACACACACAGAAGAGCTGTTTTTCTACATTATTCTCCAAGGATATGGTGTAAATAAAGCCACAGACAGAATCCATAAATAAATAAAAGGGCTCTGCCCTGTTACCAGTGAAGTCAAGGGTCTCTCACTGATGATACAGAGAGCAGAATTAGCCATAGGATATTCCTGGAGCACATGGCACTATGGAATATAGACAGGGGAGGAGGGAAGTGCCAAAAGGCAGTGGGTTGAAACTCATGTGCCCTGGCTCAGCTGCCTGAAGCACCAGGTCCAGGTCAGAGCTAGTTCACATGTGGCAGAAATGGGCATCTGAAGAGGCACTTCCAGCTCATCAGTTTTTGGACTGCTGGCAGTCTCCTCACACTCAGAGTTCTCCCCTGCAAACACAGCCTGGCACATACAAATCCTACCCTGTGCTCTCTATTGCTTTTTCTGTCTTTCAGCACAGGTAGGCATGTGGGCAGCAATACAAATTGCAGCTGTTAGTCAGAAAATGCTAACCAAAACTAACCAGCCTGAAGCCTGTGTTGCTAGGAAACAATCTGCCTCTTACTATGCATCATTGCCATTTGCATGCATCCACTCTTCTGATTTTCTTATTAATATTCCTCACCTCAGACACTCTTAAGAAATTTCCACGACAAGCTGGCACAGAATCCAGTCCTCTCCAGGTCCCCCAATGGTTTAATTTAACCCCAGACTGCTGATGCAAGTGGCTTCAGTTACTTAATTTTAGTCTGGCAGGAAAGAGACAGAATTCACATGCCCACATGCACGTGGCCATATGAAATCAGGGACAGCTGAGCTTTGCAGGACACAGTGGCATGTGCTGCCTTGTGCTTTTCCAGCCTGTCCTGGAGGTTTCTTCCTTTCAGTGTTGCTGTTGACTCTTACATGCCTTGAGGAACTAACCTGCCTGCTTGTGATTGTCCCAGAAGGAAACTCAGGCAAAAATAATTAATCCTGCTAAAATTATTTTTCTTAGGACAAGTACCTTTAACCTACATTTTTTTATGTCATTTCTAGGGAGCTCTGGATTCACTATACTGGAATTGAAGTCAGTGTAGGTAAATCAATACCCAACTGCAGTGGAGATCAGGTTCACCATTGATTTTAAGTGTGTGTGACACCAGTAGAGTTTGCCATTTACAAGCACAGGATTTATTGGTGTGAGGCAGCTTTAAATCTCTCTGGCCATGTTACACCAGCTCTGCTAAGATTTAGGCTGGGAGCTGGAGGGGGATTTCCAGTGGTGCATTCCCAGTCTGCTGAGGGTTGCTGATAAACAAAGTCTCCTGATAAAACATGGTGTGTCACTGCTTCCCAGAGCAGTTCTACCAAGAAATTGAAGTCTAGCAAGATTCATGGCTTTTGCTTTTGTTTCAGTGTGTTTTCAGGTGAGTTCATTTAAAGCATGTCATGATGCTGTCAGGATTAGGAAAGGACTCTGCCTGCAGTGCCAGCAGCAGCCTGGGAGTGCCATGGCAAGGCAAGGAGAGCACAGCCCAGCAGAAGTCACAGTCAGAGCACTCTCTGCTGACACTGAGCAGCAGCAGCCAGCAATCACATCATCTTATCACCTCATACCGGAGGTATTTGGCACTGGCTGCAGCTTCCACAGGCAGCTCCTTGGCCACAAATCCATCTTGGCTTTCCTGGAAGGCTTTTGCCTTTTATCTTAGCAGTGAAGGAAGGAGGCAGGGCTCCTGTGGGTAACCCTGTCCATTGCATGTTACAGAATAAGGGAGAATCCTGGGGAAAAAAAGGCTTTTTTTCCAAAAATCTGATTATAGTGCACAAAGGACAAAAACAAGTGTTTCACCTTGCATCTGTAATCTTATAATGGATGGGAGAGTCAGTGTGGCATCAATATACATATGTGTTCCCTTGTGAAGATTATTCCCCTATCCCTACAACTTTGCTGCTTGGGAATGATTCTTGAACAAGCCTGTGTTTTCCTTTACTTGTTGTCTCTGAAGCAGTTTGCCACAAATACGCAGCCAAATCCACTTAAAGCTATTATAAATGAAAACTCAAGCCTTTTAGACCTACTCTAAATGCATCTCTTTCCATTTTGTGTTATACTTTGCCAAAATCTATAGATATCCAAGGGTTTTGTCATGATCTTTAGATATTCAAGGGCTTTGCCACCTCACTTTACTAAATTGAACTTTCCAGAGGTTTTCAATAGAATTTGAGCTCTCAACTCTCTTATTCTTTTGGTGCTCTTCAAATCCCTTCCATCAGGGAGCGATATAATGGATGGAAACACAACCAGAAAATCCCACTACTCCAGGACATTCTGCTTGTTTAAAGGGGTTATTGAATGTATACAGGTAGGGCCTGTAAGTTTAACTTTAAGTACAGAAAATATAGGTGCAGGAAGATCAGCAGAAGATAATGGTACAAATCATAAAAGGAAAGCAGAAGGCTTGTCCATTATGTTTCTACCTCAGAAATTCTTGTGGGAATGAGCAGAATGCCTTCCAATTCCAGCAGAAGGAAATGTGCTTTCTCCCATCCTGGGTTGCTCTGCCCAGGTACCCTCACACTGTGAAAGGTGTGGGAGGCAGCAGGACAGGTTGTGACAGGAGTCCTGAATGAACAGCTTAAGCCCTGATGGGCAGGACCTGAGCTGGTCCCAAAGTCTGAGACTGGCAGTAGATCCCTTAAGAGCACAAAGAAACCTTCCTCTGGTAACTTGACCCATCCTGGAAAAAGTGAGACCTACTTTCTGGTAGCTGGAGAGGCAGAACAGAACAAAATGCAGTACTTAGGAAAGAAACTGGTTCATGCATTGGCAGCCCTTTGAACAGTTTTTTATTTCACAATCAACCCAGTGGAAAAAGGACTCTGATTGCAGTTGGTTAGATGCAATAGCAAAATTAGTAAAAAGAAGACTTTAGGCATTAATAAATGCCTAAAAATTCACATCTGAACCTTGGCAGCCTTGTCTTGTCTGGAAATCCTGGACCTGAATCTCTTGACTGAGCAGACATCTCTAGGGCCATTGGGGAGGCCCAGCTGGGCTGGAAGGATGTGCATCTCCTAGAGTTCCATGTCACACCTGCCCACACTTGGTGTCTCAGCCAAGAGGGTTCGAAATGTGTTGAGGTCACTGAATAGAGCCTGTCTTGTGTGAGTTTGCAGT
Source organism: Trochalopteron elliotii (assembly GCA_024734555.1). Taxonomy (NCBI): domain Eukaryota; kingdom Metazoa; phylum Chordata; class Aves; order Passeriformes; family Leiothrichidae; genus Trochalopteron; species Trochalopteron elliotii. Next base: position 24,175 of record JANPWX010000257.1, on the reverse strand, counting down.
GAATTTGTAGTATCTCCTGTCACAGAGGTAGACACAGAGGTGGGCAACTATATATCTATATCTTTATATCTATATAACTATTTGTAACTTGAGTACATCTGCTTTAAAAAAGGAAATGGAAGAGGAATTGCTCCTTGTCCATCAGTAATGAACCAAGGACCTGCTTTACTCTTAATGTTACTTGTCTTTCAGATCTGCTCTGTGACAGAAATTAAGTCCATCCCTTCCACCTCTTTAAAATTTTCTGTAACTTCATAAAAGAACAGAGTACTAACTCTGGGTTTGTGGCCAAACACACTTTGCCTAAACCTTCCTGTCTATCTCCATTTCCCTCCAGGTACATCTGAATAAGATAGTCTGCACTTCCTATCCAAAACTACCCTGTCTTTTTTGCAGTGAGGTGTAAAACTGTGTACAAAATACATAAATCTGGATTTCATTGCCAAAGCATTTCAATAAATTGATTTAATTGTGTTGCCTAAAGTTTGCAAACTTTTTCTTGTAGTCAAGAATATATATATACACATAAAAAAATATAGATAGATATTTAGGTCCTGTTCAAGACCTCTTGCCTGCTCAGCTATGACTTATTTGCCTGTGGAATAGGCAGTCAGATGTGCTGCTAAGGATAGACTCAGAGTTGCCAGGAGCCAGATGAGCTCAGCAGAGCCCAGACAATTCCCACCAGCCCATGGCTTGCTGTGGGTTCCTATGCAGAATTATTTAGAGGGAAAGGCACTCAAGTTGCACACAGCGTTTAAGCAGCAGTTTTAACATTTTAAAATATTCTCTCTGAACAAAACATGGAAGTGGGAATGTTTTGTGCACCAGGTGGGACTCCCTCATCCACTGAACTGGTGCAGAAATAGCTGCCATCAGCGTTCTGGAGCTGTCTCAGTCTGTGAATTGACATTTGCTGATGGCAGCAAACTCAGCAGCCTGAAAAGCTATTTTTTCCCTACTGCTGAGACCACCATTCCATTGACTCTGGCAGAGGAGGTGCCTTCTGTCTCCCAGCACGTCATGCCAAGAGAAAGCCTTTTGTCCACCCACAACAGAGGCTGTGGCAGAGCAGGAAGTTGTGAAACACTAACTACTGTTGCTGGCAAGTGAGCCATGAAGGAGGGCTCTGCCGGAAGGACACGGGCTGGGGTCTGACCTCCCTTTCTGTGCTCACAGCCAGTGTGGATAGGTGAAGCCATCTCCTGAAGGGAGCACTGGAGGGGGTTGAGCTGAGCTGGGCCAAGAGCTCCCTGGAGTTAACTGCATTCTTAATGCTGGGGCAGAGATCCGGGTCTGCGTCAGAAGCACAGACAATGCTTCCCCTCAGTCTTGGCACTGAGAGATTTCTGCCAGCTGGGCACCTGCCATGGATCTCAAAACACAGCTATGAAATTGGTTGCTATCCCAAATTAAATAATATCCTGGAGGATGGCACTGAGCAGCTTTCGGGCCAAATTTGGCATCTTTTGTATTTGCTAAAATCTGCCTTCTTAATAGTCCTTGCTCGTGTCTGCCCTCTCTGTGCAGCATCAGCTCCAGAGTGTCCAAGGAGCAGGATGAGGTGCCTTTGGGCACAGGAGATGTGCTGAATTGGTCCCCCCAGGTACCCCCTTTGCTGTTCCTCTGCCCTGCAGAGGCATCTAAATTGGGTAGGATACTGATGGGGTGATCCTCTGCATCTGCTCTGGGGGGTGCAGAGCAGAAGAGGGGCGCAGTGTGGGACACTGTCCCAATGCTGTGTGCTGATGAAGGATCTCTTCCCTCCCTGCTAAAGGGCCTTCACTGTCTCCTCCCTGCTGCACAGGGCCATAGGGACACATCAGTGTGTTACTGACTTCTCCCAGGGTAAACTTCAGACTCTATGTTACAAGCCCAAGGGCTCAGAGACATATTTTAAATGTAGAATCTGCAATTCTGGCAATTCACCTGCCTCTGGGAACCAGGAGCTTTAACTGACTCCTTCACAAACCTTAAACATTGCTACAACTTCGTGGCTCAGCTCCTTCACATCTAAATCACACGTTGAACCCACCTCTTCAGAAGACATTTTGCTGCAATAAGATTTTCAAAGTTGCTCCTTAAATTTTGTGGTTAATTTCACATTTGCAGGATGTGAATGAAATGGCCAGATTTTCCTAGCCTGAAGCACCTTGAAAGACCCCATAACTTTTGTTCTTGCCAAATATTTGCTCTTGAAGGCAGAGCCAGACAGACCCGTGCTGTGGTTTATCATGACCTGATTATATTGCAATGAAATCAAAGGGTGGGTGTGAGGGGGAAGCAGCTATTTAAAACCATCTTCCTCAAAATCAGAGCAGTCTGTGGGAGCAAGACAGCTGCTAGATGCATTGTGGGCACTGAGATGGGAATTCCTGCCTGTTTAATCAGGCAGCCAGCTGCAGCCAGCAAAACCGACCCTGGCAAGTCAAGCGATGGAGAGCTGCACCTGCGAGCTGTGTGTGAGCCTGTGGTGGGGCTGGGAAGGGAAAAAAAGAGAAGCCTAAAGACTGGATCAAACAAATGACACCTGAAATGTGGAAGCTGTACAGAGTTAAAAGTAATAGCACCATCATGGATTCATTTTGCAGGCTTGGCTGAGAGAGGACTCAGTGGTGGAGGAGTCGTCTCTGCTTGGGAAATTTTCCGAATGTCTGCAAAAGCAGCAATTCTCTGTTGAAACTTGTGTAGCTGGGTTACCATTCCCACTGCCTGAAGTTCTGGATAATTAGTCTTAAGGACACCACAGGGATGCCTTTGTGTTGTTGCCTGTGATGTCTCAGCGAGGAGTGTGGCAGTGAAATGCCCACAGAGCCCCAGTGCAGAGGCAGTAACAAACCCAGCCATCTGTGTTTTGCTCAGGCACTGTAAGCAAACATGGAACAAGGGCATTGCATCAACACACACGTATTTCAGCCCTTGTTTGGGAATTGCCCTTGTTGAACATGTGAGCAGGAGGCAGCAGGATGCTGAAGGGCAGCCCCTCACCAAGCTGTCCTCACAGATCCAGGTCAGGCAGTCAGTGCAGAGCTTTTACTGTCAGACCTGAGCTGGTTGATTGCTGTGATTCCTGAACTCAGTGAATGATGTTTAAGTCACCCACTTCTATCTGAGATGGATTTAATGTGGTCATGAACCAGATGACCCCAGACTGGGAGGAGGGTCTGATACACCAATGGATTACACTTCCATCCAGATCTCAGTAAGCTGGAGAAATGGGCCAGCAGGAACCTCATGAAACTCAACAAGGAGAAATGCAAAGTCCTGTCCAGGGGAAGAACAGGCCCAGGCACCAATACCTGCTGGAGGCCACCCAGCTGGAAAGCAGCTTGTTGGAAAAGGACCTTGGTGGACACCAAGTTGAACATGAACCAGCACAGTGCCCCTGCAGCAAAGAAGGCAAATGGCATCCTGGACTGCAATACACTATTACTAGAAGTTGGAGGGAAGTGATATTTCCCCTCTACTCTGCTTTCTTGAGATCTCATCTGGAGTATTTTTTTCAGTTCTGGTCTCTCTAATACAAGAACAACATGGACATACTGGAGAGAGTCCTGCAAAAGATCAGGAAGACAATGAAGAGTCTGGGTCATCTGTCCTGTGAGGGGAGGCTGAGAGAGCTGGGGCTGGTCAGCCTGGGGCAGAGAAGGCTCAGAGGGTCTTATCAATGTGTATAAAAACCCGAAGGGAGGGTGCAAGGAGGATGGAGCCAGGCTCTGGTCAGTGGTGCCCAGTGACAGGGCCACAGGCAATGGGCACAAACTGAAACACTGGAGATTCCCTCTGAACACCAGGAAACCCTTTTTAGCTGTGAGGGTGCCCAAGGATGTTGCCTCCATCCTTAGAGATATTCCAAAGCTGTCTGGACACAGCTCTGGACAACTGCTCTAAGTGGTCCTAGTTGAGCAGGGGGCTTGGACAAGATGACCTCTAGGGGTTCCTTTCAGCCTCAACCTTTCTGTGATTCTGTGATCTTGTCTCTTGATTAAATACAGAATCTTGGCCACAGGTATGACTGTTCATTTTCCCAAGCATCAAGCAAGAATGTTGCAAAGTAAACAGAGCCAAGTGATGTGCAGACATGGCCAAAATTAAACTGAACAGAGCGAAATGATTGCAGACCCTGTTTGGTTTAGTCACCTATCTCTGGTCAAGGCCATGGCAAGTGCAGGCTTTATTTAGAGTTTTCAAGAAAAGGCTTCCAAGCCAGAAAGATCATTTCACAAAATACCAGTTCCTGAAATGATAATTGCTTTGGTAGATTTTTTTTCTTCACAAAAATATTCTTATCAAGAAAGTTGACTTCTTCATACAAATAAGAAAGAGGGGCTTCTTTTCCTGTAAATAATATGTTTTCTTGAAGTGTTTTTATAAAACACCTGGAGGTTTACAGGGTGTTTGTATTTACAAATACAAACCAATTTTACAATTTTAGAATTTCTCACTATGTTGCCCCTCAATATTGATTCTGGTTTTAATACTCACAAATCACTGCTGTGCTGAGTTGAAGAGTAGATTTTGTTCAGCAAGCACTCTGAACACAAATTACAATATATGCCTGAACTCCTCAATGATGTATTTTCAAGCCCCTGTGAGGGAAGAAGGAAATATAGTGCTTTTCTTCACATCAGAAATTTCAGAGTGAGATTTTGTGGCCCATGTGTGACACAGAGTACATGGCATGGTTCCTCGTGGCTCTCTTTCTGTTAGCCATGGAGACTTGCTCAGTTAAGGGCTCATAGAATCAAAGGATTTGGGTGATTTTTTTCTGGGAGGTAATTGTTGCATTGTAATTAGCATAGTCAAGAATGAAAAGGTGATTTTAAGGGTGAGAGATAATGACAGCACCTTGACATTAAATGGCATGATATTTTTTAGATGGATATGGGGAAGGATTCAAAGAAGAAGTCAGTGGGAATGAAAAGAACCTGAAAAGGCACCTTGTCTGCTCCCAGACATTCCTCCCTTCTTTTGCATGCCCCATTTCTCTGCTTGCCCATCCATGCCCAGAACCAGATTCCAGGTCCCTGAGGGCAGGACTGTGCCATAGCCTTGGGTGCTGTGCCATGCCCCAGCTGCAACAGCAGGCTGAATTACACAGCCATGGATCTCATCTGCATAACGGAGAGCCCATTCCCAGCACAGGAGGCCACAGAGCAGATTTCCTCTCTCCATGATCCTAATTAGCCATCTGTGGTGTGCAACTGGAAAAGGGCTCAGCTCAGCAGGCAGAGCAGGGAAGGGGCAGCCAGAGCATGATTCCCCAGTCCAGGCTGGGCTGGCATTTCTCTGTACACAGGAGTGGAGCTGCCCAGGGCTGCTGGAGCAGTGACACAGCTGCAGACCAGCGAAGGAAGGGCTCAGACCCCCTGCTTTTCCATGACAAAAACTGGAAAAATCTGAGCTGTTTGAGAGGATTCCCACTGGGAGAGCAGCCTTCAGTCCATCCCCTTCCAAAAGGGCATCTGGCAGTCTGCTCCATCCATATGCCAACACATGTGAGCAAAGTGACTGTCTGGAATATGGGGAATGGCCCCGGGACAGTGCATCAGCCCATCAGGGTCCACAGATGTGTCTGCTGCATTAAAGATATGTTTCCAGTCCAAAGAAGTGTGGCCAGCAGGTCAAGGGGCAGGATTGTTCCCCTCTGCTCTCCAGGGGTAGTGCATGAGGCTGGGGGACCTCCAGGACAAGACAGACCTGGACCTGTTGGAGTGGGTCCAGAGGGCTGGAGCATCTCTCTGCGAGGACAGGCTGAGATTGTTGGTGTTGTTCAGCCTGGAGAAGAGAAGCATCTAGGGAGACCTTATTGTGGCCTTCCAGTACTTAGAGGGGGCTTATAAGAAAGATCATAGAATCACAGAACCATTTAGATTGGAAAAGACCTTTGAGGTGACTGAGTTCAACCATCTTTGTGTCTTTTAAAAACCTACAGGGATGGTCACTCCATCACTTCCCTGGGCAGCCTGCTCAAAGTGGGGAGAGACTTTTTTAGCAGGGCCTGTTCTGGTAGGCCAAGGGGTAATGGTTTTAAACTAAAAGAGGGGAGATCCAGACTAGATAGAAGGAAGACTTTTTTTTTTTTTTTTTTTTTTTTTTTTTTTTTTTTTTTTTTTTGCAATGAGTATGGTGAAATAGTGGAATGAGTTGCCCAGAGAAGTGGTGGATTGGAAGTATTCAAGGCCAGACTGGACAGGGCATTTAGCAACCTGTTCTAGTGGAGGACGTCCCTGCTCCTTGCAGGGGGTTGAACTAGATGACCTTTAAAGGCCCCTTCCAACCCAAATCATTCTATGATTCCAAGTTGCAAACAAGAAAATCCCCCTTTTTTAAAATTCCTTGAAAATGACCTGCCTTTTGGAATGATGGCTAAGCATCAGCCATGGGGCAAGTCTGTGTTATTTTAAAAGGGCTGCAACGAGACTAGAATGCATATTTGTGAATTCAAAGGAAATCTTTCTATGAAGTAAAATGATTGAAACTCAAAGAAATATTTTGTCATTGCTCTTTTGTTTTACTTAATATTCACAGTCACACCATGTTAATGCCAGTGGGTGAGAGTGAAAACCGGAAAATTCCTATAAATGTATAAAGTTGTGAAGGTTGGATGTGTAATTGAGAAAAGAGCAGAAAGTAAATGAAGCTGATCATTTACAAAGTGTCAATTATTTGAAACTGCTCTGGCTCAGAGGCTTGAAGTGTCATTAGTGCATGAAAGGCCATTTAAAACAAAAATATGGGGTTTAATCTTGAATCCTCTAAACTACAAAAGGAAGAGATTCTACTGCTGCCTCAAGGACAACTTGTGCTCAGAGAGAAGTTTTATTTCAGTTGTTGATAATCCAGCTGCAGGAGCTCTAAATTCATCTCAGAAACTAGTAGCACTTGTTATGAAAGAACTAATTTATTAAGCAGCCTTCTGATTTTTCCAAGTTTTCAGTGATGGAAGCAACCTGCCTGGCTGGAAGATAGCAAAGTAAATATTATCATCTCTGTTGTACCCATTTCAACAGCAGAATCAAGACTGATTCTACAATCTACTGATTTCTACACAAGCTTCTGGCTCCACGGCCCAGGACTTTGTTTTGGTGTGAATATTATTTGCATGGCCAAAAATGGAAAATTTGAACAATGATTTTCATTAATATAAAGAATGCATGTGTGCATTCATCCAGCTTCAGGAATCATCCAACTTCTGGTATTAATTCTACAGTAAAATGGCACAATTTGTTGCAAAGACTTTTAGTTTAGCTCTTCATTTCCAGTCTTCTGTAATCTCACCACATGGGTTTACTTTATAGTTGTGGTTTTTTCCCAGCTACTCAGTAGGAATCCCTTAGGGAATAAGCATTCTCATAGTCCCTCGAAATTATATCTTCTCCTGGGAAGACAGAGGGGTGCACTCAGAGTCTGCCTCCAGCTGATCCGTGAGTCCTGTCAGGTTTTTGGCATTCCAGGACAGGAGGTTTTTGAAGCCTCTCAGGAGTGAGATTTTGACAGGCATTTGACAGATTAGCAATGGAATATGGGGGAGAGGGGGGTGGTTTGTTTGTTTGGTGTTGAAATTGTCAAAACATTTAGAAATTTCAGAAAATTTGTTGAAAAAAACTCTAAAAGTTTCAATTTTTCCTGTCTAGAAAAACAGGCTCTGCCATAACTGGATGAGACTAATAGCTCCTCTCAGCCAGTCACCTGCCTTCAGTGATGCCTAATAGTAGGTACAACAGAAGATGAAAGAAACTCTGAAATTATTAGGGAGTGTTTTGGCTACCATAATTATCTTAATTTAAACCTCAATCCCTATGTGTCTCAGATAAACACAGGCCATCTTATCTCATTGCTTATCTTACTGGTTTCTTGTTGCATCTCCAGCTGAGCCCTTTTAAGCCTTCCCTTACGAACTGGTCCCTCTGGCATCTGCAATGCTCTTCTCTGAACTATCTTCTATTAAGCTCCATCCAAGCAGTGCCAAGTTGCTCCCAGCTGATTTAATGATTCTGTGGTTTAGCTACACTCTCTTCACATCCTACTCATCTTCTACAGAATGTACATACTGTGTGTGTATAGAAAGCAGACATCACACAAACATAGCTCCAATCCCCTGCCACAGGCAGGGACAACTTCCACAGGCTGCTCTAATCCCCATCCAACCTGTCCTTGGACACTTCCAGGGATGGGGCATCCACAGCTTCTCTGGGGCAACCTGTGCCAGGCCCTCAGCACCCTCACAACAAAGAATTTCTTCTTGATATCTAATCTAGACCTGTCCTCTGACAGTTTAATATGTTTCATAGGAAGTAGGAGGAGACAGAAGCTCAGCTGGTTTCCAGCTAAAGTTTGCACGGTCTGAAAGGAGACAGAAGAGATAGGAGGAGACTGGATTTGTATCCTCTGATCACCATTTCAGATCCCCCAAATCTGAAGGCAGTGGAACTCTATTGATTATCATCAGCTCTGATTTAACCTAAAACCTACTTTGGTGTAATGAACATATTCCTTCTGCAGGCAGCACCGAGGCAGCAGATGCAGGTTGTGGCTTTTGTCAGGAGGAGAAAGGGGAGGTGCTGGGGAATGCTGAGCTGTGGACAAACCCACCAGACAGAAATGGGTTTGGGAGATCTTTAGAGAGTCAGTGCTACTGTAGGAGTGATGAGGAAGGAAGGGACAGCTCAGAAGAACAAAAGCTGCAAAACAAAATGCTGCAAAACTGACTCCTGTGAAGTGAGAGACACAGCTAGGCTTAGTTCCTGCTGCAAGCCTGGAGCATCTGAGCTAAATCTGACCTGATGTCTCCTGCTGAGAAGAGAGTATACTATCAGCCACGTGAAGGAAAAATCTCTCTTGAAGGTATAATACTGAAGACAGGTCATAAGTTGGCTGCAATTCACCTTCTCCATTTACTTGACATGTCCAGCTCCCTGAGCTGTTAAGCCAGAACATTTCAGCTCATCATTAATTTATGGGCAAATTCAGGAAAAATAAAGCGAGTCTTGTCTCTTGTCCTAATAATATCCCATCTCACATAAAAAGTGGTTAGTACACTTGATTGATTAGTGCAAGGAGATCTGCTTGAATGAAATAAACCTTGAATCATGACTTCAGTGCTAGCAAGAGTGATGGGCTTTAACCAAAACCCAACAGCACCAAGCTGTGAGGAGATGGAACTCATGTCTGACTGCTGGGGCACATGGCTGCCACTTCTTAGATGTCACCAGCAGGTTCATTTTGGACATTCTCAGCTTGTGAGATTTCTCAAGTTTTCTTTGAACTCAGGACAAGACTCACGGGTTATTTACTCTTGTCCTGATCACTTCTCTTACAGGTACAATGGAGCATTTAGCTCTTTTTGTTGGCTGAAAAAGTATCTCTGTGGCTCTCACAGCAAGCAGGCACTGAACATCCTCCCTCCTCAGAGGTAATACAAGCACTCACCTGAATTTTAGAACAAACCACTCTTCAGTCAGACATGCATCTGTGCCATGTGGTGAATTTAAGTGGTCATGACTCACTCATGCAGCTAGTCTTTGTGTAGACTGGTGTCCCTATAAACTCATTAGGTTCTCAGAAAGAGTTGAAGAAAAGCTGGCATGGCCAGCTGAAGACCTGGAAATAATTGAATATAGGTTGTTGGCTGACTGACTTGCTGAAATAATTATTTTAATTCCAAGGACAATTTACTGTTTAATTAAAGAAATGCCAGATCATTGAAGTCTTAGTAGTGCATCGCTTTGAAATTATTGTTTTTATCTAAGCATCAAAAGCTGTTCCCACATAAAAACAGTTCTTTGGTCCTGCCTCTCCATCTGACCTCTCACAGCCACAGAGCTGTGCACAGGAGCAGGGCATCCAGGTGGGTGCAAAACTATCTGTTGGCAGTGAATCCACTTCCAAAGGAATCCATGTCCACCCCAGTGGATGCAAAGTGAGAGGAAGTTGCTGCATATCAGCACAGCCAGCCTTTTGTCTCCTGCCACTTGCTGGGTGCTGACATTGGTGCTGATACTTTCACCTCAAGTAAAGCAAAGTGGACCCCAAACCAAAATCAACCTCTTCCATGACTATAATAAAGCCAATGCTTTTCACTTCAAGAGTTTCCAGTTTTGCAGCACATTTTTCACCTCTGAGTTTGCTTTCCCCACTATTAGATCTTCTCCTAACTTTTTCCACGCCCTTTTGGGTCAGCAGGTACCTGGTTCTCACTCCAAGAGCAGTATGGTCTTCACCACACCCTGGCAGTATTCACAAACAAGGGAGTGATCCAGGACAGCAAGAGTCCCTGCAAGCCAAAATGTGTTTGCTGTGCAAGCTGGAAGCCACTTTGGACCTTTCTAAAACCCAAAACCAGCCACTGAGATGTGCAGATATGCAAGACTCAGTTAGAAAAGGGTACAAAAAGAACTTTAAGGTTATTGGGGATGAGGGACCTGAGATTGTTTTGCTCCCAGTATGGAAAATTTACACATCAGGAATTTAACCCTCAACATCCTGCACTTTGGTTCCTGATGAGCTGCTACTACTTGAAACATGAGTTTCTCTTAGTAGGTCATGTTTTTGCTCAGTGTTACACCTTACAGGAATATGAAAGGAACAATTACAGGGAGGGTCTGACAAACATCTAGAAACATCTAACAGCAAACCAGGCTAGAAAAATAAACAGAAGACTATGACCTTGTTGGGAAAGACTGAACCCCAAATTTCTCTTTAGAAGATATTAGCAGGTAAATGCCATGTTTCTATTCAGAGACCTTTTGTACCAGCAGCTTAAAGGCAAATAAGAACAAGCTGCTGCCCTCAAGAGTTTATAACCTTTTAAAAAGAGACAGGATATGTATAGTGGGTGGAAAAAAAGAAGTGATTACTCTCCTCCTTTTTACAGATGGAGATAGAGATCAAATAACATCTCTGCTATCACACAGGAAGCCTGTGGCAGCACAAAATAGAAGGAACTGGGATTTTCTGGAAGCAGATGCTCTGACCACAAACTCCCTTCTTCCCTCACTTCCCACATATTTTTATTCCAACAGCCAGCCTCGAGCCACTGCACATTGAAAAAGGAAATGCCTCCCTTTACAACCACCCAAGAGCAGATAGTGGGATGCTTCCCTGCTTCCTCTGGGGAATGGAGAGGGCCGGGAAGAGCAGTGGGTGACTTCGAGGGGAGCTGGGAGATGCCATTCTTCGTGCCTGGAGGAGGAGCAGTGGGGATGGGTCCTGTCTGTGCCGTAGGAGGGTGTGCTGGACATAGGGTGCCCACACAGCACCACATCTTCACCCTCCTGACCAAAGCACCCGCTCGTTTTCCCATCTTAACGATGAGCAGCCCAGCCAGAGCTTGGAAGCACATTTTTGATCCAAGTCAGTGGTAGATGAACGATTTGGGGGTTTATCCCTGATAAACACCTGAGCAGAGCAGCGAAACCAGAGCCAGTTTTTCTATTGTTATGATGACACTGATACAGTGTTGATGCTGTTATGGCCGCAGAGCTCGGGCTACATTATCTTTTTGCCTCCTTTGCCAGGTAATTTGAGGCCGCGGCACTATTGATTGAGGAACGGCGGGTGCTGGAGCGTCCTCTCCTGTAACCGTAACCCGCCTGGCTATGGGGCTATTGTGAGGGCTTTGTTCAGCCGCTGACAGCTCCCAGCAAGGGTATGCAAGGGTTGCAAACGTTTGTATTGTGCCTACACTCTTTGCCTTGTAGACAATAGGAGTGGTCGGCAGGGAGGAGATAGTGTGCTGACTTTGGTGGAGGACAGAGCAGAGGGTGTAGTACCCCACTTCTGAATGCTCCTGACAGCAGAGAAGGGGCTGCTCTCTCCTAGGAAGGCTGGAATGCCGTCATGCCAGGGCTTTCATTTTGGGCACTCTTCTGGATGTGAGTGCAGCCTGTTGATTATGCAGATGTGGAAAGCAGGCTAAGTGGATCCGATAACCTGTCATCCAAGATGCATCCTTTCCCTTGCTCAGCCCTGCTCACCTGCTTCGGAAACACACACGAAAACACTCCTTTGGAGCAGCCCAACGCAGGTCCTGTGTCCATGGAGGAGGAGAAGACAGAGGCAGCCCCAGCAGTGTGCCTGCAGCCATCCACAGCAGCAGCCAGCAGCATCGAGCACGGAGGAGAGAGGGGCAGAGAGGAGATGTTCAAAGCCAGCAAACGCTCTGACAAACAGAGCCGGGCAAGCAGCAGCTCCAGCAACCACACTGCTGCTCAGGCAGTGCCTGCTGCCACCCAGCCATCAGTGTTTGCTGCTAAAGAGCTGAGCCAGGAAGTTATTGCACTCTGCACTCACATCCCCAGGCCGTCCATCATCCATGTGCCAAAGGTGAGTGCTCTATGAGTCCCTATGCAGCAAGGTAAGAGAACTGGCTCACTTTTACTAAGTATAAAAAGGGTAGGGGAAAAAAAATCCATGGGAGCATTTACCTTGTATTGATTGGCATGCAGTCAGGAAGGGACTAATGGCTGTTCTTAGTAAAATAATACAATATGACAGCTATAGCTTTCCTGCACTATTATCAGAAGCCTTAGGGGGTGTTTGTAATAATACCAGGCACTTTTACAGTATGTTTCGATCACTCGCCTTCCTATCTTTTGTTGATCTTCACTTATTTTGGATCTCATCCAAAATCCCTTGAAATGATCAGGCATCATTTTTTCCTCCCTGACTTGGGTGAACACTGCATTTTTACTACCTCAGCCAGGTGCTTCAAGGCTGTGGTACCAGTGGCTGCAGAATCCCCTTTCCATCTTATTTTTAGTTTGTGTGTGCTTGGAGGCAACAGTAAAGTTTTGAGTGCAGTTTTGGTAAATTCAATTTATTCTCTCCTTAATAAAGTCACAAATCTGGGTGGTTTGTCATTGTTACTACTAAAATAATAAACAGTAATGGACAAATAGTGCTGTTCTCATTTTCTCTTGGCTAGGTAACTGGAGATCACAGGCTTTCCCCTCCCGATAAACACTGAGGAATGGAAGCCACATGTGTGACTCAAATTTTTTATATCACAGCTTTTGTTTAGGAGTCCACTCCTCTCCCAGTTTCCCTGCCAAACCACGTATATTCAGAGTGCTGCTGTTTGCTTCCCCTTCACACTCAGGTAATACTATGTTTGGCAAAGATATCTGCCCTTCTTGTAGAACAAGTGCTAGAAAAAGGTTTAATGTGAGATATAGCCATTGGAATTAAGAAACTTATCATATTCAGGGTTTCCAAGTGAGTTATGCTGCAATTACCAGAGCTGGGAGCTCTGTAGACCACCTCAGTCCTGTTGCCACCAACCACAGCTCCTACGTAAAATATAAGTAAAAAACACAAGGAAGAAATGGAGCTGCCCAAGAACAGTAATTTGTAGAAGGGAGGGCTGACTATGAAGGTGCTCTGGATTCTGAAGAGTTAGCTGGCCATTATCTGGGGATGGAGTTAGTATATTTAGTCCTTCTGACATTCAAGGAGCCAAAACAGATGCTATCAAGATCTCCCTCACCAGCTGTCGTTTCGCTTTTTTTGTTGTTTCACTTCTGTGAAACATTTCTCTGGTTTGACTTTTGTTGTTGTTGTTTTTTGGTTGTTTTTTTGTTGTGTTTTGGTTTTTTTGGTTTTTTGGTGTTTGTTTGTTTGTTTGTTTGTTTGTTGTGGGTTTTTTTGGTTTTTTTTTTCTTTTTTTTCCTTTGTTTTGATTGCTTTGTGGTAGGGGGTTTTGGGGTTTTTTTTTGTTTGGTTGGTTTTTTTTTTCCTTGCTTTGGAGCTTCAGGGTGGATGTTAGGAAAGCTTTCTCACCTGGAGGGCAGTGCAGAATGGGAGGAGGTCACACCGAAGTGATGGGGATGCTGTGCTTGGAGGATTACAAGACTTGGCTGGACAAATCCAGGGCTGACCTGACATACCCTTGACATCCATCTGGCTTTGAGGAGGAGGCTGGAAAAGAGCCCTCAGCAGGCTTCTTCCAGTCACCTTTTCTGTGATTATGTGATGTCTGGATTTTGATGCATGCAGGCAGCTTATAAGCACGAGGCATCTCTTTGCTGTCACTGAGACAGCCTGTGGTGCTCTTGGCTTTACAATGGTTTTGTGACAATTTCTCCCCTATGTCTGCCCCTACCTGCTCCCTTCCAACCACTTCACCCTGCCTTTACTCACCTTCTGCTCTTCTCTGTGCTGTCAAAACCACTGCCAACACCTCTCCCATGCTGTGAGTGTTCATTGTAGAGAAGATGTTCCTTATGTTGGGCACAGGCATCTCAAAACTCCACAGGCCTGTGGTGTTGGAACAGGCAATGCTGAAGGGTTGAGACTGTGGCAATCCAAAGATGCTCCATGCCTGTGCAGTGGTGGAGCAGGGATTCTGCTGGCTAACCTGAGCCAGGCCTTTCTCCAGGAGTACACATGGCCCAATTTCAGAGTAAAATGTGTATGAATCTTCAGTCAGAGGAGAAGTCAGGAATGGGCCCCATCCCTCTGGACAATCTGGGTGATTCAAATTCAATCATACAAGGCACCACTTCAAATCTTTCATTACTGGCTTTAGGGATTTTTAAGAACAAGCTACAAAAAAACACCTATCAGGATGATGTGTGGTCCTGACCTGAAGTGCCTGCTGAATACCTTCTTCTAAGTCCCTTGACATTTTCCTGTCACTGGGGAGATCTGCAAGAAAATTCCTTGTTAGAGCAGGAATTGGGCTTTTTGCTGCCCCTCACCATTGGGACCCTCCTGCCAAGGTCTGGTTGGTGACACTTGTGAAGTCCCACACACAAGGAGCACTTCTGTCTCCATGGCACACAGAGCCCAGATGTGGCGTCTGATCAATTCCAAGCTGTCAGGGCACTCTGCAGCCAGTGGGTGAGATGATTTTGGTGCCAAGCTGGGGAGAAACAGGTCACCCACAGACTCTTGGTGTCTGAGTGTCCATGTTCTGCTTTTCTGTGAGACTTGCTTAGCTCTTGGTACCCTACAGCAAAACAGTGTCCTCCCTCAGCTCTGCTCATCAGCTCAGCTGGGTTTAAAATGTTAGTACCATCACTCATTGCCTTCTCAGGTAAAGAGAAAAATAAATAATTGAAGCAAAATAAGAAGAGGGGGCTGGCTATTCGTGAAGATTGTGTGAAGCACTGGCTGGAAGTTGGAGTGCAGTGGGTGGAAGAAGGAATGCAGGATGTGGACTGACTCTGGTGGGTTGAGGATGAAGGTGTGGCATGTGGAGATACTGGGGGGTTTGGACTTTCTGCCACAATTGGAGAAGAGACATGATAAATCTGGATAGGAAGAAGGGGGTCCCATCAATGGGACTTCAGCAGGAAGTGGGGAAGAGAGAGGGAGGTTATGGTCAAGGCATGTGATGGGCTGGGGACCACACACACTGCTCCTGGTGGGAGATGGGGGAAGACGATGGGGAGAAAAGGTGGTGGGAGGCACACAGGACATCTGGTGTACATCTAAAGGAAGGGACTCAGGGAAAATATGGTCAATGAGGAGGGAAAGATGAGCACAGGGTCTCCATGAGCAGGGCGTGGGTGGCCTTGGTGGGAGGGTGGAAAGAGAGGAGAAAGCACAGGGCTGATGGAGAATTGGGGCTGGAGGCATTTCAACCCCAAAGCAGAGTTCATGCCTGTCCTAAAATAATGATATCCAGACATTGCTAAAGGAGCCAGTGAGGTCCAATGGAAAAGACTGAGATTGCCATTCTCCTTGTCATATCTGAATTTCCCTTTGTATCTCAGTTTCTCCAGCTACAAAACAGACAGAATTTGTCCTATTTCCTATGCAATCACAGTGAAATCTATAAATTAAATAAACATCTAGCTGCTAAGTGGCAAAGGCAAACATGCTATGTCCACACAGGAATCTCACAGTCCTTCACAGGAAATCTTTAATTCATGTTCTTGCATTAAGTTCTTCAACAATAGCTGAAGTAATGTCATCTTAACACTCATAGTATTTGTCTCCTTCATTTCTAAAATGGCACCATCAAGGAGCTAAGGACAAATACAATGAGAACTTCCAGCATCAAGAGACCTGCTGTCTACCTGTCAGCATAATCCTTTTCAAGCAGAGAGAGTGTCAGCCCACTTTTCACTAAGAGCAGCATACAATTCTAATTTGAACACATAATATACTAATTAACTAGATCTTCCAGCTGACCCTCCCTCCTGGGACATGTAGTCACATATTTTGGATTACAATGGAGTTGCATGCATGTAACCAAATCCAGAATTTGATCAATTATTCCTTTTATGAGAAGACTGCATCTGCTCCAGATGGAACCAAGCTTAAATCTGATATAAACATGATCCAAACAGAAATTAGATTTGAAAATAATTACCAAAGAGATTGAGTTAGAGTCGTTTGGTCACAATTACCATGGCAGCAATATGCTTGTAAATAACCAACCATCATTTTAATATTTAGGGATTGCCTCAGTAATAAAGCATGATTAAATGTCAATGAAGTACTTGACATCTTGCATCTCTGTCCTGATTCTGATGTGTAAAGAATTAACTCTCTTGTGTTTTGTGTGCTGGAGAGTCTTTATCAGCCTTTACAAAGTCATAAATCAAAGCTGCCAGAACTAAAGACAAAAAGAACTTGCTTGCCTGATCTTTCACCCTCAGCCACAGCATAAAAAAATTCTCATCTTTTATTTCCAAGTACAGTGTTAGCAATTGATAAACTCTGGGGTGGAAACTTAGAAGAAATCCTTATTGCTCTGAACCAACAACTGTGCTATGACTCCAATAAATGTTTCATGTTGACAAAAGCATATCAGTGACCCTTTCTACTTGCAATATCATTCACCTGACTTGAACTCTGTTGACCTTCACAGTTCAGATTGGTTTATTTTCCAAAACAAAAGAAACCCAAACATCATCCAATGTATCATGGAATCATTTTTTCCCTTTCAAGCTGTTTGAGCCACCAGAAAATCAGAAGCTTAGACCTTATACCAGATATCATGGGAATGACAGATGAAGCTTCCCATTGCTCCTCGGGAGCCTTAATGAAATTGGTCTCAGCTGTAACTTCCTAGATAAAATGCCAGTCATACCTTCAGGGTACACAAAACCCTTTAGAAGATCTCATAGCTACTTTCAAATTTGGATGTGTAGTTTTTTCTGTTTTGCATTTGCACTCTTTTGATATCTAGATTAGTTCCTTGGCTAGAGAAGCCACACAGTAGATTTGACAGAGTGAAGCTTATTTTCAAGACTCTGGACATAACAGACAGGCTTTTGGTACCATAATTCACAACAACTTTACCAGGCTATGGCCCAGAACTGATCTGAGTGTCAAGATTGTGATGTAAAACAAAGCCTGGTAATGACTTGTCACACATTTACAGCAGGAGAAAGTGCTCACTGAGTGGAGATACAGGACTGCAAGAGATGAGGACAGTTGAGATGGAGGAAACCCACCAGTAGTGGCCTAGATGAAGTCCTGCACTGAAGTTATACCCTGTAGGCCAACTCCATAAATACATTGAATATATCAACAGTTCATGAAAATAATGGGACTTCTCACAGTCAAACTCACACATTGCTCATGGTTTTGTAATACCAGCTCCTAGGGACACAGTGCTCATGAGGATTCCTGGCACTTCTCATGCTGTCCTGGGAAAACAGAGTGGTTGTGTTCAAACTCCCCTGAGGTGCTGGCAGGCCCTGTGGGCCTGAGTGTCTGACTGCTGAAGGAAGCATTTCAAGTATGCTTTGGGAGTCGAAAAGTATTTTGATAAGCAGCTAAAAGCTAGCAGGAAAAGAACATCATTACTTGGTGGTTGGCAGCTGCTCAGTACTGAGCTGTCCTTTCGCTTACCTTGGCAAAGGCTTCACTCCACCCCTCAGCAGAAGATGTTTGTGATCATTTCATCAGTGGGACTGTAGGACTTGCACAGGGATCGTCTTTTCTTCAGCACAACAAGGAAAATCTACTTTTATTTTCCTCAGTATTACTCTGGCACAAATTTGCTTTAATTTAATCAAATTAAATCCACGGGTTAAACCCCATCTGTTCAAAGTGCTCTAGCTGGATGCTCAATCTCAGACTGTGGTTGCCAGAGGAGCATTAATACTCTTCATTACTCTGACATCTGCAGGAGCTTAGCATCTCAAATAAAACAGTGTCATTTATACAAATTACATTTATATTTTAATGCTTTGGCAAATTCATTTGGGAGATTATGGCCCTGGCGATTTGGCCAGAGCCTTCCAAGACACTTGAGAGAGTCCTTGGACAGGATTTGATTTTTTTTTTCCTCTCTGTTTCCTTGCTCTCTATGACCAAAATCTCTTAATAGAGCATGCTACTGTAATGTTTCCCTTCAACTTTCCCTCTTAATCTTGACTCTGTAGCTGGCAGCTGTCTGGGGAGAGTTTGTGTGGGCTGGCAGTTCTGCACTCTCAACATAAACAGCACCTAAGTGAAACCAGACTTTCTCATTACATTTTTCTCTTTGCTCCCCACTCCCACATACACACAGAGGTAATGGCAGCACAGAGTCTTTTATCCTGGCTAACGTACAACTCATTCATTTTCTTCCATGGCCTGCACATATGCAAAACAAAATCCATCCAAGTGGTAGAAGCAGCAGGCTCTGGTCAAAGGGATGCTGTGTCCCATCCCAGACTGGGCTGTCCTTAGGCTGGCACATCTCTGCACAGAACAGTGAGCACTGCCAACCCTCTCCTGCCTGAATTCCCCATCCAATAACTCCCCTTTCATCTTTCACATGGCAGTGCTTTTTTGCTGACCCCAACCAAAATGGTGCAGTTTCCCCTATTTGACAAGAAGCTCTTCTTTTTGCTTTTTCTAAACCTCTCTCTTACCTCTTACTTCCTCAGCTTGCATCAGCTGGGTTATTTTTTGCAGAGGGGTTATGCAGTTGAATTTCAGCTGCTGTTCTACAGCATCTCCTGCCTAGCAGAGAGATGAGGGGCAGCCTAAGAACTTCTTCCATGCCCTTTCCCACACTGAAACCTATTCCAACAGCTCTTGGGAGTAATGAACCTCCTCTGTGCCAACAATAACAATGGAAATAGTGGAGCTTTTAGGGAAGCCACGGGACCCTCATTTAAAGGAGATTAAGGAGAATTTGTGAAGTTTCATGAAAGATACTTCTGAAAACAAGATATTGTAACAGGAGCACTTTGAAACCTCCTCTAGGAAATTGGAGACCGCAGGAAACTTGATGGGTTTTGGGTTTCATCACCAACACAGAACAGCCCAGGGTCAGTGAAGAGTTCATACCCCTTCTACCCTTGGGGTGAGCACGAGGGTCCTGCCATGCTGCTGTGTGAGTAAACACTGCCATCCCATTAACATTCAGTTTTTGCCTTTTCCTCACTTCAGAACCTGCAGAACTGGTACTGTTCATCTCCATAGATGTTCATGCCCTGTTTGCATGTTCTCCACAGCCTTATTCTGAAGTCAGTGTGAATGTTGTGGTAGTATTCTCCTTCCTCCTGCCTTTCAGTAAATTAAAGGGTGTTTGCAGCTCGTGGGGGGAGATAAGATGCAGTTTGAATCAATGGAGTAATTACAGAAGAATATGATACTAATGGGACTGATTTGAATGCATATCTAAGGATGAATGCTGTGGCTCCCTGCCCAGACAGCACACACTTTCCCCATGATGAGTTATTTATGACTTGACACATCACAGCTCTGCTGTTTTGTCATTGATAAAGCAAACTCTGTCAATATTGTGCATTCTTACTGATCCAGGGCTGGCTGCTGAGCAGTCTTCACATCTGCTGCAGCCATGGCCACCCCCTCTCCAGCAGAGAAAGGCTCACACAGCTTCACCAAGGGCAAGTTGTGCCTGACTGAGTGACCACAGAAGTGTCCTTCCTTGGTGGAGTGATGAGAAGAGCTACTGACCTCATCTACCTGGACTTCTGGAGGGCCTTTTATATAGTCCTCCACAATATTCTTGGTTTGGGGCTACTTTTAGTAACCTAAAAGCTCTGTACCTAAGGAGCCTGATCCTGCACCGAAATACTCATCAGCCAGCAGGACCCTGGGGACATGAACCAGACCTTGTATTTGCCCAGAGACATAGAGCTCAAGAAATCCAAAACTTTATAAATCTTATTTTATATATATATATATTAAAAAAAAAATACATATACATACTATGTGTATCATCAATTTATATTTTATCCAGATATAATAGATTGCACTATAGCTATTTTGAGTCCTTCATAGTGCACTCCATATGGCATCACACACTTCTGGCATGACAGCAATTACCTTTGCTTCTGCTTTTTTCCTTTGTCCCATAGCCATGTGTTGAGGACAATTGTAGCCAGAGACATTGTTATATCTAATGCACTGGGGCTGGGTGTTAAAACAAAATATTGATCTGAAAGGCCATGGCTTGGCAGTCCAGCTCTATGCTGAGATCAGCATTCAGCCTCTCCCCAGACAAAACACCTGAACACTGAGCTTTAGAAAAGTCCTATCTAAACCATAAGAAGACAGGTTTAATCTCTTGATTGTTTTTAATGGAAACATTTAGACCACAAACAGTGCACCAACAGTGCCAAAACCCCAAATCATCCGGGCCTTTAGTTCCTCTAAAAAAAACTCCTGAGCACAGCCAGACCCAAGGGTTTGATGTGGAGGGTCCCTCCCAAAGGAGACTGTCATTGATTTCAGAGCATCAGATGCAAAATTCTGTTGTTTGAGCTTTGCTTCAGAACATGCACACGGAGCTTTGTGTTGGGTAAGGACTCTGTGGAGGCTGAACACCCCTGAGAACAATGGCAGGATGCTGTAATTTGGGACTACACATTTGCAATGCATTTGGAACTTAGCCCTGCTCTGTTACCCTCTTTTCCACACACCAGCAGTCAGGACACTCAGCTGCTCTGTCTAAATTAGTGGTTTTTTGTAAGCAGCACTAGCAGAAGGGACCCTTAGCTTTCCTGCCCTGACACAAAGCAGACAGATGCTGTGGCTAAAAGACAATGCCTTCCCAGGGGACAGGGCTGTCCTCTCACCTGTACACAGACAAAGCTGCCTCCAGCCCTGCTGTTGTACTGGCTACATGAAGAGAAGCTAAGCACAGGCAGAGCTAACAGAGCTAACAAATAATTCAGTGAGTAGAAGTTGCTGAATGATATTTAGTCCCACATGTCACAAACTGTGTGTTCCTTGCTCTGCAGTTTCAGATCTGAATAGTGGGGGTCAATAAAAAGATCTAACTGACCTGTTTGCTGACAGAATTTGTGTCTGTCCTTTGGCTTAGTATCAAAAGCAGTGGCTAGATGCCAAAAGATAATTTTTAGATACCTGAAGTGAAATGTTAACAGATACTTTTTGCTGCTGAGTACCTTGAGTCCTCCACTTGGCATGGAGAGGAACCAATCCCTGCTGACCAAAACTGGACAAAGAAAAGTAGTAATAGTGCAGGACCTTGTTTCAGTGGTAGATCTCAATCTTCCACAACCCAGCTGCATAATCTAGGACCTTCCAGGGGAAAAAGAAAAAGCAATTAAGTGCAGTGTGACTTTGCTGTGCAGGTTGCAGCTCAATGAGATTTCAGATGACTGGTACAAATCCTTAATTGACTGAGTGTTGTCTTTGCTAAGAACAGTGCTCAAGTGACCCAGGCATCAACACCTGCATTGGATGATGCTCATCTCCCACTAGAGTGGGACATTTTCCAGACTTTATTTTGTGTGAGCAAACATTTTCCTTATCACCTATGAGCACTACAGTAACATGTTCAGCTTCTTTGGATGTCTCCATGGGAAGGTTCATTCCTAATATTAAGCTAAATTTGTCCTCCACAAACCCATCCAAAAGCTCTTCTGTCTGCTGCCACCTTCCTCTGCAGACCTGCCAGACCTTGACAAACCACTCCTTTAATATCTCAAGCCTTCTTGGTACTCACTGTCTCAATGCTGAGTGGGACATCTTCTAGACATCAAAAGCAAATATGTCTTAAGCAGAAATCAGTTTTAGTTCTTCTTCCTTCTACTCAGCTCCAAAATCTGAGTGAGCTTCAGTCCTTCATGTTGTGTTTTTCTCCACTCTCTGGAAATTTTTCTTCCAATTTCTCTGCTATTATTCAATTACATATGATCCTTTGACAGAAGCATTAATATTTGTTATGTTGCTACCATAAAATTCCCATTATACACAAACCTCCACACTTTGCAGCTTTTAAAAACTGTGACATTTGTAAATGAGAAATTAAAAATACCCCACTATAATAGATTTTTCATGTTTCAGCCAAATATAATCATACAAATAATTTCAAATGCTGCAACCTCATAATTTCAAGACAAGTTTGTTTTTATTGCACAAGTATTCAGCAGTTCCTCACATGGTATTATAACTTTGTTTAAAAGAAATATCTGTGAAATCAAGGCCCAGACCCTGAGATTCTCCAGTCTGAAATCATGCACAATTTCTGAAAGGGAAGAGTGGCAGAACCAGTTCTCAGGAAACTCAAACAATAAACCTAAGCAGTAAAGGAAAATTATTTATGCTGAGTCACCAGCCACTGGCAGAAGAATCTCACTAGTAGGATGGAATCTGTTCAAGTACAATTTAGAATGGTGAAAAAGTATTTAAGGTCCAAAAAATGATACAGGTAAATGTGTAAGGACAAAAAGAGAATTTTTGTGCCAACAATATTCTCTCTTAAAGTCAGAGCCCATGGGTGCCTGCTGCTCCTGCCTCAGCACAGCTCCAGGGACAGCAGGGATGGAACCAGTTATTTGGGCTCTGAATGAAGCCAGTGGCCTTAAGCAACTTCTTGTCCTTATTTTTCTGGCTATAAATTCTTGTGGAATTCCCCAGTTTTCAGAGGGATTTGTCTTTCTTGTAGGAGGATTTTCCCAGAGGGCTTTGCTCATACATGTAGGGAAGAAAGCGGACACAAGCAGATTTTAATTAAACCATTCTTTCAGCTCCCCAGGCTTGTGCAATTTAACTTCTTCTCAGAGATAATATTAACACTTACGTCATTTTTCATTATTGTTAGTTTTGCTTGTGGAATTGCACTGGCAAGAAACCCCCTGGAAGCAAATGCTCATTGAATCCCATTGTTTCCATTCCCTTCAGCCATCATTTCTCAGCCAAAGAACAAATGTTACCAGCAACAGGAAGGAGCTTGATTTTCCAACAAAATCAGCAGAATTGCAAATGCGGAGAGCAGGCATAATATCTCACTAAAATCTGCCTGGTTAAAGGCGTTATTTGTCAATAAAATTTTTAAAAATAAAAAGAGACTGGTACTCTCTGTAGGGGACTGAGATGGAAGCCTTAGAAATCAGTGGCATTGCAGTGGAGGAAGGGAGAGCAGGGATGTGGGAAGTGGAAGGGGCATTCCACTGGCCCCCAGTCAGCAGCTCTCCCCCTCTCCTCGCCCGTGTCAGCTCATTAGCAGCCCTGATTGCCGTCTGAAGTAATAAAATAAACACCACCCCAGTGGAATATCCTGGGATTAGCCTCTCAGGCCTGTCAGGGCATGAGGTCAAGCTTTGCCTTGCTCTGAAGAATGGACAGATAAATAAGAAAGTAGATCGAGTGAGCTAATTATTATTATTATATTGCCCTCCAAAGTGCAAACCTTGAGCCATTCCATGTCAGAGGCTCAGCGTTTGCTGCAAGCACAGGGGGAAGGGGCAGCTCTCATGAAGCTAATTGCAAAGCCTAGTTAGGTTTAAGCCCCAAGAGGGAGGAATGCAGATAGGCAGACACAGAGAAGCATCTGGAGCCCGGTGTGCTCTTTTCAGGAGACTTTGGGTGCCAGACAAAGCTGCGATCATGTCAGCAGTTGACACCGACACGCCGAGGTGATGTCTCATCACCATATGGGCTCCTGACCAGAGATGTGCTGCCCCTCCTCCCTTTTGCAGGGTGAAAAATGCTGAGGGGCTTCTGGTGGGCTCCCCCCATCTCCCTGTGCTGGACGTGGATGCAGGAAAGTGATCACTGGCTGTAATTGCCCTTGCCCACAAACATCCACTCTCCAGCACTTGAGCTCACAGTGTTTTTGCTACCCAGAACTCTCTCCCCAGCCTGCAGGACCATGTAAAACACACAGGTTGTTTAAAGAAACCATGCTGCTCTTCAAGATGCACCAAGGCATTGGAGGAAAGAAGCCTAATCTAATCTGATGGGTTTTTCATGACGAGTTTCTTTTGTAAAATACAGTGTC
>JANPWX010000256.1:192178-223650 GCA_024734555.1 Trochalopteron elliotii | reverse complement strand
TTTTTTTTTTTTATTTTCACTTACCTTACACCTACAAAGACTCATGAAATACACAATAACTTTTAGAGGCAGCAAGGGAGTCTCTCAGGCATCCAAAACCTGCACAGTTACCCAGCTGGAAGGTAAATTTCCCAAATGATCACAATCCATGCTAGTCACTTTTATTCCCAATTACTGCTAAAAAAAAAAAAACCTCTTTATAGGATGGTTGCTCCCAATCAAGGGAGGAGATGGAAAGAGTGGAGGAGAACAGTGGGGACTCTGCTAATTAGTGCCTGAGGGGAGAGCAATTCCCTTGGCCTGGCTCTCATTCAGCCAAGTGCTTTCCAAAAAATATCCCAAATATCTGAACACTGCACTCAGGGCAGCTGCAAAGCACAACAAGATGTCATTTTGCCATGGCTTTTATAAAAAAACAGGATTGTACAAAGATTGTCATACCTAAGTTCAGGCTGTTACTACAAGAAATGTCTTGTGAAAATACCTGGAAAGGTTTGATGTTTAAATGTTCAGGTAATGGGATCATTAAGGTCATCACTATGAAAAGGAGTTTTCCTCTTCCAAAAAAAAAAAAAAACCCCAAAACAAAGCCAAACAAAAACCCACAAAAACAAAGCCAAACAAAAAAAAAAAAAACCACAAAAACAAAGCCAAACAAAAAAAAAAAACAACCCCCACAAAAACAAAGCCAAACAAACAGAAAAAAGAAAAAAAAACAGAAAAAACAACCAAACAAAAAAAAAACCCAAATAAATTACCATTTACACACACACCAAAAGCAATCTTGCCTTGGTGCTGCTGAACACAGTGTGTTTTATCTTATCCACAAGCTACAATCTATTAAATATATTTAATAGGTGAAAAAGGAACAAATAATACTGGTGAAGGTGCCTCTGTGTTTGTGCTTTCTGCCCTCCTGTGCTTCATCCCAGCATCACTAAATTCCTGACTCTTATCTGCTTATTTACAGCAAATAGAGGGGAGGTCTGTGCCATTTTCTTATCTGGTTTTATATGAAGCTGATGAATAATTTCCAGCTAATTAATAATTTGAATAGTTTGAAGTCTGGAGATGGTTTTGAACAACTCAGTTTTCAGGATTCCACTTCCTCCTTTCATATTGTCCTAAAAATATTTTCCCACATCAGCCAGCCCCCAAGATTAAATATGCATTTGAGCCAAGCAAGTGCTATTTCCCATTTCTATTCAACAGAAAGTTTAATTTAGATGTTCAAATATGATTCAGGGCAGATTGAAGGTGTGGCAGCGTGACTGCAGAGACAGCAGGGTTGTGTTGTGCTTTCCCAAAAGCAGCTCAGGGAAAGAGCTGGAAATTTCACCTTGGTTTTTCTTTCTCTGCATTCAAAAAAAAAAAAAAAAATCCCCCCAAACCATGGTGGCTCCTGTCTCCAGAAGGAAATAATTTCCCTGCGTTAATTACACTGAGCCCATTAATTACACTGAGGGCTGCAGGGTCCCACCTTCCATGGGAACACCATTCCTGCTCCATGAGGGAGTCAGGGGACCTTCATCCTCCCCTCTGAGGATGAAGAGCTCCAGGCTGGGATTCTGTAACCCAGGGAAAAGATGGGAGAAATTATTAATTTTTAGCATTTAGCAATTACAGCAGAGCTGGGATCCCCATGACTCCCCAAACCAGGGCTGGGTGCTGGATGTGACTGGAACATTCTTTGCTTCCTTCTTTTCTATTTGAAAGCTCAGGAGCATTAAAAGAGGCTGAATTTGAGGGTTTTTTATCACAGGAATAATGGTCTGAGTGGCCTTGGCTGTGGCTGTGCTGTCAGCAGAGGTGCTGCATGCAGTTCTCCCTGAGATGACACAGCTTTGCACTCACTGTGGCACTTCAATCAGCTCTGGTTATCCCTGGAATGTTCCAGGCCAGCTTGGATGGGGCTGGGAGCAGCCTGGGATGCTGGAAGGTGTCCCCATGGCAGGGGGGAGGCACTGGGTGGGATTTAAGGTTCCTTCCATCCCAAAGCATCCCAGGGTGTTGGAAAAGATGAAAATTTACAGGAAAGTTTTACAGATACAAAATGTTTAGCAGAAGGCTCTCTGAACGTGGAACCTGAAAGTGGAATAGAGATAGAAGCAATTTTTGATATGAAAGAATAAAATGTCTAAATTAATGATTGCTGAGCCAGTTGTTACTGGACAAGTAAGAAGGCAAAGGTTATGTCAAATTGGAATGAGGTTTTATGGCTGGAGCAAAGGGTATGTTGACAAACAAAAAAGATGTTTTTAGCAAGCATAAAGAGCTCTCAAGAAAAGCAAAAGACACCACAGGCAAACAAAAACCATGTTTTTACCAAGTAGAAAAAAGTCTAAGAAGTTTTTACTGCAAGAAAACTGAAAAACAACTTTAAGCTTAAACTGTAACGTAATATGGTAATGATTGTGGACTATGATAGTAATTGTGATAGGCTAGAGGTAAATGTAAAGGTGTTGTGTATGATGCTGGTTGGTTATTAAGATGGTTAGTAAAGAAAACTATATATTGCATTGTAACCAGAACTAAAGGGGCATCAGGTGTCACCTGTAAGCTGATGCTGACAGCTTCAGGCTTGGCTCTGTTACCCAGGGCTGCTGTGACTTCAGTCTCTGAAATAAGCAGCACCTTTAACGAGCTCCCTGCAGTCCCGGATCTCTCACCGAGGCTCCCACACCAGGCTTTATTGCAGGATTGTCCCCGGAGCAGTGGCTGTGCTGTGAGCAGAGGCAGCCAGAGCTCTCAGACTGGGCAGGTTCCATCCTCTGTCCCAGCTGTGCCCTCCCCTCCACGGGTGAGCGGCTCCCCCAGCTCGGGGCCCTGTGTGCAGCTCTGGGCATTGATGTTTTTTCTGTCACAAATCCACAAATCCCTGCTGCTTTTGCACAGAATTGCTGCTGCACGCAGAGACGCCTGGAGCTGTAAGGCAGAAGGCGAGCTCTTTGTGCCCTGTTTGTACCTGCTCTCTGAAAGCTTTTATCTCCCCTTCCCGGAGCAGGAGTGACAACCTGCTGTCGGCTGGGCTGACCCCAGTGCTGCGGGAAATGAGAGAAAGGGTGAAAAATCCTCCCCCGGGGCTTTTACAGCAAGTGCTGTTTGCTTTCCTCCCCAGCTCTCCCCTCCTGCACGGGGAGCACGCAGCAACTGCGTTCTGCTAATTAACGCCTCATTTCTTTTGTACTTTTTATCTAATTGATACAGAAAATTGGAGGTGGTTCATCATGAAAAAGCATCAAGTGTTTTGTTTGAGCTGCTCCTGACAGTGACTGCTCTGGTGCAGGGATGATTCTGATGACAGATCCTTGTTCACTGACACTTTTCCCAGGAGAGGATGCCAGGGGATGGAAAATTGGACACACTGGAACCACCTAGAAACTTTTATATCATTTTACATTGAAAAGATAATGACCATTTCTGTCTTGAAGTGACCTAAAACCTGCAGAAAGGCAATGTGCCAAGGCACGTGGAAGTTGGGTCCTGTCCGCCTCCTGACAGACACTTGTCAGAGGATTCCACATCAATTTGGGATAAATTTAAATGTACTCCCAGCTGCATACTAATTCTGAGTATTAGTGCCTGTGACAGCCTGGCTTGCATGCAGAATGAAAGCTTATGCTTCACATCTGAACAGCAGCACTGCATTTCATCAAAAAATGGAATTAAAAAATTAAAGATTTTAAAAGTTGGGATCTAGAGTGGCTCAAAAGAGATCACTGCAAGCCCCACTCTGTGTGTGCACTGGGACATGGGACAGTGAGGAATATCCTGGCTGTCACTGGATTGTATTGAGCACTCAGTCAGCTCCTTTCTCCCAGTGGTGTTCACGTGAGACACAGAATTCCAGAATATTTTGGATTGGAAGGGTCCTCACAGCCCATCCAGCTCCATCCCCTGGCACGGGGAGGAACACCTTCCACAGACCAGGTTGCTCCTTCTCCTTGGTTGCAGTTACTGATCAGGAGTTGTTTCCACCATTTTCAATCCACTTTCTTGTACCATTATTATTTTTAGCAGCCAAAAGCAGAATGATTTTTCTTTTGTCAGTGGGAAGTGAAGGGAAGAAGGTGGTGCTGCAGGAGAGGGGGATGCTGAGGAAACGGGGGTGCAGGAGATCCCAGTGAATCTGCTCCAGCACACTGGATACAGTGCTTTGTGTGCAGATTTTTGGACAGGTGGAAGTGGAACCTTCCAGGGGCAAGGTTCCTCAAGGTCCAGAGAACCCAAACCCTGCTGCCACTCTGTGATCCCATGGAATGTCATTCCAGGCAGCAGCAGCTGCTCTGGCATTCCCCAGCCCCCAGGAAATGCTGCTTCTGTCCCTCCAGAACGACATTTCCTTCTCAGGGGCTGAATTGTGCAGGACCTGGGGCAGCTCCACATCCCAGCTCAGGCTCTTTGGGCACAGGGTGCCCTTGGATCACTGCTGGTATTTTGGGAGAGGGCAGCGCTGGGGCCTGACAGCAGCCTGGGCTCCTGCCTGACTTCCATAAATCTGAGAATTCCAGCAGATTGCAAATCTGTCAGGGAGATTTTCCTCACAGATCCATCACAGTCACAATGTCCTGCTGTCGTACCTCAGGCAGCTGAAAAATCTTGCAGGCAGTTCTTGTGTATAAATCCCCAATTTTGGCTGTTTCCAGAGCAGTGCAGCTCTGCCAGTGCTGGTGTGGAAATGTGGCACCCCCAATACTGGTTCCAGCAGGATTTTTTGTACATTTTTTTATTTCTCTCTAGGGGTTTTTTACTTATACTTTTAGAAGGATGTAAATATTTTCTATTTGTGTGTAGTTAAATGTCTTGTAGTGGTGTAACAAAGATTTCTCACTCCAGCCAGGGGTTTACTGCTCCTTGTCCCCAGGAGCTGTTAATTACTGATGGAATTTTTACTCAAGTGAGATCCTGTCCCTGTGTCCCAGTTCCAGTGTTGGTTCATTTTTATTCCCTATTTTTCCATGTAATTGTAATGGATTTTTTTTTTTTCCCCACAAAAAGTCATTTTATACCTGGGGCACTGAAGCTTGATGATATTTACACATTCTAGCTCTTTTTTAAAATGGCAGCTCCATATACAAGGTTTAATTCTTTTTGTTAAGTTGGAGAGCAGGGACAGGTTCTTTCCCCAGAGGGTGCTGGGCCCTGCCCAGGCTCCCCAGGGAATGGGAACATTCCAGAGCTCCAGGAGCCTTTGGACACCATTCCCAGAGATGCCCAGAGTGGGATTTGGGGTGTCTGTGCAGGAACAGGAGCTGGGCTGGATGATCCTTGTGGATCCCTTCCAGCTGATGGTTTTCCCTGATCCAAACTTCCTCAATTTTTCTCTTCAGGTCTGTCGTAGCATAAGTGGCACTAAAAGAGAGGAGATAAAGAAATAAATGCAAAGTCAAACCAGAATTATTGTACTGAGAGCACTTTTGCACCTGCCTCACACGACAGGAATATGTATATGTGATTTATTGCTATTTTCCATGGAAGGACACCATTTTCCTGGGTAGAATTACAATTGAAGCAGCAAGAATCTCATCAGTCACCCAGCCATGTTTCTGTGACATGAACAACTTGCAAGTCAAACACTGAAATCTTTATTTGAGCAAAATTGTCCTTTGTCACAGTGCAAATTGTGTTTGAGCAAGGAGTTAATTGCACAGCTGCTAATTCTAAGGAGGAGCCATGTTAGGGCAGAAGCTGTCACAGGAGGGCTGGAATCAGCAGGAAATTTGTATTTTGGTGGGTGTTTGGTTGATTTGTAGCAAACACTTTGGGATTCTGCACATCCAGGTGTGCAGCCCACTCCACCAGGAGTTCATCACGACAAATCCAGAATTAATGAGAGTCTGAACAGTGGATAGACTTAGGAACATTCAAATTACAAAGGAGATTTATTACTTCTGGACATTAAATACAAACCACAGCGACTGGAGCTGCTTCACTTACCTTGCCTCAAATCCTCAACATTCCTTAGCTGTTTCTCTCAAATGCTGTTGTATTTTCAAGATCTATCAACCTGGAAATTGCCCCTGGCTTTTCCTAAGAAGATGCAGCTTTGCTCAAACAGCAGTTTTTCCCCTCTCTGTCATCCCCACGGGTGTTTTTTGGGAGCTGAAGGGAGGGGAGCTGTGGTTCCAACAAATCCATGGCTCCTCACCAGCAGGATTGGGATCGTTCCTGACACCACTCCTGCCCCCAGCCATCAATCACTTACCTCTTCAAATAAAATGATAAGAAATCTGTTTAGCTCTGAGTAGCTGGAGTAAATCAGGGACATGGGCGTGCTGATTGAGAGGCTGGAGGTTTCCCAGACTTCATCGGCGGGATGAATTGGTGAGGATTTATTTGCCCTTTCATTCCTTGACAGCTTTGCTTTCACTCATGGCAGGGGTTAGAACAATCACACAGACTATTGGAAAAGCATTAAGATTAATGATTTTATGTGTAAACCGTTTCTCCCCACTCAGAATGTTGAGGGATAAGAAAATGAAGAAGCTCTTGTCTTTGAGATGAGATCTTGAAGGTCCTGTCTCTGCAGAAGAGGAATGGAGGTGGTTTCCAGCAGGGTCTGAAGCAGAGCTGTAAATGGTTGGCCTTTAGGAACTTCAGAAGGACAAGGCCTCTGGGGTCATGGCAAGGAACATGCAGCAGAAAAACTTTTGGCTTAAAAGTTTTGGAGAATATTGGCGTTCTTCAGATGAAGAGACCTGAAATATTATTAACCCTTTAATTCCATTTATTCAGTGGCTTCTGCCACCCAGCACTGATGGTTTTCACGCTGATTTCCCTATAGAGATAAGAAAACTTGATATTAAATACTACAGTATCTTGTTTTGCATATGACTTGAATTATTAAATGGCTTTTAAATTATTTGCTGCAGGCAAAATAGTCGCAGTATCTATTTTATCTGTGCTGATTGTTTGAGCTTGTGCTATTAGGCTTGTGTTTGCTGACTGGATAAATGTGAGGGGAGAATCCAGTATTGACACAGGTTCTTTATGCTGGGGTAACTGGAGTGTTTGTGCTGCTGTGGATCTTTAATAGAAACAGGTGCCATCCTCCTTACCTCAGCAGAGGGAGGAAGGGCAGGGCTGTGTGTAGAATTTCTTTGCTCAGAGAATGAGTTTTTATTGTAACTGCATTTAAAAAGTGGGCTATAGGCATGAATGGGTTGTAGGTGAGGTTTGGATTTAGCTTTTTGTTTCTACTTGGTAGCCAATGGTCAGCAGAGATTTCGATAGATCAGAAATTTGGCAGGGGTTCATCACAGGAAAAATAAAGTAAATAGAGTTTGGTTAAAAATGTGAAAATGGGAGAAATCAACAGGAAAGGCTTAGAAAGAAAGAACATGCCCTTGTACATGGTCTGTGCCATCTCTTTTGATCCACTTTTGGGCTGCCTTTTTCCTGGGCTCTGTCTCTCAAGGCAGTCTCCTCAATAAACTCAGAGGCAGTTCAAGAGGGCTGTGGAAATGAGCTGGTACCTATAGCAGTGGTGCAGCTCTTATTGACTCTGGGAAGATAAGGATCAGGGCCCCCGTGTAAGTTCAATTCATACAATTATGTGGAGGAGAATGAATCACTGGGGGAAAGCAAACTAACTGAGAACTCTTTCAAGATGGGATTTTCAAATTGGGCCAGAAGGAAATTAGGTGTCCAGATTCCATTAAAATATAACTGAAGCTGGAGCATAACTCTCCCAGTCTCCTCTGATAAACAGCTCAGAAAAAAAAAAAGTTCATTGTGGTTGATAACCTTGGAGGTTTGTAGCTTTGCTATCAGCATCAGCCTTGACATGAAAGAAGGTGGAAGCCACAGAATCCACTTCTCTGGCATTAGTCCCGAGGGATGTGTGGCAGCAAAGCTTCCCGCTGGGGGAGGAGGACAGGGAGCACTTCAATAACTGCTAACGGCTCCATTTCCCACAAAACCTGCTTGAAGCTGCTGTTTAGGGACTTGCAAACGGCCTTAAGTAGCTGTTGCCACTGCTGGATCTCCTCGGGAGTGCTGCACT
Organism: Trochalopteron elliotii; assembly: GCA_024734555.1. Taxonomy (NCBI): domain Eukaryota; kingdom Metazoa; phylum Chordata; class Aves; order Passeriformes; family Leiothrichidae; genus Trochalopteron; species Trochalopteron elliotii. The sequence continues at coordinate 215,645 of JANPWX010000256.1, read as the reverse complement.
TAAACATCTGCACCTTCCTTGAATTGTTCTCTGAGCCGGGCTGGGGCCACTCTGAGGAGCTGTCTGATGTTTGAGCTTGGCTGGGGCCAGTCTGAGGAGCTCTGTCTGATGTTTGAGCTTGGCTGGGGCCAGTCTGAGGAGCTCTGTCTGATGTTTGAGCTTGGCTGGGGCCAGTCTGAGCTCTGTCAGATGTTTGAGCTTCTCCTGGGCAGAGGAGGTTGGGGCAGGCACAGCCAGGGCTCTCTGGGCTGTGCTCTCACACCAAACCTTAACCTGAGGCTGTGCAGATGCTGCCTCTGTGACCCTCTTCCTTCTCTGTGTGTTTTGAGCAGCAGAATGTTAGGCTGTGCTTTGGTCTGCAGTTTGTGTGGATCATGGAATGCAGCACTGGGGTTCAGCTCTGTTTCCTATAAAGACTGGCAGAGTTGTTAAACATCTGATATGAGTGCAGGCAGGGAGATGGTGCTGTCAGTACCAGATTTATTAATGCCCTTTTTTTACAAACCCATGTCAAAACAGCCATGGGTTTGTTTCAGCAAAGGAGAGAGACAGAGTAAAATTGATTATTATGGAACTGTGGAATGGTTTGGATTGGGAGGGACCTTAAAACCCACCTAGACCCACCCTTGTCATGGCAGGCACACCTTCCACTGTCCCAGGGAACTCCGAGCCCTGTCCAGCCTGGCCTTGGACAATTCCAGAGCAGCCACAGCTTCTCTGGAAAACTTGATTCTGTTATGATTTACTGTATGCACATAATTCTGGGGAGACAGAACCAGGTGAGGCACAGTGGGAGCAGAGCTGGACCCCCACCTTGCTCTTTGGTTTTCCTGTTGTAAAATAAGAGGTGTGTGGATGCAGCTCTCTAGAAATGCATCCTGGGCTCCAACCAACCAGAGGGAAATCAGAAAAACCTTGGTCATGATGAAAAATACAAATTATGGAATCATGGAATATCCTGAGTTGGAAGGGTCCCACAAAGGTCACTGAAGTGCAACTCAGTGGGTACGTAGAGGTGTAATGGCATCTGTGTTTGAATGGAAAACACTGGAAATCTGGGGGCCAGAGAAATGAAATCAGGCACCAAACCTCTTCATCACTCTATAGCTCTCCCTTCCCTGCAGTATTTTGGAGGCTGAACTCAGCTGAGTGTTCCCAGTGTGCAGGAAAGAGCACCATGAGGGGTTTTTGGCTCCCTGTGAGGCACAGAGAGAACCCAGCACGGAGGGAAAGGCTCTACAGTGACCTGGGGCTCCCCAGCACAGGGTGGGACCCTCTGGAAAACAGCAGCCAAGGACTGTGCATGGATGCTGAAGGAAAATCCAGGTTTATCAATTGCCACAGCAAGGACAGGCCCTTGAAAGAACTCCTGTTTAAAAAAAACCTGCCAAGAACTTTTACTCCAGTTGTGAGCAAAAAGCTGGAGTTGCAGTTTTTAAAGTTCTTTTTTTGTTTTTTTTGGTTTTTTTAACCTTTAATCACTGCAAATCAGTGACTCCAATGAGGAGGATATGATTTAGATTCCATCCCCCTACTCCCATAATGGGGATAAAAATTATGGCTTCAAGTGATTTTTGAGAAAAAAAAAAACTGTGTTATAAAATTCCGCATAAAATGTTTCACAGCTGCTGAGAATTTAAGGATAGTTAATGCTTCCAGATGCACCCAAGAAAAATCTCATTTACCTGATTTTGAACCTGTCACACCACTGAAACTAATGAGATGTAAGCTCTTAAGTCATTTAGTCACTTTTGAGTATTTTACTTAATGATCAATTCCAGATTTTCCAAAGCATTTATTTTCATGTATTTCCAAAAAGTGTTATGATGCTTTTATTTATGCTTCAGCATTCCTTTGGTCTACTTGACATGACTCTACAGCAGTACAAATCCAATGGTAAATCTCCTGTATCTCCTTAAAAAAGGAAAATTAGTGTTTTGTTGCTTTCATACCAATAGGAAACATATCAGAGGGACATAATGTGTTGAGGAATAAGGGGAGGTAGAGAATTGGAGCAGAGGGAAGGGGTTTGGGAAGTGGAAGGGAGTGTGGGGAGGTGGCACCAGGCGTGATGTGACTCTCACTGACAGCCAGCAGCAACCAAGGGCTCCAGAGGGAAAAATGGGAACAGTTAGGTGAAGGGGAAAAGGCTGCTGGAACAAGCAGGCAGCAGGGAGGGGAAATACAAATCCAGTTTTCAGTGTGAGCTCTGCAGGGCTGGTGATGAGCGAGGCTGGTGCAGAGCAAGGCTGAGAGGTGGACAGAAGTTCTCAGACACAAACCATTGCAGGAGCTGGAGCTGACTGCAGGGTGACACAGCTCAGGGGAACCAGGAAACACTCCCTCCATGTGACAGCAAGGAAGGCTTGGCTGGGCTGGGGTAGTGCAATGTCTTTTCCTGCAGGGATGCAGTGCCCCTGTTTGAGCATGGGCTGTGTGTGACAGCGTTGGCATCTCCAGCTCAGGCACTCTGGCTTTTCCTGAAGGGAGAAATCCCAAGGCAGCACATTCTCCCTGCCCTCCAGGTGTGGGGTTCCGTGGCTGTGAGTTCTGTGTCAGCACAGGGAGCAGAACAAGGCAAATTCCAGCTGCAGCAGGAACTCATGGCATTCCTTGTGGTGCAGCAGGATCACAGTGCAGCAAGAACAGCCACTCCTGGTGCACTGGGTGGGTTGTGAGGCTCCTCCCTGCTCCAGCCCCACGTTCCTCTGTGCTTTTCCCACCTGAGGCTGTGTAGGATGGTGAGATGGACACAGGTGTGCCCAAGGGACCTGTCCTGTTTCCATGCAGGGCACAGCTGTGGTAGACACTTGCCAGAATAGCCCTCACTCGTTTATCCCAGTAATCAGGAATTCCATTGCAATGCTTTGTCCTCAGCTGTATTTTCAAGGTTGCCAGTACAAAGCAAAAGGAGTTGCCTGATTTGAACTCAATTCTTCTTTATCACTGATGTTCCACATTGTCAGGGGCAATGGGGCAAGTTTATGCCCTTCTCTCAGGATCTCAGATCCCCTGATCTATTTCCAGTTTACCCCTGTATGAAAACCAAGCTGCTGCTCTTTTCATTGCCAGCTTTTAGTGACTCAGAGTAATCCTGGTCAGGGCTGGAGGACAGGTTGTGTGAAAGTATTGCTGAGTTTGTGCTCTTCATCCCAACACCATGTCCTGGGTCAGTCTTGGGTTGTGGGTGAAAACACCCTCTCAATCCAATAAAATATGATTTAGGTGAGGAGATGAAAAGTGGGTTTAACTAAAATACTGCATCCCACACTTGAGTGGGTTATTTACTCTTCAGGGGATTGAAATATTTTACCATTGGGCAACCAAGGGGAAATAACAGTGCAGTTTAGTTGGCTATGAAATATCTGCTCTTACACAGCCTCTCTGAACCATTAGCCAAATGAAATCCAACAGTGGTCTTCCTTCCCCTCCTGCTTTCCAAGTGGGCCAGTCTCAATCCCTGATTCTGAGCAAGCTGGGCTGGTTTTTGTCTTCAGTGAAGAGCAGATGCAAATACATTTTGAAGGCAATTAGAGTATTTTTTATTTTTGCTCACAATAAACTGCAAGCACAATAAAATTGCTAGCACGAGGTTGAAGGTTATTTACTACGATTATATGCCACATGTGATTAATCTCTTCCCCCACTTGCTATTCTTTTATTAGCAAGATTTTAAATGTCCAGGGGATCTCTACAGAATTCTGCAGGGTCAGATTTAAAAGGCTGAAAATCCTTAGCACAGGTGGCTGTGTGTGCAGAATACACTGCTTTAACAAGGTGTTTCTTGCTGCTCTCTGGTGACCTGCATCTCCCTCCAGCATTCCCAGCAGCAGCAGCTTCCCTGCAATCCTGCAGATCAGCACATCCCCAAGAAGTGTGTGGCTGTTATCAAGCCATTTTCCCCCTGCAGTCCTCTAACAGCATTGCTCTAAAAAGATGATAAATGGCAGAAAAGAGAAGGGAACACACAGGGTCTGTTATTCCCCAGTGGAAAGGAACATGTTAAACATCACTTTTCTTCCCTGCTGCTGTTGGAGAGTGCTGAGCTCGCTGTGGAACGTGGCTCTGTCCTCCTCCATGGCCATGTGTCCCTGTCACCTTCACTTTCACCAGTGGCTGTGCTTCTGCAGCTGCCCAGAATTGCAAAGGCAGCCAGGTGACAACAGATCTGGCCACACACAGGCAGAGAGCAGCTGGTGTGGTCTGTGCCCACCAGCACAGAGGGGCCAACACAAGCTTGCTCAGAAGGCAAAGAGAGCCCCAGATTGTCTGGAATGAAGGCTGGGAGGTGGGGACAGAGGGAGGAAGAGCAGGATGGCAGCTTTGGAGGGCAGCCCCATGCACAGGTTAGCTTATGGACACTGAGGAACCAACACCTTGGACCCAAAGTGATGTGTTCTTCCACCAGTTTGGTGGGAAGGTCAGGGAGTGCTGTGTGATCCTGGGAAAATGCTGCAGGAGACTGAGGAGACTATGGAAAAGGGGCCTTGCTTTGCACCTGCTGACACCTGCTCAATTAATTATTTCCAAAGACAGTTTTATGATGTCATGCAAGCTGGAAGCCAACATCCTGTGGCCAACCTTGTCCTCAGTGTCCTTTCCTCTGGCTACAGTAGTGAATCTTTGCTGCAGAAGATGTCTTGGTTTAATTCATCGTGCCTGCAGCTTTAAGGTTAGAATAGAATATAGACAAGATGATAATTATTGCTCTGAAGCTCTCCTGGAGAAGGCAATGTTTCATTAACATTAAAAACAAACCCAGGAGAAGGTGATGAAGAAATGCTTTCACCGTGTTACCTCTCCATGATCAAAGGACACTTGCCTAACCCCAAAATCTAATTGTCACATGATTAAAAATGCATGAGATCTCCTGAACATGGAAAAGATTGTGTGTAGAAGCACAAATACTTGACTGAAATGCATAATTAATACCTTCCCTCAGCCTCATGTGGAAACACATGACCAACAGGGCAGGTTATCCAAGGGACAAAGTTTTTGCACCAAGGCAGCTGATTAGTGAAACAATGCTGGTAACTTTTCACTTTTAGACAAAGAAAAAGAAGTTTGAAGCTTATCTGTAAATTTTGAGGGGTCTTGGATATATCTGAGAAGCCAATGAGTTAAAAAAACTTCACACAGCCCCAGGCACGTTCGTTATTTGAACGATTCACTTTTACTTACCAAGAACTTATTTGGTATATAAAAAATTGCACATTGAAAGTCTAGAAAATGCTGTGCTTGCTGCTGAGGGGTGTGGTGTGCTGTGACCACATGTTCACCAGAGCCCACCCTGCTCGTGCAGAACTTCCAGGGATCCAGAAAAGACAACGGACAACACTTCCATAGGTTCAGCTGTAAATGATGCCTTTATATTGTACCCAGTGCACACAGAACACTGCTGCTCTCTTTTGCCACAGTTATTCAGGAAAATACTCAGAATACGGATTAATTTTAAGCCTGTAAAAAATACAGTTCAGTATTGGACCAAGCATAACTGTCTTGGTAGTTTTAATCTTAATTTTTGCTTTTGGAGGAACATTAATCCAAATAATCTTTATTTTTTCAAGTATATTCCAAGATTCAACTGGTTTATTTCAGTTTGGTAGCACTGAGGTTTTTTTGTCCTAACTGATGGTAATGACAGCTAAATGTCAGCTTCATTTCTGTCTTAGCTCATAATATAAACAGAAAAGTATACAAAAAGGAAAATGTCCTGTTAAACACTCTGTGAATTCTTCTTGCTATGTACCATATACCAAACAGTTTTGATTCTGCATGTGACTCTCTGTCCAAAAGCCATGCTGAGACATTTTTTCCTCAATAAATTATTTTCCATATTTTTCCTCTAGCGCAGAGAAAACACTGCTATTAACGTAAAAGCATAAAAAACCTGAACCTGGAACTTCATTTCATCAAGAAAAAACCCCCACGATATTTTTATACAACATTTTGGATATATTTTATGTCAAAACATGATCACCAGTCAAACTAGTGACATCTAAACCCAATACATTATTGTGACTTCTAAAATAAAAAAATCAGAACAAAACTAAATTTATTATAGCTCTGCCTTCATTAAACACCGTGTGTTGGTGACGTAAACACAACAAAACTCTAATAATTCTTCAAAAGTGTCTACTAAATAGAATAAAAAGAATAAGAGAACAATTAACATTTAGTCTGTTACATTAAAAAATTGGATGTACATACTCCTATTGCCTGTTAGCTTTACCTAAGCCTTCAACTACTACAAAAATAATAATAATAATAATAATAATAATAGAAAAGAGGAAAACTCATTGTTGAAAGTCAAAAACATTCAAATCAGTTGATACAACATTACAGTACAGTCAACTAACATCATTCAGGGTCTCCTTTTCTCAGGTAGAGTCCTCAGACCAGGGTGACAAACCTAGTTCACTGCAGGTCCAAAACTGAGGGTCAGCTTGGTGCAATCCTGCCCCACGACGGCTCTGGGAGAACGGGGTCACAACCCCAGGCTCACCCAGCCTCTCCTTCTTTTTATTCAGCACTGGAGTTAGGACAGTGTTAAGTTTAGCACAATAACTAAAAAAAAAAAAGAAGAAAAAAAAAAAGGAAAAAAAAAAGATTAAATAAACAGAGAAGTGGAAGGAAGCTAGGTGAAGCTGCCATTTGTGTCAACCCATTGCGATACGCTATACTAAAAAATCCTGAAATATCCACCTGTCCTCACCGCTCTGCCACGGGCTAGCAAAGTCAAAAATACAAAAGTCTTCAACTCGTCGTTTTTGCAGAATAAAGCAAAAAAGTCTTTGTGCTCCTTACTACCAGAAGCAAAATATCCTCTGAGTTACCACATGTAATAGCTTCTGGATGTGTCGACTTGGGTCGGCTTGGTCTCTGCAGAGCCATCCTTGTCTTTTTCACTGTCACCTTCCCAGAGATTAATAAGAGGAGGGTAGAGCTCGTTCAGGGGGATTGAAGAGGTCTTTTGCATATATTTTTTTAAGGAGTGGTGGTAGTTTTTCCTCTTAAACCTTTTTGCAATATAAACGGAGACGGAGGCGAGGCTGATGACAGCAAACATGGATCCCATCACTGCTGCCAGGGCCGTGCTGGTTTCCTGGTCAGAAATATCCAGTGCGAACGCCGCGTTTTTGGTCGTGACGTTGACACAGGATCTCTGTGTTTGCTGGTGGATGTTGGACACTGTCAGACACACTTCGTAATCCGTGGAGGGTTGTAAATGCGTGAGGTTGTATTCGTGCACATCCACAGGAACCCTGGCGGTGTAGGTGATGTGAGGGTTGTCAATCTTCATCGTGGCCGACGACCATTTTAGGTTGGATGTCATGACGTTGGAATTGACTTTCCAAGAAACCAGGATGGAGTGGGATTCGGCTTGTTTGACGTAGATCTTCAGCACCTGGGTGCCATCCAGGAGCGTCCCGTTCACCCGGATGGTGGCCACCCTCGTGTCAGCCCCCTCTATGTTCTGAGCCACACAGGTGTATCTCCCGGAGTCCTCAACCTGGATGTTGGAGATTTCCAAGGTGCCCTCACCGCTCAGCTTGTATTTATCAGAGAGGCTTTCCACGGTGACTTTATTGCCCAGAGGAGTGACCCAGTAGATTTCTGGCTCGGGTTCTGCCATGGCCCGGCAATCTAAGAACACCGTCATGCCGATGTCCAGGTTCAGGTGATTGGGAAAGGTCTCGTGAGAGATCATTGGAAGACATTGCTCGTTGGAGTCCTGTATCAGCACTTCCTTCACCTGCTGCCCCCGGTATTCCGGGGGCATGGCACAGAACATGGAGAGGGGCTCCATGAAGCGGATGTTGGTTTTGTTGGAGTTGATCCAGTGGATGACGCAGTCGCACCGGAGCGGGTTGCTGTGGATGCTGATCTCACGCAGGTTGGGGAGGGACTCCACTGTCTTTTGGTAGACTGCATTCAAGGCATTGTTGTTGAGCATCAGGCTCTCCAGGGCAGGGACGTTGCGGAACGCCAGGCGATGGATGTAAGACAGCTTTGGGTTGTTGGTGGCCTCCAGCTTTGTGAGCTCAGGCAGGTTGTCCAGCGCGTACCTATCGACAGACACCAGCTCTCCCATGTTGTTGATCCCAAGCTCTTTCAATCTGAGCATGTTTTTAAAATCCCCTTCTTGGATTTTATGGATTGGGTTTTTGTTGAGATCCAGGAATTTTAAATTGGGAACTTTCTCAAGCGCGAGCTGAGGAACTTTTACCAATTTGTTGTCATAAAAAGAAAGGCTTTCGAGACTATCCAAGCCTACCAAGGCATTGCCAGGAATGTCTGTGAGGTACATACCTGCCAGAACTAGGCTCCTTAAGTTTGAGAGTGGTTTGAAATTCATGTCAAGTATTCCAATCACTGGGTTTTCTCCAATCATGAGAATCTCTAAGTTGGGAGTAGAATCAAACCAACGGCTGTCAATAACCTTTAATTTGTTGGAGTTGAGGTGTAATCTCAGAAGGTTTTTCAGGCCAGAGAACGCGTTTGCAGAAATGCTGCTGATCTGGTTGTGATTTATGTAGAGCTCCTGCAGATTGCAGAGGTCTTGCAGGCAGTAGTCAGTCATCTCCGTGATCTGGTTCTCCTCCAGGTGCAAAGTCGTAAGCTGAGTGAGATTGGAGAGCCCCACATCTCTGATACTTGTGAAGTTGTTTTGTGAAAAATCCAATTCTGTCAAGTTAAAGAGCTGCTGGAGTTCATCTGTGGTCTTTGCAATGTTGTTGCTTTGTAACAGAAGGACTTGGGTGTCACTGGAGAGGTTGCTGGGGATTTTAGTTAACCGGAGGTCGTTGCAGTCAACTGTGGTGGCTTCCCTGTAGGTTGACTGTGGTGTAAACCAGGGCCTGATTTCACAGACACAAAGCTGTGGACATTCGTTGCTCTGTATGGAAGACTCAGTTAATGAATTCATTAACAATTCTAGCACCAACTGGCACACAGTTAAAACAACTCTAACCTTTGCCATGCTGGCCAGCGAGGGGGTTCAGCTCCCCGGCCCCCTAAAATCCCCACGGAGGAAGAAGGTGATCCCCTATCAGGCAGAAAATGTAAAGCTTGATATTTAAGGTGAAAGGCTTGGACATCCAGAAAGGTGAAAGATGATTTTCTGAGTTTAGTGATGTTATGCTCTGAAGGCTCTCAGCTGCTCCTCAGTGTTTTAGAATCTTCTGCAAATCAGTGCCTGAAGATGGTCCTGAAAGCAGATTAGGGTATATGTTATGCTCAGATGATATATAGTTCATCTATTATTTAATTTCTTTGAACTTTGAAAGAAAATACCTGAAAGCAATCATTATTTTAACAGTAATCTCTAACAAAAATCCCAATCTGGCATAGGTAAATTATGCAGGGTTTGGAACTCCCTCCTTCTTGGGGCTTACATGAGGAATCTCTCTGAGTGAATTATCTAAAAACAAAACTTTGGGATGGATACCTTTCAGTTTCACCCAGCAGGAGTTGTTTGAATGGCTTGGGAACGCTGAGGGTGGAGGATGTGCTGGTGAGCAGAGCGAGGTCTCAGACAGGGCCAATGCCCCATCCCTGTCCCCAAGGCTCGGATTTCAGTGTGGAATTAAGGCTCAGGAAGCTGCTGGTTTAGAAGTTTGCAGCTAAATGAACTTTGCCAAAATTTATCCGAGTTAATCAAATCAGTTCCAGATAACGGCTTAGATTTAATCCAGCTCAGCACCAAACAATAACAGTAAATTTGATTAAATGAATGTAGTGCCCTTATTTCAGCTGTTTGTACTGCATTGTGAGCGTATGAACTGCTCACCACAATTCCAAATGGCTGTGTAAGCCCCACGTTTGTATCTGCTTAGCCTGAAGTTGCTCATGCAAGAGTGCATTTAAATTAACCCAGCTGTGTCCAGGCACCTCAGAACATCTGGTGTATCATGAGGCTTTGAACACATATTCCAGGAAAATCTCCTGGTAAAATCTTTCTCCTCCTCCCTTCATCAGAAAATCGCTCTGGTGAGTGCAGTTGAGCCTTCTCAAACAAAAAGTTTGGAGTTTTATGTAACTAAAACAACCAGGTTGTGCTGTATGGACTCCCCATCCCTGGAAGTGTCCAAGGCCAGGCTGGATGGGGCTTGGAGCAATCTGGGATAGTGGATAGTGGCAGGGGGTGGAACTGAATGGGTTTTAAGGTCCCTCCCAACCCAAACCACTCTGCAATATCTACGAGAACACAGTGATGAAACCACATCTTTTTCAATCAGAACATAGCAAAGCTTCAGCCAAGTCACAGCCCACAAAAGATGGTACTATATGAAATAATAAAACTAAACACAGCTTCTGAAATAGGTTTAAAATACTCCTCTGGATAGTGGTGCCAGGAATTCTGTTTGTACAACACTTACTTCTAAATCTGATCATATTAAATAATTAAATTACAGTGGTTTATTTTAGATTACAATGTAGTGCTGTAGGTAGAACACACCCAACAGCATTTTTATTATTTATTTTTATATTGTTGTTCTGTGGTTGGGCTTTGGAGGAAGGAGAAGAGGAATGGGACCCAGGACACATTTGACCCTGTTGAGTCAGATTTTCTCTCTGGTAGCTGAGACTTGAACGAGAGCTGAGCAGACTCTGCTGGAGGGGGGGGAACCCAACTGTAGGACCAACATTCCTTCCCAAATAACTTCTAACTGATGGAAGAATTGATTAAGACTGTATTAAAATATAAATCCTCATGGCACTACAATAGTAGGGAATATGTTAGCATGGAGTGATGAGGAGGCTGGCACAGCCTGAGCTGTGCTGACTCTGATGGATGCTTCCCTCCACGGCAACACATTTGTAGCAGACCCAAACCAGCCAATTCTAGGAAAATTGATGGCATCCGAGATTTAATTGATCTAATTGCAGATTTTCACACGACAGCGTTGTGCAGTGAATAATGCAGGTGGTGCTTTCCTCCATCACAATCCCAGGCAGGTACAGGAGGAGCCCTGAGCTGCTGTGCCCGTGGGCTGTCCCCTCACACAGGGACATGTCCCTGGGCCAGAAGCACCAAAGAGGGAGCATTGCTCCCAACATTCCTGCCTCTGGAATTTCTCCTGCAGCTTCTCAGTGCATGAAGAGAAGGGACTTGGAGCCTTACGAGGGCCCTAATGATGTTTTACTACTGCCTTAGCCCTGATGTAGCTGCATGAATCATGTAATGCTTTAAAAACCAAACTGCCTGAAAAAAGACTTCAAAGGTTCTTTTAAAATATGTAGGAGCATGTCTAGATGTTGCAAAAAAACCCCAAAAATCAAATTCGATCTTTCTTTGTTGAATATTTACATCCTCTTACTTGCACGTTGCAGTTATTGTTCATCCTTGCTAAGAAGGCATTTGTGGGTTTATTGACCAGAGTTCTGGGTTTATGATCACTGTAAATACATGATTTTACAAGTTCCTAGTGGCTCGTTCTCTTCCGTAGCTATTTTCTACTGCAAACGGATTTAATTTTCTTTAACTGCAAATGTTCTTCAGAAACAACCTGCACATTGCTTTCCTCAGTCTCTTCCGGCCCAGGGCAGCTTGGATGGAGCTGGAAATGAAATTCCAGGGTAATCAGAGTGAATTCTGAGCAGCCCCATGTGCCCCAGCCCATACCAGTGCTGTGCTGGTGTGAGCGGCAGCCCAGGGACAACCCAAGTCATGGGCTTTGGTTTGAGCTACTTGTGGTGTGTAAAAACCCAACCACAGCCCTGATCAAAGCTACAAAGGCAGCAGAGCAGCCACCAAAAGCCATCACTCCTTTGCCCCAGGATTCTCAGCTTTCCAGCTTTTCCAGGACTGATCCCAGACACCTCTGCAGTGTTTGGTGTCGCAGACACTGAGGGTGTGAAGGAAAGCTTTTAGCATTCCCTGCCTTCCCTCTCATTTGTTAGATTCATATTTTCTGCTGTTCCAACCCACAACAGCAGTTGTAACAGCTGGTAACTTGATATCAGCAGAAATAATGGCTAATTTTATGTGAGAGATATGGAGGGAATTATTTTACTCTGAGCTAATTAAATGCATTTTCCATGGCACTGCTCAGTACCCAGTGCAGTGAGAAGCCACATTTCTGTCACCAGCAAATCCACAGCAGCTGCCCAGGGTGTTGGCTTGTTCCTGCTCCCTGAGGGCAGAAACAGGAGCATCATTCCTATCTCCCATCCTGGAAATGCCATGAGGGGAGGGTCTAACTCTTCCCTTTCCACCTAAATTCTGAAAAATGGTTAATACTAAGAGTTTGTGTGGGTAAAATAATCAGGGTGGGTGTTTGGTTATGGAGTAGCATATCCTTTATTTCAGTTTTCCTTGGAAAGAGGGGTGCCCTGGCAGCCATGGCCTTACTGGTGGCTCTCAAAAGAGTTTTGTTGGCTGGGTAATAGGAACAAAAAGTACATTTAAACCTCCAGTGCAGGAAGAGGAGAATATGAAGGGACAAGCATAAAATAAGCTGTTCATTAAAAGCGTTCACAGTTAACCTGCCAACTAAAAAGAAGAGATATTAAAACATTTTTTGCTTGGTAATAGGAAAACAAAGTGTTGTCACTTCCCTGACAACTGTATTAATGGTCACTATTAAAATTCGCTGAAAGGAGCAACAATCTTGTTTGCACATGGATATCTGGGGTGCATTTTGGAACAGTGATGCTGCCACAGCAAATCCTCCCTCTGCACAGTTCCGTGGCTCATTCTGGCAGAATTTCTTTTCTGTTGCAGTAGCATCAGCCCAGATTTTGGTCGGCAGCCACCTGCACTGAGTGTGCCCAGGTAAAAGTTGGAGGGATCAGAGACATGAAGAAATTACCTCAGGCTAAGACAAGCAATTTATTCTGCAGTTGCTGTGAGCCAGAAACACATGCTGATCCCTCATTCCTCCCCTCTCTCTGCAGAAACATCTTCCCAAGTTGAGTTTCAGTACCTGTGCGTTGGAAAATTGTCTGTTGTGCTAATGTCCTGCTAATGACTCGTGCATCCCCACCACCATCCATCCTGTGGGAAGGCATTGCCATCCCTCAGGAAAAGCCACCCTGGCTGCTGCAGCCTGGCTCAGCAGGGGGATGGATGCAGGTGGGGCAGCCCAGCAGCCCTGCCCAAGAACCTGGAGCAGGCTCAGTGCCCAACTGGGAGAACTGGAAAGTGAAATTCAGGCTGGGATCAGCACAGATCCATCCTCTGCTGTGTCCCTCTGCAGTGGGACAAGAGGAACTGATGCCCAGGGAGTTCCAGCTGAGCACGAGGCAGAACTTTCCCTGTGCAGTGCCCAGCCCTGAAGAGATTGTCCAAAGAGGGGCTGGAGTCTCCTCCATGGGAATATTCCAGACCTGTGGCTCTGGAATGGGGATAGATCCATCCCTGGATTCTGGGATGGCCCTGCTGGAGCAGGGAGGTGGCACCAAGTGCTCCAGTGTGATCCCTTCCACCCTGACCCATCCTGTGACTGTGGAAGAGCCTGTCTGGGAGAGGGGACACTGGAGAGTGGGCTGGAAAAGATCTGTGGATGCTGGAGCACCCCTGGGGCAGAGGGGGCCCACAGGGAGCTCAGGCTGGGATCACTGCAGGCTGCTTAAGGCAGTTTAAAGGAGGGTTTAAGTGGGCAAGTTGAAGGAAAGAGTTTGGGGGGTGTGTGCTGGAGGTAAAACCTGCTCTGCTCTGACCTTCAGCAGAGCCTTTGCAGCTCTACATCCCCCATTTTCCATGGATAAAACAGGGATTTGTGCCAGGCTCAGCCAAGCCAGAGCCTCAGGCCAGGCTTTAGGAGGGAGAGGCACTCAACAGAACAATCCTCTAAATCACAGCACTAAGCTCAACACTAAACCCAGCCTAAAACCAGGTTACTAAAGTCAGGCTTGCTCCAGTCAAGAGCATCAGTGACCTTGTACATCCTAGAGAAAGAGGAGATGGAATTTAATAACCAGGACATTTCCAGCCAACCCGCAGAATGGGCTCCTTTCCCAGGAATTAAATTTACAAGTGCAATCCTGTGTATTTAGAGAAATATTGAGGAATCATGCTTGATAATAAGCCTTTTATAGGGAGGTTTTTAAAGTCTCTGGTGTCATCAGGAAATAAGCTATTTACAGGTCTGAATTGTGGAAAATACAGAAAAATCAAGCTGAAAATGATGACAGTTGAAAGAGCTTGAAAAAATCTGAACGTGGGAGCTGGGTATTAAAGGGAAATACAGAAACAAGGGCCTGTAGGACATGTAATAATGGTATAAAGCCTCAAAACACATCCTCAGGGATTTATAATATTTGAGGTTTGGGTTTTTTTGTTTTTTTTTTTCCCTGCAAATCATGCCTACTTTTTCTTCTCATCTGTACATACATTTCATCAAAATAAAGTCTGTGTTTAATTTTGGGGAAAGCTCTGGTGAGAAGGCGATTTGCTGTATCTAGGGACAACCTTAGCATGCTTTATCTGTGTTCTTTTGAAAAATACTACTCTTATCTCCACCAAAGAACTGCAAAGAGCCTCCTATTCATAATGTCTGTGCTGCAGAAACAGCATATTACAGCCTGGAAATTTGTAATTTATTTGGGCTTATTCTTAAGACTCGCATCTGATACAGTATTTTTTCATTAAAATATTGAAGTAAATTTGCAGGAGAGGGAAAAATGGTTTTCATTCACAGACTGCTCTGGAGTGCAAGGGGCTGGATCCCCTGCAGGGCCCATCAAATCCAGCACAGGAATTGCAACCCAGCTTCTGGCAAGTGATGGAAAATCTCTCACAGATCACCATTAATCAGTCATATTAGAAACATCAGGAATAATACAGGTTTGCCAAAGAGTGGGTTGTCAAATTATAGAGGCTGTTTGCTTTAGGAGAGAAAAAAAAACCTCACAAACCACTTCATAGCCTTGGAACCTGCAGGGTGAGATGTGTTTGTGCAGCAGGAATATTCTTTTGTCAGGAACACAAATTATTATCAGCTTTCTTACTACGTTTCTCTTCATGAATGAGTTTCATCTTGGGACAGTGTGGGCTGTTCTCTTGCCCAGGACTTGTTTTCATGTCCTGCTACAAGGGTTCAGTGTGAAGGCACAGCTTTGATCCCATCTGATGGAGAGAAGAATCCCATCTGTGACCACTGTGACTGGATTAGATCAGCATTTCTCAGAGTCACCCCATTCCACTGCCAGGTTAAGATCCAGTTCCCTGAGACCTTCCTGGCAGCTCTTCCCTTCTGCATGCCCTGCAGGTGATGGAGAGCAAACCTGTGGGATGTGCTTTCCTTTCCCCCTGCCCCAACCCATCCCCAGCCCTCTCTCTATTTTAAATGCAGGGGAGAATTGAAACCCACTTGGTTTTAGTACAGAATCTAAAATTTCCACAGCATAACTCATTTGGGAAAGACCTTTTCCAACCATTTCTTGCATGTCATGCATCTGGATGGCTGATGAATGAAAGAGGATCAAAGGTAGAGAAATTCTGCTTTGGTTTCTTGCCATATTTAAAGAGTGGAAATGGATTGAGTCATGATGGCATATTTGGGATCTCAGCACCACGTGAAAGGATCTGAGCACCTTGTAACCCACAGGGGCACCTCCCTCCTGAGGATTTCAGATAGAGCAGCTTAGAAAATGTCTGTTTCTTACTATCTATCCAAATCAGCATAATTCAAAAAGCTTAAAAAAAAAAAAGAAAGAGGACAAAGGGCACGAAGAGATTTGGGTTGGATTTTGGAGTAGAATTCCCTTTTTGTTTTCTGACCACTCTGAGAGCCAAGGAGCTTGGCCAGTGGAAGCAAAGTGTTCCTAATAGCACACAAGGAATATTTTTAACCAGGGGAAATCAGGGATGCCAGAACTCCAGAGGATTTTTCCTGAAGTAAGAGAAAATCCTTTTTCTCCCTTTTTGCTGACTGGCTTCTGGCAGTGTGATTATTTTGCTTCCTACACAGTTCTAGATCAAACTCCAGTTCTGTGAGTCACTCAGGATCCCCCACAGTTGGGAAAGACCCCGGTGTGTATGTGGTTGTTACTACCACAGAGGATGCCAAAAAACCCTGTGCCTGATAAATCCCAACCAGAATGAGTCAGGAGCTTTGGAGGTATTTATAAATCAACACACAATTGTGCTGGCTGTAGGGAATGCATAAGGCTTGTTATTAAAAATTATATCTGCATGGAGCTTCAATTGCTTAGCTTCAATCAAGGAAAGAAAATTCTTTTTCTGGTCCTTGTTACACTCTGTTTTGATACTTCTGTTTCCTGTGGCTATAATGTGTGGTAGCTTTTCAATTATTAGTGATTAAGTATTAAACTGTATTTTACTATTAGCCTAGATCTGTATCTACATAGTTTGTACATGTAATGTGCTGACACAGACTTCAGCCCTTAGAATAAAACAGACTTTTATTGATTTTTTTTTCCCCGAGTTTTATGCTTACAAAATCCAATTCTCTGTTTCTGAGCTATATGTATTTAAATGTTAATAGACCCATGTATTGAGTTGGCTGATATGGGAAGATCTGATAGGAAAGACTGTGAGCACACCACTAACAAAATAAATGGATTTAGCATGGGAGGTGCTGAGATCTAATAGAAAGGCTGTTAGCACCAAGACAAAGATCTGGAACTCAACCAAGCTGGGCAGGGATAGAACTAATTCCATTAAGTGGCCACAGATTTGGGTGTGGAACTGCTCTGAACCAAGGCTTTACTCTGACCTGAGAGAAAGGCTCTTTTCTCTCCAGCTCTGCTGTTGTACCCCATGACCCTTCCCCTCCCCACAAGTTTTTCTGCATTTCTGCTGTGTGAAATATTTGTTCCCCACCATTATTCCATTCCAAAATCACTTGGGCAGCACTGCCCCGTGATCAGGGCAGGAAAGCTCAGCCAGACTGGGAGTGGTGGAAACCCTCCCAGCCTGGATTTAACCATTTCTCTTCATCTCAGGTATCACCTGAATCCTGATGCTTTGTTCCGTGCAGAAAAGTCTTGCTTTGAGATGTTCATGAGGTTAAGAAAGGGAGAAATTCCATCCTGTGGAAGGTATTGTGTGTTTAAGAACAGGCCCTTAAACTGTTCCTTGAGCTTTAGTCCTCAGGCTGGTCCTGGCCACATCCCAGATTTTCCATGGATTTTCTTCCATCAGTGCTTGCAAAACACAGAGGTACTAAAATTTCTGCCTATGGCAGAAAGGGAGTTTTTTCCTCTCAAAATTTTAAGTTACTGATGCTTTATAGATAAAAATCTTTACCTAATTACAGTGATTCATTTGGGCACAGTAATGCTTAATTTGTATAAAGCAGACTTGCTGCATTTAGAGAAAGGAAAACAGATTTGTCAATGAACTTAGAAAAAACACTGACCTGGTTTTTACTTGGTGCCTTTTACTACAATGAACCCATTTTAAAGACCTGTTTTAAGGCAGCAATTACAAAACTTCATTTTTGCAACAGCTCCTTCACTTATGGCAAAGATAACTTATCTTCTAATGCATTTAAAAGTCACTGGTGGCCCTCTGCTACTATCAATATTTACTCTATTTCTGTTAGAATGATGGATCATTTGTAATTTAAAAATTTAACAGGGCCAATCAGCAGCTCATCGGCATGGCAGTAATTGTATGCAGCACATTAGCAAGGTGTGAATTTATTAGATAGTTTTGGACTTGCTTAATCAAATAAATGATACGATGCATGAAATAACAGAAAATGAAGGATTCATTATATAAAAGATAAACATTTTCAAATTACGAAGAGACAATCCGAGGTTTGATTGATATTTTATTAAAACAAGGTAAAATTGTTAATTCTACCAGACTCTGGACAAGCTCAGGGATTCTCTCTGAGTAAGTTTTAGGTGTTTTGTAGAAGTTCCTTAGGATGTGATGTGTCAGATTCCAGTGTGGAGGAGGAACCCAAGGACCATCTCCCATGAATTTAAACAGCCAGAAGGTTTCTCCAGACCATGAGTGTTCTCTTTAAGGCAGGATAAAATAAGGGGCAGTGACCTCAGGTGAAATTCTCCAGTGGCAGGGCTGGAGCTCTGGCATTGCCACAGGTGGAGCTTCTTTCTCCAGCTTGGAGAAGTGTTTGTTGAGCATGGAGGAATCTGTTTTTGGTCTCAGCCTCACCCTGTAAGGTGTGTGGTTCAGAAATGTGTGTGTGGGGGCAGAGCTGGGGGTTCCTGGCAGGTGATCCCCAACCCATGCAGGAGCAGGGTCAGAGGTGCAGACACATCCCTGCACCTTCCCCAGGCTCAGCTGTGCTGCACTCCCACCCCACACCTCTGACAGCCCCTGCTTGTCACCAACCAGCCCCTTTGGGGTGACTGCCAGCTGATCCCAGGGCTGGGATGTGCCCCTGAACCCCCAGGAGTGCTCTGGGATTCTCCTCTGGTGGGAACTGGGCTGCACTGGGACAGCTCCCAGCTGTGGGAACGAGCTGTGGGTGCCTCTGGAGTGAGGAGAGACCCCCACCCCACACCTCTGACAGCCCCTGCTTGTCCCCAAGCAGCCCTTTTGGGGTGAAGCAGTGACTGCCAGCTGATCCCAGGGCTGGGATATGTTCCTACAGACCCAGGAGTGCTTTGGGACTCCCCTCTGGTGGGAACTGGGCTGCACTGGGACAGCTCCCAGATGTGGGAATGAGCTGTGAGTGCCTCTGGAGTGAAGAGAGACCCTCACCCAACACCTGCCTGGGGTCCTGCTCCCTTCCAGGCCCAGCTGAGCCCTCCCACAGGAGCAGGAGCAGGGTGGGGGCTGCCCTGCCCCAGCCCTGGTGGGAGCAGCCACCCCAGTGCTGGCTCATCCAGCCAGGCAAACCCTGCCAGGTACCTCCAAGGGGGGCTTGGCTTCCAAAAAGCCCTCGGTTCTCCTGCTCTAATCCAAGCTGACAGATGCCCAAATTGCTGGAATGGCCAGAGTTAGTTAAATTAAATACCTGGAAATGAGATGCTGGCTGACAACCTCTGAAATTTCTAACTAAAACTCCCCCAAATAAGGTTTGCCTCTGTGTTGAGAATTATTCAGGGAAAATACTGCCCTGTGTGACCACTGAGGACTAAAGGGCAGCACTTCAGGAGAGAAAATTATGTAGTAAGGCTGCTGTACCCAATAAAACAAGGGAAAGAGCTGTTTCTCTGTGGCACTTTTATAACTTCAGAGCATTCTCACTACAGCACCCTGTTAAATATTTCAGGCCCGTTACTTCAACTTGCTTTGCCTCGTTGTTCTGTTAGTTAAAAAGGGAAAAAAAAGGCAATACTGCACTGCAAATACTCAATCTTTAGAAACTGTGCTCCAGGTAAAAACCAGGTCCTGTTCCTTTAATAATTCAGCCAGATGGAACATCAAGGAAACTCTGGCTAGTAACACTAAATTAAGGTCTTGTAAGAAATAGAAAGGTGAAGTTATAAAAATATTTTGCAGGAGAAGTTAAGAGCAGAGACTAATTCTTGTCTCACTGATACCACAGAGTTGTCCTGCCTTCACCAGGGGAGAATTAGGCCAAGCCAAAATAGGCCAATCCAGCATTTTTTTCCTTCAGTGCCACACGGAGAAAAAGCAAAGACGACATCTAAAGAGCAAAACAAAATTTGAATAAAGTGGCAGGGTTTGAAGCAGCAAAGAATAAGGGAGTGGGGTTCAGAGGAACTTTCAGCTGGGGAGCTCAGCCCTCCATGGAGGAGTTTCAGCTCCCACCTTATGGAGTACATTTAATGAAGGGTTTAATTACTCAGCTGCAGGAAAAGAACGAGACTGGCAAAGCCTCTGAGTAACTCAAGCACATCTGCAGTGACTGTTTCTTATCAAAGTGGGCCTGTGAGTTCCCTGTGCAGAACTTAGGCCCTCCAAATCTCAAGAGAAACTCCATTATTTAATAATTAAGTACAAACCAACAAAACCAGCTCTGTGATTTTCTTTGCTTTTGCTCATCTTTCTTCCCATGTGTTAATAGCAGAGACAAAACAGAGTATGGGAATATTTTTAGTGGGTTTCCTTGGGTTTCTGTTCTGGCATGGGGCTCTGGCTGCTTCCCACCTCTCCACCCTCCCAGGAGCCCCCCAGGCACTGCCAACCCTCCTAACACAGAAAAACCATCCCAGCTCCAAAGTCTCCTTTTGTGCAGAACTCACAAATTATTTTTGGGAAAGATGTTAAGGGCTGACCCTGTGAATGACTTTAACTGCTCTGGAGCCACAGCCTGGGATTCTCAATTCCTGGGAGCACCAAGGGTCTCCAGGCTGGCAGTTCCAGCTGGAAGGGGATGCAGGGATCAGCCCTGGTGAGGATGAAGCTCAGGCTCCCTGTCCATGAGCCTTATACAAACAGAGAGGAGCAGGGCTGGATTTATGTGCTTCCAAAAAAACTTTACATAGATTTTCTTCAGTTCTGTGTCTACAAAATGTCTGCCAGGAAAAAAAAATCTGGAGCTTGGCAGGATGAAGCCTCACACGTGTATTGTTCGTGTAGCTATGGTAACCTACAAATGCCACCAGTGTTTCCATTTCATACACAAATGAGGGGACAGCTGTGGGGACCACATGTCTGCCAAGGGAATAATATATGTGAACTAGGATGGCTTGGTCAGAAAATTACAACTCATCTATATTAATCAGGGCTTCAAAGAACAGGCACCTCCGTGGGCACAAAGTGCACAGGAAAGACAGAGGGATTTTTATTTTTGGAGAATTTTGGCTCCTCTGTAAATATTTGCAGCATCTTGCTACTTTGCTGGTTGAAAAAGAGGCTAAAATAAATACTGTTCAACCAGAGCTGTTCTATAAACATCACTTAACTCTATTCCTTGGGTTTTGTTTGTTTGGGGTTGTTTTTTTTTCCTGATGCCTGATCCAGGTCTGAGCCTTACACAAAGCCAGACCTGGGACCAGGCAAGTCACTCACCTGGGGGAGAAGCAGCTCAAAAGAGACAGAAATAATGTGACTCAGAGCTTGGTGAACAAAGCCCCTGTTTTTACTCACTGATATCATTAACAGAAATAAGAGCCTCGAAAATTTTATACAAGAAACTAAAAAAGGATTTTAAAATATTGTTTAAATGCCGATGAGCCTCTATCACCCCTAACAACAACAAAAAGAAATCTGCAGACCCAACGGTGCAAATAAACCCCATTTGCAGTGAATATTAAGCTATGCAGGCTGCAGCAGCAGCAACACTTGACCGCTGCTATGATTCATCCAAGGTGTTTTAAGTGTCCCTACCAAAAAAAAAAGAAAGAAGAAAAAAAGCAAAGCCGTGCAGCGAGCGGGGATCTGCCGCCCTCCTTGGCAGCAGCAGCAGCCAGGCAGCAGCCGGCTGCAGCAGGAATCCAGCACAGCCATGAGGAAAAGTTTTCCCTCTGCCTTTCTGCAGTGCCACGCTACTGTATCGGAGCGAAACAAAGGCTGCAGCATCCCCTCCCTCCGCCCGCGGCAAGCAGCTGGGCTCCCGGCATGGGAACCGGGGGGATTTAGGGAGGATGATGGTGATGATGATGATGATGATGAGAGCTTTAACCACTGCTTGTTGTAATTATCCCATTTGCTCCACGAGCTGGAACTAAATACACTCAGAGAATGATGGGGTCACAGACTGGTTTGGGTTAGGAGGGACTTGAAATCCCATCCAGTGTCACCTCTGCCATGGCAGGGACACCTTCCACTGTCCCAGGCTGCTCCAAACCCCAGTGTCCAACCTGGCCTTGGGCACTGCCAGGGATCCAGGGGCAGCCACAGCTGCTCTGGGCACCCCATGCCAGGGCTCTGCTCCCTGTGAGGTCACACTGAACAGAAGTTTCTTTTCTCAGCCTGAATTTGGACGGGCTCAGCATTACTTATGGCAGTAAAAACAGGTTCTTCACAGTTCACATGAAAAGTTGTTATCCTTCTATAATTGTCCAACTTAATGCAAAATCCCATTTCCTTCAATGATCAGTAGTAGTGTTATCGTGTCTGTTCTAGGTAAATGGAAAAGGCTTTATGGTCATCACAGTAACTGGTCTATTAAAGTCCAAAATGCCCACTGGGAGAGATAATTTTATATGGACTACATAAAATGTTGTGCAGGTAACTTTTAAGTGCCGAAGTAGAAGTTAAACTGGAGCTCTTGTCCCGGAGCAGGGGCACAACAGAGGCTGCAGAGCAGAGGGACAGGGACACCAGGGGCTGTGCCCTGGCCCAGGGGTGAGAGCCTGACCAGGCAGAACCATCCTGGCTCTCTTCACTACTCCCATCTGGGAAGCTCCGTGCACTGCTTTGTCCCTCTCAGTGTGTCCGTCTTTGAAATGAATTTAATTGCGACTTGCAAGACTTTGGGACACAGTTTGGTCGGACCCTTTGGACACCAGCGGGTGCTGGGTGTGCCTTCGATGATTCAAAGCTCTGTGATGTCCCTGTGGGTACGTCTGAGCTAGGACAGCTTTATGATCTTCTTCAGAAATAGTGGGTTCCTTTTATCGGGACCCTTTAAGTCTTAAAAAGACTTAAAGGTGTCCAAACTAGCCTTTATTGAAGGGATTCATTACTTGGGAGCTCTCGCACAGCTCCAGGACGAGAACAGAAGCACCCTGTGTGTGATCTCTCACCTTCGGACAACATTATTGTGTACTTTGAGTTTAATTCTGCTACTTTCCCTTCCATCGCCCGGTAGGAAATACGCGCCGAGCCAGCACTGGGGGAGGGAATAACTTGGGGGAGAGCGAAAATCGCCGGCGAACATCTGTTGTGCGGCCCCGGCAGGGCTGAGCCGCCGGCACAATGCGCCTCGCTCCTGTCCCTCCTCTGGCAGGGAACGGGGGCCGGCCCCGCGCTCAAAGGGCCCTTTGACAGCGGCGACAAAGGGGCGGCAGCGGGGCCGGTCCCTTTGTCCGCCCGCGGCCGCCAGAGCCGGGGACCCCCAGCCCGGGGTAAAGCGCTGCCGCTGCCCCGCGCTTCTCCCCGCACCTTTCAGGCGGCAGACTTCCAAAAGAGCCCCCCGAAGGGCAGGTGCGGTGTAGCGGGGACCCGGCGGAGCATCCCTGGCCCGCCCCGCGTTCTCCCGTGGCCGGTCCCGCAGCCCCCCGGGTGCGGAGCGGCCGCAGCGCCCCGCGCACAAAGCCGCGGCCGCGGGAGGAGGGCGGCGGAGCCGCGGCCCCGCTCACACTGCGCCTTTATGCCGCTTTCTGAAGGGCCATTGTCACACTGAAGGCTCCTTGTCTCCTCGCATTCCTCCGGGTGAATGGATGAGGCAGGACATCTGCCGGGATCCGCTCCCATTCGCATGCAAATGGGGGACGCGGGCAGCGCTGCCGCACCGCCGGCCCCGCGCCCACCGCCGGCACCCGGGACCGGCGATTCCTCCCTCCAGAATCCCCGATTTACCGCAAACCGGCCCGGGGAGCAGCGGAGCACCCGACAGAGAGGAGGAGGAGGAGGAAGAAGAGGAGGAGGAGGAGAGCGATGCTGCAGCCGAAACCCTGCAGCCCCGGAGGTGCGAAGCGGCCGCAGCCCCGGGGCGGTCCC
>JANPWX010000256.1:140042-191858 GCA_024734555.1 Trochalopteron elliotii | reverse complement strand
TCCTTCCTACCTTCCTTCCTACCTTCCTTCCTTCCGATCCAGGGTTAACATCCCTTCTTTCCTTCCTTCCTTTGGATCCAGGAGAACATCCCTCCTCCCTCCCTTCCTTCCTTCCATCCATCTGTCCTTCCTTCCTTTGGATCCAGGGTTAACATCCCTTCTTTCCTTCCTTCCTTTGGATCCAGGGAGAACATCCCTTCCTTCCATCTTTTCTTCCTTCCTTCCTTCCTTACATTGGTCCCAGGGTGAACATCCTTTCCTTCCTTCCTTTCTTTGGATTCAGGGAGAATATCCCTCCCTCCCTCCCTCCCTCCCTCCCTTCCTTCCGTCCATCTGTCCAGGGTGAACATCCCTTCCTTCCATCCTTTCTTTGGATCCAGGGTTAACATCTCTTCCCTCCTTTGGATCCAGGGAGAACATCCCTTCCTCCCATCCTTTGGATCCAGGGTTAAAAGCTCCTTCCATTGTTCACCTTCAGGGTTAACAACCCCCACATTTTCCTCTCCTGACCTTGCTCTTCCCCCACTTCTCTGGCCAGGTTCCCAGGCTGCCCTGGCTGAATCCTCACCTTGGATCTTTGGGACAGTTTTAGTCTGTGCTAGACGAGGAGTTTGTGGCTGAAGCTGTGGCAGTGATATAAAAGTCAGCTTTTCTTCATACCATAAAATCTTTATTTCCTGATATTTTATCATTCACTCAACCAACAGCAAGGAAATCTGTGGCAGGACGGGGCTGTGCTGCCTCATCCCTGTGCCCTTTATTAAGATCGTGGAAATTCTGTGTTTCTTAGCAGGCACCTGTGATGTTTTTATTGACAGACACCCCAAAAGCATATCCCCAAAAGGATATTCTTCACTCTCCTGCTCTGCAAGCCTTGCAGTCCTGTGGGCAGAGTTTGCTGAGCACAACCTGGGTGAAAAGGCCCTGCTGTCCATGACAGGCAGAGCTCAGCACCTCCTCCAGGCATGTCCTGAAGTGCCACCTTCTCAGGAAATTATTTTAAAGATTGGTTTGATGCTTTTTAATATGAGTTAACAATAAATTAAATAGGTAGAAAATATGGTTTGCAGTTAATGCTTCAGATTTCCTCTTGAGGCAATGAATTTTTTTCTGAGAGCCCAGAAGGTCACTTGAGTAACAGTAAAAGTGAAGTTTTTCATACATAAGGAAATTGAATTTTCAGAAGGAGCTCATCAATGTTGTCCAAAATGACACTTTTCCTTTCACAGGGGCTGTTCTCATCCATCTGGATGTTCCTTTCCCATCTATCACTTACTCCTGATGAGGAAATAATGCAACAGCAGATGCATCGTGGAAAACCCAGTGTTTTGAACAGCTTCAGGTCTTTGTTTCAGGGCAGGGAATTTATTTTCACTTCCTTAGCAGAGTAGATCCATCCTTGAAAGGCATAAACCTGATGGACCTAAAACGTCCCTGCAAACAAAAAAGGAGGAGAAATACAGCGAGCAGTAAAATTTTACAGCCTTAAGCTGGTGTCTTCATTTCTAGGCAGTTTTCACAACATCAAAACACCAGGAATGAGAATAATGTTGAGATGGAAGTTAAAGCATCTTTCATTCCCACGGGCTACAAATGAATGTTTTAGTGCAGGAAGGAGCCCAGTGAGTTGATGGCTCAGCCACGGTTCCTCCCCCCAGGCTGGGAGATCCCAGCAGCTCAGCAGGAGCTGCTGCAGGACCTGCTGGTGTTAGGGAGATTTGCACTGAGGCAGAAGGTCGGTGGGTTTTCCTCTCTGTCTGTGTCATCTTTCACAAACTGCTTGAGTTGAGGAACAACCTCTGCCAATACTTTCCTGTCAGGCAGAACTGAGTGCTCCTCCAAAACACTCCAGCTCAAGCAGCCTTAGAAGAGAAGGTCCCAGGAAAACAGGAGATTTCCCACTGTTTGGGCTTTCTGATTGCCTCTTTGTTCTCATCTCCTCTCCTCCTGTGCCCTCTGGCTTCATCCCCTCATTCCTGCATTGTCTTTGCATTCAGCTGCTTTCCTGGTTCATCTCTGTCCCAGCAGTGCTGTGAAAGGAGTGTGACATTTGCTGCTGTTCCCATGCCCACTCCTCTTCCTGCTCTGGACCTGTTTGCAGCCCTGGGACAGAGTCCTGGCATTTTGGGGAGTGGGCCTTGAAACCTTTAACAGTGTCTAAATAACTTAAATATTGGAACAATAGAGCCCTGGGTGACCTGTCACGCACGTCCCTGCCTTTTCTCTCTGGAGCAGACATCCTGCCATTAAGCTGCTTAACATCCTGAGTGTGTTCATAATCCATTTCCCTGAACTGTGCCACGGGATCCTGGCGTGCCATTCTATCCAGAAATACAAACTGGGAGGTGGCAGCGAGTGGGAATGACAGGTAGAAGGGGCAACCATTGGAAATAAAAGAGATTTGCTACTGGAGAGGTGAAAATCTTGCTCTGTCCAGACAGCAGCAGGTCCTGATGGTTGGGAGATTGGAATAAGGCTGTGGACACAGTTTGGAGCAGTCAGAATTTTTGGAGGAGAACTATGGCTTGCAGAAGACTGATGTGTGAGTTAAACAGAGGTGTTGCAGTTTGTGTGTTGTGCCAGCAGTTTCTTGGTGTGCCTGACACTTTCTGTCAGCCAGGTGAAGCTGGTGAGATTTCTCCTCACTCAGGTTTTGGATGTGGACACTGATTTTCAGAATTGCCTGAATGTGCTGGGTTTATTTAAAAAGGCACCAGCACGGCACAAATTAGCCACGAGTAACTGTGGAAGCCAATGAGCAATTACCTCAGTAAGTGGCTATTTGCATAATGCATTCCTCATTATGCATGCGGGTGCAATAATGGCATGCACAACTGCTGGGAGTGATTGCAGGTGCAGCAGTGGGGCCGTGCTCATTGTGCATGGACTGCACAAACATCTGGGTGTGGGCAGCACTCACAGCAGCCCCACAGGGCTGCTCCAGAGCCAGGGATTTCAGGCTTTGTTTTGTCCTGGATCCTGTGGATCTCTCCCTGGAATTTCATGTGTGTTCCATGAGAAACAAACCAGCTCTCCAGCAGCAAAGGCTGTTGTGGTTCTCCCTTGGTCTTAGTGACAACATGGAGGCAGGTGGGAACGTTTGGATGGTTTTATGTAAGGAATTCTGTGATAAGGAGCTGAAATGACACCCAGCAGTGTTTCTAAAGCAGGTCAGTCATTTCACACACTATTCCATCTCACTTCTCTTATGTATTATTAATTGGGAAGCTTTTCCTCGTGGCTGATGTATCTTTCCCCAAATGATCTGTCGTGTGAATGTTTCATTAGGAGGGACTCTAATCTTATTTCATCACTTTGCAAGGAACCCCCCAAAGCTTCTTAGAAAGCCAAAGCTCCTTAAAGACAAGTGAGTTTTATTGTGAGCTCATCATTTGTGTTTATGGCAAGAGGAAATGTGCTAACACACAGAGCATGAAACTCCTGTCCCCTCCAGTCCTGTCACGTGCTGATGGATGAACAGCCATGGAAACATTCCTTTGCATCTGCTGATAGCAGAGGTGATGCCCTGTCTGTTCCCAGCCATCCTGGAGCAGAGGTGCTGCTCAGACAGGGCAGCTCTCACAGGTGGAGGCTTAACTCGGGTTTAAGAGCTGGATTTGCAATTCCTTATGACCAGAAATTGAAGGAGCTTCCCTGGGCACCAGAGAGTTCTTTCTTCCCACCCCCTCAGCTGCTGCTTCCCATATGCCCAGCTCAAAATCCAGCTCCTGGTCCCCTTTTCCTCACCCTTAGCTCTCCATTTTATTTTGACCATGTCAAAGAATTCAATATTTCTTTTTTAAGTACTTTTTTCCTGTGTCTGGTTTGTTGAAACCTTCTTAGTGTGAAATGAACTTGGGAATTCCTGGACCTGATGAGGAATTGAGCTGACATCTGTAGTTCTACAGATCTGCTCTGTAAAGAAAAATCCCTCAATGGATGTTCCTTGGGCAAACCAAGATCTTTTTAGCTCAGAATTTCTGTGCATTAACATTGGATTTCGCACCTCAGTGATTGTGGTTTGAAGATTGTTTCCTGATTCGGTGTGAAATAAATGAAATTCCTCTGCAGTATGTAAACTTACATATTTAATACCTTGATGTATGCTTGCTGCACAGTGACACATTTAAAAACCCAAACACACCGACCCCATCCTTTATTGCCTTCCATCTACCTCTGAGACAAAGGTCTGTGCTCAGGAAAGAGCAGCATGAAGGTCAAAGGTTTGTGCTCAGCAAAGAGCAGCGTGAAGGTGAAGGAGGTAAAGCAGCTGCTTTGTCCTTCCCACACGTGTGGAAGGACCAGAGGCTGCTGTAAATCCATTTTACTCAAGGAATC
The DNA here is from genome assembly GCA_024734555.1 of Trochalopteron elliotii. Taxonomy (NCBI): domain Eukaryota; kingdom Metazoa; phylum Chordata; class Aves; order Passeriformes; family Leiothrichidae; genus Trochalopteron; species Trochalopteron elliotii. Next base: position 187,520 of record JANPWX010000256.1, on the reverse strand, counting down.
ACTGATGTGCAACCAAAATCTTGTGCTCACGGTCAATGGATACAATGAGAATTTGGAGACTTATATGTATTCATGAATATATTGTGTGTGTGTGTGTGTGTGTGTGTTGGGGGGGCTGGGCAGGACTCTTTTGTAGCAGGTACAGTGATAAATCTGTTTTAACAGAAATAATTTTAATTGTAAGCTTGTCCCCTGTGTGCATGGGTGGGTGACAGTTCCTGGAGCTCTCAGGAGCCCTGGGCTGGGATGAACACAGGAGGGACCTGGAGTTTTCCCTCTGGAGTTTGGATTCAGGAGGTACTGATTGAGTTGTTGGGTCTGTCACACACATGGGCACGGCCCTGGCTGAGCTGTGGAACTGCTCCTTCTCTGTGAAATGAGGGCTCAGAGGTTTTGAATTTCCCTCTCCTGCCTGCTGTGGATGGAGTCTCTCACTCCCCACAGTCCCCACGGTCGCTCTCCCTGGGAGGAAGCACAGCCCCTGCTCTGAGAAGTGTCTTTCACACAGCACAGCCTGAACTGTAGCTCTATTAATACAAAGATAAACAGAATTTAAATTCAGTTTGACCTTCTGTGGCAGCTGTGACAAAGCGTGGCATGTTTGAAGCCCGGATACAATTATTTGGAATTGCTAAACACCACACTTCAATCCTGACCTTTAGCTGCCACCGAGGCCAGAGGAGGGCCCTGATTTTAACTTCTGAACTGCAAATCACCCCGTTGGAAAGAGACTTCAGAAGCCATTATAATCACAGGGAATGTTTGAAAGCGTGTGGAAGCTATAAGCAAAATATTTATTTTACACACTTGTCTGCATTTAAGCCATAAATCTGTCTACTATGAGAGTGTTTTACTGGTGTAGAGAAGACAAGTAAGCTGAGATCATAGCAGACATGTCCTATAAGGCTTTACTGAAAATCACTGCTTTTTAATCCCTTTATCCCTGTTATTTCCTACCACTGTGAAAATCCAGCAGCAGGGAAAGCTGGCACAGTGTAGGACAGATGCATAATATGTAATGCTAAGCAGGCAAAAATCCCTCTGTTTGTCTCATGCTCCAAACACATTAGAAATGTCAATGTTACTGCTGGGTGTCCTACATAAACACAAATAAATTATCAATACTCAGCTGAGTATTGCAAACCTTGTTGGACGTGTTGTCTTAATGCCAATGAATAATCTTCTAATTAGTCAGTGGAAAATGGGGGGTGGAAGGAGATGATCTGAAAGGTCCAACCCAAACCATTCTCCATGATGATTAAAATCACCCAGAGAAGTTGACCTGGATTGTTTCTCTGAGGAGCAGCTACCACACGAGTGGTGGTATAAAACTGAATTGTGTTCTTCACACAGAACACACCTGTGAAGAACACACCTGTGTTCTTCAGGTGTGCAGCACCTGATCTCACACCTTTCATTTTAAAATTTCCCTTGCATTGTTTTTTCCCTGCATAAACACTGAAAAGCTGCTTAGACAGTAGGATGGAGCCAGAATGTCCCCAGGGCATCTGGAAACGTTCAGGTGTGTGATTGCTTCCGTGGTCTCCACATGAAAACCTCCTCCTGGCTGGAGCACAAATTTAATCAGCTGAGCTGCATCCTCTCTAGCTGGGGGAGAGGGAGCCCTGGAGGTTGGCTGGGCAGGGCACTGGGGGAGGTTTGGACCACAGGGGTGGGGATGGATGGAGTGGAGGAGCTCGAGGAGAGCTCCTGGCAGCAGTGAGACACTGTGATGCTCCTCACCTTTGGAGAAAATCACCATTTGTGGGAATTTTCTCGTCCTTTCTTGTGGATTTTGAGAGGGAATGTTTGAAGATTCACTTGGCAGTGAGCGCAGTGCTCTGTGTGAGAGATTTGTGTGAGCAGCAGCAGCAACAGTTTCTTCCCAAAGGGAATCACAGTGATTCCACCAGGCTGAGACAGAGCCCAGCCCAACACCCAGCTGCTCCTCACTGCCTTAGGGTGGCACTGGGGGCACCCCAAGCCTTTGGGTTATCAAGTGTTGAATCAGAAAGATCAGACATTGTGTGATTCTCTCTTGTTGCCCAGAGAAGCTGTGGCTGCTCCTGGATCCCTGGAAGGGTCCAAGGACAGCTTGGAACAGCCTGGGACAGTTGGAAGGTGTTCCTGTCCATGGATGAGCTTTAAGGTCCTCCCAACCCAACCATTCTGGGATTTTATGGTTCTGTGATTCTCCTGCTTTCCCAGGGAGGAGATTGGATCAATGGGCTCTTCTGACAAGCTGAGCACAGCTCAGTTCCTGTTGGAATCAGAGGTTTTAATGTCCAGGCAGTAGAAGTGCAACAGGGCCTGACTTTTGCTCATGTGGCCACCTGGAGCAGGACAAGCTGGTCCTTGCACACCCTCCCCAGCACTCCCTGCATCCTTCCCCTGCTCCCACCACTCCTCTCTCACCAGCCAGGGTTATTACACTGTTGTTTATACAGTTCAGGCTGCAAACTGGAGCTAATTAACATGTGCACAACCTCTTTGCCATGTTGTTGACCATGGAGGACAAAGCCTTTGAGCTGCCTCTTCCCCTCTTGCCCTGCTGTGTGATTTCCTGGCAGCTCTGCCAGAGCAGCTCCCAGGCTGGAGCACAGCTCTTCCAAAAGGGCAGCTGGAGGGACACAACCCCAACAGGATAAATTAGAATTTATCTGATCTTTTAATCTAGGGCAAGAGAACATATGGAGCGTTGTGGCAGAGTCAATTTAAGATTTTGACAACAAAAATATGGGTTTTTTCAGCCATCATAATTTTAAAACAATGGCTCGTTTTTGTGCTGCTCCTGACATACAGTAGAAACTTGGAGAGACTGACAGGTTCTGGGGCTGTTCACATCCCACTTTACAAACATGGGCCTTAGGAAATGTCTTTGTACCCAACCAACAAGCAGATTTCCAATTATTTTACTAAATAAATACAAGTACTCTGTAAAAGCAGCTGTGACTCTTTTGGAAGGTATTTTTCCATGAGGGAAAGCCAATCAAAGGGAGTGTGCTGCTTTCAGATAATGCTCCAGGAATGAATGCAGAGAGCAGAGCTGTGATGCTGAATCCTGGAGCAGAGGAGCCCTTGGAGCCCCTGGGTCCTCCCACAGCCCCAGATCCCCCCTGCCCCTGGCCACCCACAGCTTCCTACAGCCCCTGGGCTCCTGCCCTGCTCCAACTGTTACTGAAGTTTTTAGTTTTTTATTCAAAGGGATAGGGACACTTTACAGTCCATCAGTGACTGTTTCAGCATCCCACCATCCTCATTCCAGAGGCTGATGTTGGATCATGGAATGGTTTGGGTTGGGAGGGACCTTAAAAACCATCTCATTCCACCCCCTGCCATGGGCAGGGACACCTGCCACTATCCCAGGGTGCTCTGAGCCCTGTCCAGCCTGGCCCTGGACACTTCCAGGGATGGAGCAGCTTCTCTGGGCACCAGGTCTATGGAGGACTAACACCTCCAGAGCAGAAAATATATTTCACCAACTTCAGAACTTTGTGGCAGGGCTGAGAGCTGGACCCAAAGATTCTGAGTTACCAACCCAAGGCTGGTTGATCACCCAACCCTGGGAGTCATCCAAAGACATTTGGAGGGTTTTTATGTGCAGGATGGAACTGTGGCCACGTGCTGTGGGTGCTGTGGGGGTGGCTGAGCAGAGCTGCCTCCCCCTGGCCTGGATTTCACAGGGAAACTCCAAGGCCAGAGGAGGCTGCTGGCCAAGGAGCCTCTGTCTTTATGATCCTGTTAATGTTGAAACACTTAATCACAGAATGATTCTATGCAGGTGCTTTTATTGAAGAGCTCTGGGAATCAGGGGTACAGACCCAAATGTGGCTCCCACATGGATTTGAGAGGGATGTGGTTTTTTACCTTTTTGTTATATAACTGTATATAGTGATTATTAAACCCATATTGTTCTATTGTATGAATTCTTGTAGTTCCCATCAGGCCCCCCAAACATTGTTTCTTGTGATTCTTAAACAATAATCATATTCAAGTACCAAGCAATCATTACATTTAACCATCATATCATTTTTCATATGATGATGATGCAGGTGCAGTTTCACATGATCTAGTAAAGACAAAGTCCAACCTTTGTTCCCAGGGCCTGTGTAGTTTTGGTTCCCTTCCCCAGGCCTACCCAGGCCCAACATTTCTTTCCACCTCCCCTGAATCTATTGTATACAATTCCCATGATTTTTGAAACATTTTAACCCTGTGCTATCAATCTGTGTCTTGGGAGTGACTGTCCATCATCCCAGCAGGGTCACTGAGTACTCACACATCAGCTACTGGTCAAAACCCTACACCAAACCCCTCTGCTTTTGCCCTGGAAATCCACACAAGGAAACCAGCAGGAGCCCTGGTTGGACATTATTGTAATAAGTTAGCCAAGACTCTGTTATCTTTATGTAGGAAAAGCCAATTCTTTATTATCACAACTCATTTTATTCAGTTTTTACAGACCTCGTGTGCAACTTTAATTGATTAATAGCTTTCTTGCTAATTACTCTATTGGTTAGTAAAAGGTATTCTACTTGTCCATCAAATCTCTCTATTCCTGGATTGTTTACGTATTTTCTTTACTGATTCTCGTGGGACAAATCCCTTGTTATTGCAGGTGCATTTGTTTTTCAGCCCAGGAATAGGTTGTTGTGCTAACGAGTTTTCATACCACGATTGTTTTTGCTTGGGAACTTACAAATCACTTACAAGAAATGACAGGGTAACTTTGGTAATTCAGCAGAGCAGGCCTGATTTTATGAGGCCTTTATTTTATAATTATTTTACCTGTTACAACAGTAACCAGAGCACAGCCAAGGTGAAAGCCAACAGAAAATATCAGTGAGTTTCCTGTGTATTTTAAAGCATTTACTAGAATTTAACAGAGCATTATCCCTCGCTGAGGAATGATAAGATGGCTGCAAGAGCAACTCCTATACACCCTGCTCCTATAAAATTGAATTGGTTTCATATATATTAAATTTTAAAGGCCTTTTAGTCTTATGGATTTATTAAAAAAAAAGAAAAGGTTTATTCTTGATGTCTTGAGCACATTATTGCAGTAACCTCACTGCTGGACCACAGCTCTGGCACAACACACTCATCCATAATGAGGGACTGCCTGTTCTAGGGAGGTTGTATTACAAAAGAAAGTGCACAAGTATATTAGGAAGAAAGGGGGAAAACAGAGAAGTCTATTTTTTTGGCAAAGCCTTGTATTATAGATCTCATTTCTCTGGTTGCAGCTGCCTTTAGGCACCCATTTCAGCGAGCTGCTCTGTTTCTGCTCAGCTGTAGATGCTTCCCAAATTTCCTCTTTGGTGAAACAGGCATTTGTGCAGGTTCCCCATAAAAATGACTGATTTGGGTTTTACCAGGAGCTCTGGCACTTCTCCACTACGAGGAAGAATTGCATTTATAGAGAGGTTTATCAGGATGGGAATAGTGAAACAAACATTTTAAACGTCCAGCGGAATCCTCTGTCTTCCCCCAAACAAGCCTCCCCTGGGCAGGAATTTTCAGCCATTCTGGAATGAAATCCTCCTGGAAGGAATCTGTTTCCCTGTGGGACTGCCCAGCTTTCAGCCCTGCTTCTGGGGGAAGGTAAGAGAGCTCTGTTTTCATTTACTATTTATGAGCTGTGCCTTCCTATTGCCAAGTGACCACAGGATTCGGTGCTTTTAAGGATCTGCAAATGAGATGAAGCTCATTATTTTTTAATGTGAAAGGGATTATTGCAATGGGAGTGCAGGGATGTGTAACCTCAGAGATGGCTCTTGCTGGGGGGATACATTTTGAGGCTTTTGCTTTAGGAAGCCAATGAACAACACAGAGTATTTCCCAGCCATTCTGCTCAGCATCTAAAAGCAGTATTTATTAGGAATAACAATAAAGGGGATATTTTTTTAATTGCAGACTGGGACCTGTAGGAAATTTGCTCTCCTCGTGTGTGGGTTTTACTGTGCAGTGTTGAGAGAAATACAGGGGCATGTTTCCAAAATAAATCTTTTTCTTAATAAGCAAAAAATTTCCTCATTATCCATCCCTGCCCCCACACATCAGAGCTGGTCTCAGGGTCCTGAGGGACAGCAAAGGCTGCAGGCACAAATGCAGCTTTTTCCTGAGATTTCTGGGTGCCAGGGGTGCCCTGAGCCCCTCCTTGCAGCTCACACACAAGATTTGTGCATAACCTGAGTGTTTTTCAGAGTGTCTGTGTGAGCCAGAGCTGTCAACAGGTGGCAAAGGCACTGCAGGAGGGGACACCTGATTTAACAACGTGTCCCAGGCAGCTCAAGCTGCGACAGAAAACAGTCAATTTAAGGGAAATAGCAGAACTTTGCTGCGTGTGGGAAGGATCAAGGGGCACTGAGCACTTTGTGGGGGCCTGGGAGTCACATCCCTGCTCCCCCAGCAGCCTGGGATGTGCAGGGAGCAGGCACAGGGCACTGCCCTCTGCACAGCACAGCCACTGCTGCCTCCCCAGGACAGGCAGGCAGCATTTAGCAGAATATCCGGGAGGATTTGCTGACCAGCTGCCAGGGAACAGGCACTTGCAGTCCTGAGGTGCCTTTTAAGACCCCAGACTAATTTCCTTGCCCGTGTTGCTGGTCTCCTGAGCTCATGCTCCACAAATGCAGTAATTGCAGGCATTTGTTTTGAGCCACACAAGGCTGAGCTCCAGAGCAAGTTTTATTTACTGCAATTATATCTGGCAGGTAATTTCTAGTAAACCCGGGGAAATGATTAACCTCCCACTAAATTCATGAAGAGAAAAACAGGGCAAATTGATCAAATAAGCTGTTTCCTACATAATAAAAAGAATATTACAAATATAACATCCTGGAACAGAAATAGCTCTGATGAAACCATAAAGACAAGCAGGAACCTGCTAGAGGCATCTGTGCAGAGTTCTTAAATGGGGATTCATTTCTAGCTTATGTCCTAACCATGAATTATTATTATTTTACCCATTGCTGGTGGTGGAGCTGCTTCAGCTGTGCCCATACATTGTGTCACAGATGAGTGACTTATGTCACCTAAGAAATCACAGGCAAAGGCATCAGCAAAAGGGGATTTAATTTAAATTTGTCAGAGTGTGACTGAGCAAAGTTTGATGGTAAGTTTTACTCTATTCATGACTGCATGGATGAATACTGCAAAGGAAAATGGAGTTAGAATTGATTTAAAGTGATTTACACAGAGACTAAAGAGCCAAAAGGGTTGGAGAGACCCTCCTGTTGAGTTGTGAGGTGCAGAGTGGGATTTCCTTCTCATTTGAGTTTGGATAAGAGGCAAAGACAGCCTGGGACACGAGAGCATCCATGTGCACAGGTTCCAGAATGCTGGAAGCAGAACTGGCTGGTTTTGGTTTCCACAGCAATACCTGTCTGAAAACCATCCCAGGGCTGAGGGAGCTGCCACAGGGCTGGGGGCCCTGGTACAGTAATGCCCAGAATTCCCATTTTCCAGCTCAAAGCACTGCTGGGTGTCACCTTGTGTCACTTTAAGCTTCTTTATCCATCTCCATCTGGGGGCTGAGGGCAGCTGGATCCCAGCCTGGCTGGGGAAGAGTGGCAGCAAATGGGAAATGAGGAGGAGCTGCTCATCACTGATGGAAAAGGATCTTCTCAGACTCACCCGTGGTGCTCCCCAGGCTCCAGACAGAGAATCATGTCTGAGGCTCAGATTTTCCTCCTCCTTTGGCGTGATGGTAACCAGGAGTGACAGGAGATGGAGCTGATCCATCATGTGGCACCTCTGTCCTCCTCCCTGTGCACCGCTGGCCAGGCTGGGCACAGTGTGACTCCAGCTGCTTTCTGCTTGCCTTGAGCTGGGGAAAATCAGGAGCTGTGTCATTTGGGGAGGACTTTGCCTCTTCTCCAGGGCTGCTGGGTTCGCTCTGCCTGCCCAGCCTCAGCCTTGGTGGGGACAAAGTGGGGACAAAGTGGGTCAATGGCAGCAAGGGCTTTGCCAGGCTGACAGGGTGCAGGTTTGAGGGTTTCTTTCTCCTCCTTGTTCTCTCCCAGCCACAGTTTCCTCTCTGATACTGCCTGATGGTTGATCCCTGTGAGTTTCCCAAACCAACAGTGGCAATTATTCCCTGGTTAAAGCCCGGGCAGCCAGGCTGAGCAGATGGAGATTCCCATTTCTGTGCACTGCTCCCTGCCTGCCCCGGGGCTCCCATCAGACTGCTGTTTGCTCCCATCAGAGTTTGCTCCTGCTGGGATTGCAGCAGGGTGGGATGGGCTGACAAGGGCTGTGTCGTGGGGACTGGGGGCTGTGCTGGCTCCTTGTGAGGGTTTTGGCTTCTGTTCTTCTCTGCCAAGGTCAGGATGAATAATACACAGAAAATGCAGGATCGAGTTCGGACTTGGTTGTTTATTATTTCTTATCTATGTACAGACCCACAAGCTCCATGAGAATGTCAGAAAATGAGGTAGAATGGAGAGATTCTAACTCTTTCCAAGGTCTTTTAAGCAATAATTACCCAATAATGAGGTGACACTTATATTATTTATTGTTTTGACCCAATAATGACCATCCAAGGCCCACAATACAGACCTTTGTCACCCAATTACAGAAAACAACCCAAACCCATGAAGAAGAAGGAAGAAGAAGGTGAAGAAGGACAAAGACAACACCCCAAATCCTCCATCCTGACTCATGTGCACTACTATACACTAACCCCACAAATCCTTAGTTTTTAGGACTCAACAGCCCCTCATGGCACAAGGTGCTCCTGCAGCACCTGGCAAACAGGGACAGCCAAGTGACCACTGCTCTCCTCAGGCTGTGTGTCCCATCCCACAGGACACCTACCACTGCTTCTGGTGGCTTCTGATTTCCAGGGAACACCCCTGGCACACTGAACTCTCAACATTGCTGTCGGTAGTCGAGGTGCTCCTTATTCGAGCACTGAAATAAATTGAGTTTGAAGTTGCACTACAAGAGGTTCAGGTTGGATATCAGGAAAAAAAATTCTTCACTGGAAGAGTGGTTGAGCACTGGAATGGGCTGCCCAGGGCAGGGCTGGAGTCACCTCACTGAAAGTGTTCAAAAAGTGGATGCAGCACTTTGAGATGTGGTGTGAAGGTTGGATTTGATGATCTTGGAGGTCTTTTTCATCCTTAATGACTCTGTGGCTTTGGGTGATAAATACCACAATGAAAGAAGATTCCAGAACTTCTACCTTAAATCTCTCTTTTATGACTTTTAGGTACTTTCCCTATTTCCCAGTATTTCCACATCATACAGAGTTGTATTATTTGTATCTCTTCCCTCTCTTCCAGGCTCCATCCCTTTGAATGCTTGACCAAATTCATGATGAAACAAATTCTGTGTATATTGCCGAAGTTTATTCTGCTGCTGAAACATGGCACAGAAATCTTTTGTCTGTCCTGAAACTTCAGACAAACCTTTGGTTCTTTTAAAATAACCTTTGAAATGTTTTTCGTCCAAACGAGTGAAATAGCAAGAATAATAGCTGTTGTAGGATTTGTAGCCACTGTAGTTTCCTGCTTCTCCAAATGCTTTTGGAAATGCTGATTGATTTGTAACAAAGCTTGAAATGTCACCAGGAGGAATGAATGAAAAATACACTGCTCTAATGTATGTTGAAGTTGAAATTGGCTCAAAGTTTTAACCTTTAGAGGTGCTTTTTTTCCTTTTCTTCCCTTTTTTAACTTTTCACAGCAGTCAAGGAGTTGGAAAGATAACCAGGAACAAAATGCACAGAGAGGAAATGAATAAATTATGCTCTTATTTTTGGCACATTTACAAGAGAGACATTTTAAAACTCCACTTCAGTGACAAAAGAAAGGATTGCTCTACTTAAAATAAGTTCCCTCTGGTACAGAGGGATGCTGTGCTGGTGAGGGCTGATGGATCCCTGGCCTGGCTTAATTCTGGAGGTCCTTGAGAGGGGGAAAAAGCCCTGATTGTGCTCACAGACACCCCCAGAACGTGCAGGAAGGGGCTGTTCTGGGCAGGAGGGGCAGGATGGGACCATTCCTGCCTTGGGCAGTGGTGGGAACGTGCTGGGAGAGCAGGAGCCACGTCCTGGCAGATTTTGGTTTCCTCCCCAGCTGGGTTTTGTTGGTTCAACTGACAGAGCAGTGTCTCAGTGAGCTGGGGGTGTGTTTGGGCAGCAATAATAACAAGGCTTTGCCTGCTCTAGAATTTGCAGTAATTGGAACTGCAGAATGAGGTAAACAGGGTTTGAAACCCATCCAATTTCACATGCAGCAAGATGACCCTTCAGGGACACTGAGGCTGCCCCAGGGCCACCAGCTCCTCTGTGTTTTGTCCCTGTTGTCACTGCTTGTGTTCCAGTCCTCACAGTGCTCAGGGTTTGTCACTCTGGTGCTTTCTAGGGTTTGGTGCTTTTCTTTTTCCTGAGGAATGTACTGTCTGGAGCATAAAACATCATAACAAAAGCCTGGGGATCTGTCTCAGTGCAATCAGCCTGTGCTGGAAGATGTGCAGCAGTGCTGGGAGGATGGGATTCCTTGGGCCTCACTCTCCCCATCTTCCTCCTCAGTAACTACTGATTTTGGGGCAGTTGTGAAGGCAAACAGGAGCTGAGCAGTAAGTGGGACCCGAGTGCATTTTGTTGTCACTGAGAACCAGCGAGGTGGCTCATCCTCCCTGCCCTGACAGGACCTGTGAGCTCCCAGCTCAGTGATGCAGCAGAACGGTGCAAAACTGCTGACAAATGTGGTGTAACAGCTTTTCCCCAAGATTCTGTGGGTGGAAACCAGGGCTCTTTTCTTCCTCCAGCTCCCTCTCCCCCTGTACCAAGAGCTGTTTCCTGGGGTGATGGTGTGAGCAAAGATGAGAGGCAGGAGATGCTGAGCAAAACCAGGTAACTCCAGGAATGAAAACTGCAGGTTCTCAAGTTCCAGTTCATTCCAGTATCCTGAAACTTGCTGCCCCAGTGGAGGTGGAGTAACCCAAGCTGACACTGTGGTGTGTCTGTGAATTCCAGCGTTGGAGGAAGGTCAGGAGGGAGCTGCATTGCAAATTAATGAAATTAATCCTGGAGCAGTAATTACAGGGTTCTCTCACCTTGTTACTAGACATTTTAATTTTTTTGAGCAGAAAAATGCTCAGGATGAATCCACGTCTCTCATTTCAGCCCCATGATGTGTTTGTCCAACATCAAAAATCAATGTTGAACTAAAATTTTGTGGGGAAGGAGAAGGTCCGTGGGGATTACATTCCTGTTCAGTGCAATTTCATGTTTTACTGCTGCATAGGCTGGCTGGTTAATAAGGTCTCCTTGAATGGGAGTCTGTATTATTGCTGTGCTGGTATGTGAAAATCAATCCCTGTAAATTTATTGGTGGCCACGTGCTCCCTTTGCTGTCGTTGTAATTGGGGCTGTCGTTGATTGACAGCAGCCAATAACCAAAAGCACTTTTGCAATTCTGATCCCCATCAAACACCAAGGGCAGGGAGTGCCCTTGTGCCTCACACTCTTCCCTGGAACTTGGATCATTCCACAGATTACTGGGATGAAGAAACTTGTGTGGAATGGAGGGGAAGCAGCTGGCATGGCAATGGAAACACCATGGATAAACCCCAAATCCATCCCTTTGGGTTAATGAAATCCTTTCTCCCTGGATCTAACACCATTGAAGCACCTGGCAGGAATTTTTCCTCTGCCTTTGTGTTGGGATAATGGGCAGTTAAATGATAGTTTTGTACTTGGCTGGGGAAGGGTGATAAGGAGAGGAAAATCTGCATCCTTTGGAAGCAGCACATCCCTTCCCTGGATTCCTGTCTGGGCTTTTTATCTGATCTGGAGAACGGAAAGGAGCTGAGTTCAGAGAAATCTGAATGTGATAATCTTCTGGGAAGTCTGTGCGAGGCAGAAGCAGCTGCTGGAAGGGGATCAGTCCTGGGCTTCCCAGACGTGTTGGCTGAGGGATTTTGGGAACAGCCAGGGGAGCTCCTTGCTCAGGCTCCAGGCTGGCTCCAGGAGGGCTCCCTCCTCCGTGGTTCCAAACCCCAAATCAGTCACTTATGGCACTTGATTACCTATTTAGCTCCCAGCATCTGATTGAAAAGCTTTGATTGCTGAATGGGAACTGGGTTTAATTTGGTTAGGGCACCAAAACTAATGGCATTTACAGGAATTAGCTTTGGAAGTCAAAATGTAAGTGTGAGATAAAAGCTCCACCTTTCCTCCTGTAAGGAACACCTGCTATAGATTTGACCTGTAGGAACTCAGTTCAGTTTGTGGTGCTGATGAAAAACAAATTTGCCTTCACCTGCATACATTAAATTTCTCTTCCCTTGGCTGATGATCCTCTGCATGTTGGCATCCTGACTGCTCTAAAGATTTCTGAATTAATGTTGAAATTATTCATTTGGGTGGTAGGAGCATCTGTTCCAGTGTTATATCCGTGTCTGGTATTTCTTCATTATATATGGGATGATGCACTAGAAAGGCACTTGAGATGCAGGTTATAAAAATACCACCAAGACAGGGAAGGCATTTCTTGAGGAGTGCTCTGTGGATTCGGGTGCATTTCATTTAGGAACAGTCACACACAGAGGTGGGGGATGTTTGGTGTTGGGGCCACAGGAATTCAGTTGGGGATGGCTGCAGAGGGAGCAGTGGCTGGCAGCTGGTTCTGACGTGGCTGTGGGCCAGGGAATCACAGCTTGGGGTTCAAAATGAGCACCTGGGGGACCCCAGAGCTGGGCTGAGGGAGCCTGGGGAGTCCCGAGGAGGAAGAGCTTGGGTCAGATGTGACACACTGGGCAGTGGCTGCAGCAGGCAGGGGACAGGGGAGGTTCCAGGAGGAGATGAAGAGATGGACTTTGAGCTCCCAGGGATCCCTGGCAGGGCTGTGGGACACCCCAAGGACCACCCAGAGCCACCTCTGCTGGCAGGGAGCTGCAGCTGGGAGGGGCTGCCTGTGGGTTCAGTGATGCAGGACAGAGCTGATGGCCCCAGGGCTGTGTCAGTCCCCTGGGGTGACTCCAGGGGACAGAACGACCATCACAGCTCCAGGCTTAGGAGCTGCTTTCAGGGCTGACCATGAAACCCTTTAGTTAAGATTAAACCCCATCTCTCCAAAGACAAAAGGCTTACTTATCCTGAGTGTTGTGAGCTGTAAATTACAGGGCTCTCCTCAGGTCTGGGGTCAGGGATCAGGTCAGGGTTCAAATCAGCATCCTCAGGAACCCATTTTACTCTTGATCCTCTCAATCCCTGCTGGGGACAAAAGGCTTATCATTAGTTATCAAATGATAGCAATGGCTCCCTGGGCTGTGCTCAAGCCCAGGTTTGTGCAGATATTAGATGAATTTTCAGAGGAACAAAGTGCTCAAGAACTTGATTCATGGGTGGATTTTGGCCTGTGTTTTATAGGTCTTCAAGGAACCACCAAAAAACCATTTTTTCCTGCTCTGTGTTTTGAAGTTTAACCCTGTGGTACAGGAACTGCTGGCAGAAACTCAACTCTGAAGGAAATATGAACCATTTGTCAAGGAAAGGAGCAGCACATATTTTAGCCCTCCAGCCCTGCAGGCTTTCAGATATTACCCAATAAAACAAGCTCATCCACTCCTTCTTCTTGAAACCCCAAACTTAATTTCGAGTCTGTTTTCTCTGCAGAGTTCACCCTGTAACTTTTCTCCTCCTGGAAGGGATCCCAGGCCCAGGAGGCCTGGCTGGCTGGGTGATAACCCTGCCCCTTTTGCCCCCAAACCAAGCCCCAAACCCCCAGCAGGAACATCCCACTGCCACCTCCTCATCCTCAGGCTCATTCCAGGCTTGGTGTTGGTTGGAGGAGAGGGGCTTGGGGGTGGGAAATGGGGAAGAGGAGAACAAAGAAGGAGGAAGTGGAAGAAGGCTGAGGATGAAGGCTGGAAGGAATTTTGGGGGAGGGTTTCTCATCTTTTTCAACCTCTACCACGTCTCCTGCAGGATGCAAAATGCTCAGCTGAGAGCCACTGATCTCCACAGCCTGAGGTTTTCTTGGCTTGAAATCCTGATCTGGGCCAAATTCCAAGGGTTTGCTCATTTAGATGAGTAAATCTAAGAGAAATTAAAGATGAAGATGTATTATCAATCTTAACTTCTGTGTAATACTGGTGCATGCCTATGATTTTGTCATTACATCAGTTCTTGAGATGTAGGAATTGCTTGCAGTAATTTAATTCTTGCTCTATTTTATGGCATTCTTGTGTTGCTTCCTTGACCCTGGGTCTCTTAGCTGAGTTACAATATGTTTTTGCAATTTTCCCTTGAATATTTGTGTCTTCAGGAATATCAAATGTGGCATTTCCACTCCCTTTCACGTGGAACCAACTACAAAAAGCCATGAAGGGGACAGTGCCACAGGCAGGGTGGCTGTTGGGGGTCACACTTTGAAAACATCTTTTAAAGTAAATGGGATTTTTTTTTTTATCCAGCAATGTCTAACTTTCATTCATTTGTTTTATTCCAAGCCAGTCTGGGTTGATTCAAAGCAAAATACTCTCACCATTTTTGGTATTTTTTGTAGGAGGGGGTGTGAATTGATGTTGTAATGATCCTGAGATTTGGGCTCTGTGTCAGGAGGTGGCAGAGTCCCCATTCCTGGAGGGATTTAAAGGCTGTGTGGATTGTGGCACTTGGGGACATGGGTGAGGGGTGGCCTTGGCTGTGCTGGGGGATGCTTGTCGATGGATTTCTGAACCTAAATGATTCTGTGATTCTCTCTAATGGGTCTGACTTTCATGACATCCCTAAATAACCCCTCCTGTTGCCACTGCCCAAGGCAGGACAGGCCACTGGGCTGATCCAGAAGAACTTTTCACACATTCTTATTTTAGCATCTAAAACTTGCATTTTAATAATTCTTCAGGCAGAGCTTTGGCCTCCTCCCCCACCAGGGTGTCCCAGCCTGCCCAAGGACCACAACATTTGCTCAAGGTTGTTTTGCATCCTGCCTTTCATCAAGTGATGCACTTAATTAAAATCTGCACTCCATTGGCAGTGCTGGGGCAGAGCTGAGTTCACATCCTGAGTTCTGCTCCAAAGGAAAACATCCTTTGGATGGGAAATCTTGTATTTTATATCCCTGGCCTTTATGTGGTGGTTAATAACCGTGGTTATTGGAGAGCAACAAAATATCTCTGAGACTCTGTCCTTTAAACAAAAGGATTTAAAGATTACCAGGCTGTTAGGAACCCCCTCCTTTGCAGAGAATAAATAAAGGCTCACAGCTCTTGCTGTGCAGTTCAGAATGGGAGATTTGGGGCTTCAG
The DNA here is from genome assembly GCA_024734555.1 of Trochalopteron elliotii. Taxonomy (NCBI): domain Eukaryota; kingdom Metazoa; phylum Chordata; class Aves; order Passeriformes; family Leiothrichidae; genus Trochalopteron; species Trochalopteron elliotii. The sequence continues at coordinate 172,254 of JANPWX010000256.1, read as the reverse complement.
AGTTTTCCAGGCAGTGGTTCTGTGTCATTGAGCACCCCTCCATCAGGAGTGAGAGCACCATCCATGTGCACCTCACCCATGAGCTCCCTGCAGTCCCCAGGGACACTCTGGCACCCCTGCACACATCCCCAGCCAGGGGAAAGGTGCTGCTGAGTGGAGCAGTTGTGTGTCAAGCCCTGGGAGGCAGGGTTTCATGGAATGCATGATTTCATGGAATTCATGATTTCATGGAATTCATGATTTCATGGAATGACAGCCCAGCTGTTTGCTGGAAGCCTGGCCCAGCTCATGCTCCTCAGCCCGGGCAGAGTCTGTGTTCCTGGAGAACCAGACCCACCCCCTGACCCCAGAGCCCCCCAGACTGAGCCACCCTCTGCCCTGGACAGGGGACAAGTCCCCGTGGTGGACAGTGACTCTGCACATTGTCCATTTTTGTCCCCAGACACTGTGCAGGCAATGTCCCACCTGGCACTGCAGCCACTCCACAGCAAAAGGGATCCTGGGTTTGGTTCTGGAATGTGTCTGATTCTCTGTGAGCTGCTCTGCAGGGTGAGAATCCCCCAGCTGAGCTGTTGGCATCACCTTCCTGCCCCTGCCTCTCCTTGGGATGTGGGAACAGCTCAGGAGCAGCAAGGACATGGCAGTGACTGCCTGGGATGCAGCAGCATCCCCGAGTGAGTCAGACATGCAGGATCCTCAGGGGGTTTCAGTGGCTGTGTGACTGTGAGAATTAACTTGTTCCTGACTGTTCCCAGCTGATCTCTAGGTTATGATAAGCCTAGGTGTGTTTAAATGCAGTTTGTGACTCTGCTCCTGCTGTTGGTGCTGTCTGTGAGGTTCCTCCCAGGGGCTCTGGCTGCAGTCTGGGGTTTCTTTTCTAGTCCAAAAGATCTGAGGGCTGCGTGGATTCTTTATTTCTCTCTCCTGGGCTGGGATTAAGCCAGGCTGAGAGCTGCCTGCACCCTCCCAGCAGGAGCTGCAGCCCAGGGCAGACACCCAGCTGGGGATTTAACCCCAGAAATGATTTCTTCATCCTCAGCCTCAGCTGGCTGTTGGAGGGGCTTGATTTTACAATTTGCTGGCTCTGGCAATGCTGACACATTTGAGAGGCTCCCTGGAGCCCTTTGTGCCTCCTGTGGGGGGCTGAGTGCTGCCTCTGCAGGAGCAGGGAGCTGCTGCTGCACTTGAGGAAAGGCTTGGAGCAGTGAAGGTCACTGAGATTTCACTGCTGTGATCTTGCTGATCATAAGTAAAACAAGTTTGTCTTTTTTTTGCTGGCACTGAGGGGGATGCCTAGAAAGACATTAAAAATAGCTCCAGGGAATCTGCTGTGCTCCTGAATTGTTGTGCTATTAATAATGTGCTCCAGACATGCAGGGAGCTGCCACCCCTCCCTCCAGTGGATGTCAAGGAGCTGTAGATAACCCAGTGTTATCAAACTTGTGCTGCCATGCAGAACTTTAGAGGGACCTGGGCATTTATATGCTGGGAGTAAGAACATCATTACCAAGGATTTCATGCAAATGAAGGGTTATTGTGCTGTAACACTGTCAGATCATTACAATTTTCTGGTTTAATGACTCCTTGAAGGGGCTTTGAGATCCCAAGTGGAATTTTAGATGCAAGGCCTGTGTTGCAGGTGCCTGTTCTGTGCTCTGTGTGTCCCCCCTGCCCTGGGGAGCAGAGGGGTCATGTCCCCTGGCTGGGCTGTCCCTAAATGTAGAATCTCTGTCAGTCCCATCCATGCTCTGTGTGTACAGAATCACTTTGATTAAGCAGAAGAAGTGATATTCTATTCATTTAAATATTGTAACATCTGATCCAGCTATTAATGACCCACTTGAGGCCAATCCTTCTTCTCGAAGGGCTTTTGGGTCACAAATTCATCATGCAGGCATCAGGCACAGAGTTATCACTCACTTTTTTTTTTTTTTTTTTTTTTTTTTTTTTTTTTTTTTTGTGAAGGACAGATATTGATATTCTCCCCAGATGTGGAAATGGATCCCCTTATCAGCAGTGTAGAGATGCAGGCTGGGAGCAGAGGAATCTCCTCCAACCAACAGCCCTGTGTAGTTCAAACAGCTCTGCTTTTCCCAGGGAATGCTCAGATGTTACAGTTTCAGCCCCAAAATCTGCATTTTTGGTGAGTTTTTTGTTCTTCCTTGCCTGTGCCCAGCAGGAGACATGGTTTGGTCTGGGCAATGTGAGTTCCCATGCCCTGAAATCCATCCCTTGGATGGTCACTGGAGACAGGGACAGATGTCTTGGATGGCCCAAGGCTCGTTCCCAGGGCCAGGAGGAGCAGAGCAGGGGCTGCTGGGCTGGCCTTGGCTTGCAGATCCTCTCCAGTCTCTCAGTGAGACTTTGAGTTGCTGAGGCTCCTTGTGCTTCCTTTTCCCAGCTTTCCTTTCATGTGCAAGTCTCTCATGCCAGGCAGGAGTGCAGTGGGACAGAAACCCTTTTTATTTACATAATAAAAGCTCTTCCCTGTGTGTGAGGCCTTGGTGATGTCCCATGGGATCACCTGCTGAACACCCTGGAAAGCAAAGAAAACCCAGATTGAAATGCTCCTGCTCAGCTGGGTGCTGCAAAACCACAGGGAAGGTGAAAATCTTCCAGGCTGAGCACTCCTCAGAGGCTGTGGCAAGGCTCCCTCCCCTCTTTGAGAGGCAGGAGTGCCAGAGGCAGCAAATCCTGGAGCCTGCAGCCAGGCTGATAACAAGTGCAAGGTGAGGGATCATTAAAAACCCAACTCTGTGTGGGTTTGGGGAGGCCCAAGAGTGTTCTCCATGTGCTAGTGCTCCAGTTCTGCTTTGGAAAGTATTTAGTAAATGCCAGGAAAATGAATGAACTGCTCCTGGCTGCTGTGGCTGCAGCAATGGGTGACTTGGAGCAGCAGTGAGCAGGGTCTGGTGCTGCCAGCTGAGGTCTGAGTGTGATTACGTGGGGCAGGATTGATTGATTTTCCCTTTGCCTAAATTATTCACCAGCTTAGTCATTGCTTTTGGAGCTGATAATTTCACTGGGGGCCTGGGACCTGCCAGATCATGGCTTATGAGGAGCTTTAACCATCAGTGAAGTCCTGGGCAATAAATCACCGTGGTGCTGTGCTGCTCTCAGGATGTCACTGCAGCTCAGGGTGGCTGGAACAGAAGCTCAGGGGATTGGAGCAGCTTCCCAGAGAAGCTGTGGCTGCCCCATCCCTGGAAGTGTCCTCTTTTCCCACTTTTCCCTCCCCAAAACCACGAGCTGCCTGCAGGAAATCCCGTGAAATGATTTGAAATGTCTGAGACAGCAGAGCCTGGACTGATCTGTAGGTGTTATATTAATTTTTAATACATATAGAAGTGTAATTCTGGTGACTGCAGCTCTGTACTGAGCACTGTGCTGTGAACACACATGCCTGCTGTGCTGGGCTTTGGAACAGTTTGGGGGAAAATTGATTTAGTTCTGAGTCTTGGTTTCATTATCTCATCCAGGCTTTACCAAGGGAAGGGTAAGGTTGTGTTCATCTAAACTCAAGGCATGTCTGAGTGTCACCTGAAAGAGTTTTCCCCTGGTGTGACTGGAAGCTGAGCAGATCAGGGTTGGTTTCTGCACTTAGCAGAAGGTCCTTTAAAGGAATTCAAACTACCTGTCAGGAAAAAGGACACTTAAAAAATGCAAGGAACAGTGGATAAGTGGGATCCCTGGTTGAGCAGGGCACTGGGGGGGTGTGAGTGTGCCCAGCCCTGTGTGGTGCCCTCCCTGCTCATTAGTGGGGATGCTCATGTGCTCTCCTGGGCAAATGTGGGTTTTTCCCACTCCCAGAGCATCACACAGCCCTGCAACACCCTCCTGCCCCTGTCCCCGTGGGCAGCAGGGAATTGTGATGGTTTTGAGTGGCTGAGGGGAAGGAGCAGGAACCAAAGACAGCCCAAACTAAGGGCTTTTATCAGAAGGTCCCTTTAAAGCAATTTAAACTACTTGGGAGGGAAAAGGACATTTAAAAATGCAGGGAACAGTGGATAAGTGGGATCCCTAATTCAGCAGGGCACTGGGGGTGTGTGAATGTGCCCAGCCCTGTGTGGTGCCCAGCCCTTTGTGGTGCCCTGCCTGCTCATTAGTGGGGATGCTCATGTGTTCATCCTGGGAAAACATGGAGTTATCCAAACCCAGAGCATCACACAGCCCTGCAACACCCTCCTGCCCCTCTCCCTGTGGGCAGCAGGGAATTGTGATGGTTTTGAGTGGCTGAGGGGAAGGAGCAGGAATCAAACACAGCCCAAGCCTGTCCTGTAGGCTGCTGAGTGGCTCCTGTGCTCAGCTGGTGGGTTTGGTGATGCTTTTCCAGAGCTGCCTTTGAGAGGTGGTTACCTCCAGAAATAGCACAAGGGAAGAGTGTTGCTCTCCAGAAATGGGGTTTCCCTCTGACAGCTGCTCTGGGATCGGTGCCTCAGGCTGAGGGGAGAGGGGAGGGGGGGCTGTTCTGCTGCTCTTCCCCTCAGAAGTTGTTGCAGTGTGTCAAAAAGTGCTATTTTTTCCCCCCTGGCATACGGAGCTGAGCGTGCCTTCCTCCCAACGTGACCTATATAAAGACAGAGTCAAAGCTATTATTGTTCCATGCTGGAGGTTCTGTGTTTCTAGGCTTAGTCAGAAAAAAAAAAAAAAAAAAAAAGAGAGAGAAAAAAAAAATCCAGTTTTTTAATAGGCAATGAGCATGGAGAGCAGAATGCAGCCCCATCAGCCCTCCTGCCTCTGTGAGGATGCAGCTCTGGGTAATGCCCTGTAAATTCCTTTCCATGCCAAGGCTCAGAGCTGGGTTGATTTTTTTTCTCACATCAATAATATTAATAATAATTTTCAAAAAGAGAAGGCTCTGGGGAGACCTTAGAGTCCTTTCCAGTGCTTAAAGGGGCTCCAGGAGAACTGGAGAGGGCCTTTGGATAAGAGGTGGAGGGACAGGACACAAGGAATGGCTTCAGGTTTAGGTGAGACATTAGAAAATAATTCCTGGCTGAGAGGGTGGGCAGGCCCTGGCACAGGGTGCCCAGAGAAGCTGTGGCTGCCCCTGGATCCCTGGAGGTGCCCAAGATGATGTTGGACAGGGCTGGGAACACCCTGGGACAGTGAAAAGTGTCCCTACCCATGGCAAGGCTGGAATCAAATGAGCTGTAAATCCCTCCTATCCCAATCCACTCCATGATTTTCTGTATGTGCTGTGTTCTGCCTGCTCTTCCTGGTTTATTCCAGCACAGGGGTCACCTGGAAAAAGCAGCTTTTTGACCTTGAGTCTGTCCCACTGCCACGTGTCCCTCTGGGCATCAGGGACCTCTTAATTTACACCTCAGAGCTTTGCAATTGCAATATATTTATTAGCAGAGAGGATTTCTCCTGACAGTTTAATGATGCTGATTCAGCTCTCTCATCAGAGGAAAACTGTTTGCTCTCCATCCAGAGCAGATCCACTCATCTGGACATGAGGAAATTTTTGATGGACAAAAACATTTTGGTCAGGATCTGATTCCCAGAGGGATTTTTTAGCCCTGAGAAATGGGCTAAAAGGGTTAAGGGTATTTCTACTCATTTATTTCTGTGTGTTCAAAGGGAGGGAAAATCAGGAGAAACTTGAAAGTGAGCACATTTCCTTAGCACCCATGGAATTGCTCTTTGATATTGGAATTTATTGTGTAATCACAAGAGGTGAGTGAGGAACCTGCAGCAGAATTCCTTTTGCTGTAAATCTCTTGACTTGTCCTCTCCCAGCTTGGGATGTATTTACAGCCCCTTAAGCAAGTTACAGATTTACCATAAGTCCCTCTCATTTCCTAATTTCCAGTCCCTTGTTCTGTTTGACTATAAAAAACACTTTTAGTATCTATAAATAATTAAAGAAGACTTATTGACCTCCGTTCTGGTCATGGTTCTGAGTGGATCAAATTTCCCTTGCACTGAGAAATCCAATCCTTCCTTTCCCATTCCTGATCCTCCTGTGATGTTATCATTTAACCAAATCTGGCCCAGTTCCTCTGCCTTAACTCCTTCACTTCCATCCCTGGGACAGTTTTGGAAGCTCTTGGAATTTATCCTGGCACAACGTTTTCATCCAGAGCCTTGACATTCCTTCCAGCTCTTCCTGTTCTCTCTACATAATTAAAAGAAGTTGAAATCTGCAAAGATGGACACTGAATCAACCCAGAGAGATAAAGATGTCTCCTCGTGTTTATTCCTCCTGCAAGATATATTCCTTATAAATCCTTCATGGCACATTAAATATTGACTCTTCCTTGTCTCATCCAACAAAATCACTGTGAGTCCCCGAATTTCTCCTTCGAAAGCACACGATGGATGGCTGTGGCACTTCACTCAATATTTAATTAAATCCAGTTTAAAAAAAAACAACCCACCAAAACAGACAACAGAGTAAAAGTCCCTGTGATGTATGAGGAAGGAGGAAGTTCAAAGTTAGCAGTTTCCTGCAGGATGCTCTGTGGAGCGTGGCTAACTCAGCTCTTAGGGAACAGAGTGGGGAATGCATCAATATTTAGGAAGTGGGAGTGAAAAATCTGACTTTTAACAAATCCTGCCTATAGCAAATGGAGGTGTGGTGTTTAACTGAACAAGCCTTGCTCTGATGGCATTTCTCCTTAGCACTGGGATGATCCATTCCTGCCTCTGGGAATTCCCTGGGAATTCCAGCCTCTCTCAGGATGTTTGCTGGAGTCTTCCAGCACTTCGGAAAGGTGATTTTTCTGCTGTTTGAAGGCAAATAGGAAAGCATAATTCATGCTGGAGCTCTAAATCACCTTAAATTTTCCTGTAGTTTTTTTTTTTTTTTGAATGCTGGTTGGAGAATGACTGGTCTGGAGAAAATGTAGAATTGCAATAAATCTTCAGCAAGTGCAGCACCTTGGGAGAAAAATGAACAGGACGTGCGCTCTGCTGGGGAGTTTGGCACTGGTGCCACCCTCTCCTTTGGCTGTGGGTGTTTGCCAGGGTTCCTGAGGACACTGTTCCTGGATCTGCCTCTTCCCAGGCTTTTCCTTGGAGGAGAGAGGCCAAAAGCCCCATCCTTGGAGCAGAACTGTGAATATTTGCAGCAGATTTAACCTCTGGTGATGATTCTCCTCAGCAGAGGCTGCCTGTATTCCACAGGGAGCAGAGGTGGGATGCTGGGATGGTCATCCCAGGGGTGGAATGTGAGGGTCTTTGGGGTCCCTTCCAACCCAAACCACTCTGGATTTCACAAAGGGAAAAAAGCCAGCCCAGGTGATTCCCACCGAGCCCATAAAGCAGCAGCAAGGTGTGACAATCTGTGTTTTCCAGACATTCCTGTTTTCCAGTGGCTGCTCCAGGAATTCTGGGTTGATGAGGGACACAGGGCAGCTGTGAAGTGCTGGAATAAACTCCTGGAATTCCAGGCTGAGCTTTCATCTCACACAAATAAGGCCAGGCTTTTTGTGGTAGATTGAACACAGGATTGGCTAAAAGTGACATTTCACTTCCTTTCCAATCACAACACGTTGCTGGCAGTGTTTAAACAGTGGAATATGGAATAATATATAATATTGAATGGAAGTAGGTGGTTTCTCTTTCTTTTTCTTCTTTTCAAGTGAAAGTAATGAATTAAAATAGAATTAATAAAAAAGAGGAAGAAATATATTCCCAGCGCTGCATCCTTTGAAAATCATATCTTGGGACTTAACAAAACACAGGATTAACTTCAGTCTAAGTCTTTTAGAATTTAATTAAATTTGGTTTCAGGAAAAGGTAGGGATCAGCCTCTGGGGCATAGACAGGTAGTGCTTTAAAACTTCCTTCCTCCACTGTAAAAATCTTTAAATGTGTGTTTTTCACAGAATTAGGTTGGAAAAGACCTTTAAAACCCATCCAGTTCCACCCCCTGCCATGGGCAGGGACATCTTCCACTGTCCCAGGCTGCTCCAGCCTGGCTTTGAACACTTCCAGGGATGGAAATGCTTATTTTTAGGATAATTCTGTGATGAAACAGCCCCTGCTCCCAGCAGTGTCCCTGTGGCACCTCCATCATTGCAGTGCAGTGTTTATGGAGAGCAGAGATGCTGCTCCTAAGAAATAATCCCACTTCCCTGATGTGTTAAATTGTTAAATGAGTTTAACCCAACTTCCTGCAAAGTGTGTTTTCAAAAGCATTTTATTCCTGCAATAGTGGCATATGCTGAAATCTATGGGGAGGAACTCAATAAAACGCTGCCAGCCTGGGAATTTATTATTTATGGCATTTTTGAAGGTTTTCATCTTTCTGGAGCCTGGAAGCAGATGGGCTTCTAACATTTGATTTCCCTGGATCCTAATTAAAGCTGGGAATGTTGATGTTAAATTAACTGACCATTACTTAATTTTTCTCCCATTAAGACATTTTTTAAAATCTCTTCAGTCTTTCCCAGACTGTGCTGACTTGTTTGAATTCCCAATATCTCAATCATGTTTTCTACATCTTTTTTCCTATTTTCTGCTGCCTTGTAACTGCTCAAATCCTGTGAGTTGCTCCCAGTGCTTCCAGAGCAGATCTGCTGCCCTTTGATAGCAGCTCTCCAAACAAGAGCTCGTGTCAAAACTCATGGAGATCTACATCCTGGGCACTGGGAATGCAGCTGAAATACTTAAAAGTGAAGAAATTGAAATAAAAATCCCTCTTCTTCCCAGTACTTAGCCTGGCTGTTTACCTTTGGCTGCCCAGTGCAGCTCTGGCCGTTGTTTGGATGGTGGAATATTGGAGGCTCAGGATAAATATTTAGAAATTTCTGGATGTGCACACAGTTTTCAGCTGGGAAAAATGGGAATCCTTTGGTGGGTGCAAGTGAAGGCTCTGGGATGTGTCTCTGGTGTTGCATCCCTTTGAGATCTGGGTGCTGTTTTTCCCACCCCAGTCCTGCAAAAAACACAGGCCCTGCAGGGAGGGTGAGGAGAACAGCAAACAAAATTTAATCTGCAAGGAAAACAGCAAATCAAATTTAATCTATTGAGAATGAGCCCAGTCTGAGTAATTTGCACACAGCAGAGAAGTGTGGAGCGAGTAGCAGTGCCCTGGCAGGTCTGCTGCTGCTTCAGTGGGTTTTTCCCTGGACTCCAGATGTTTTTCACAGAATTCACAGAATGTTTAGGTTGGAAGAGACCTTCGAGATCATCGAGTCCAACCCAGCCCCAACACCTCAACTAAACCCTGGCACTGAGTGCCACATCCAGTCTCTTTACACACATCCAGGGCTGGTGACTCCACCACCTCCCCGGGCAAACCATTCCAGTATTTAATCACTCTTTCAGTGAAAAACTTCTTCCTAATATCCAACCTATATTTCCCCTGACACAGCTTAAGAGTGTCCTTCCTCTCCTTCTGTCAGTGCTGCCTGGAGAAAGAGACCAACCCCCAGTTGTCTACAACTTTCTCAGTTCTCACAGGGTTGTGGGGTTGTCATGCCCTGTCCCAGGTGAGATTCCCACCAGGATCCCACCCCAGTGTTGAGCTCCGGAGCTCCAGCCCTGCAGCAGCCGAGCCATCTGCAGCAGATTAACTCCCACAGGCTCCTCTAAATCTCCCCTCTCTAGCATCATTTCCAAGCCCCAGTTTGTGCCCTCCAGGCTGACCTCTGAGCCTGCCTTACCTCAGCTGAACTCCGGGCGTCTGACGGTGTTTACCCGGCTTTGTTCCCGAGGCTTTTCCCGACTGAATTCCCTCCATATGGCGTTTCCTCCACAGCCCCAGCCTCAAGAAGCTGCTCACAGGTGCAGGGAGCTCACTCTGAAGCTTTTCCCCCACCATCTCTGTGACCCCAATGAATATTTTTATTGATTATTTGTATTTTTTTTCTCCGCAGCTCTCGGCTGTTTGCTGACTTCCACTCTTTTTTTTTCTTTTTTTCTTTTTTATTTGGTAGCTGCACACTCAGGGGCTCTCCTGACTAACAGGAAATCGAGTAATGGCTCGGGTCAGAAATATTCCATTTTATGACCTGTGCAAATCCTCTTTGCTCATGGGTTTTATGGGATAAGTTAATGCTTTACTGAGAAATGGTCTCAAAGCAGGCCCATTAAACAGTGCTTGTTTTTGACCCTGTGCCATGGTTAAGTCAAGAGTTTTCCAGCTTTTCCTGCACACGTGTCAGGGTTTTTATCAGCTTTGCAGCTGATATGTTTCCATCCTTTTGGGTCTGTCAGGGAAGGAGCTGAAGGACTCTCAGGCAGGAGATTCAGCCTCTCCTTTGTGTTCTGCCACAGCTGAGCTGCAACCTGGGATCACCCAGAGCAGGATACAGCCCTTGGGTGGGCAGAGCAAGCAGCTGCTGCTCTCAGTGGGGCTGTGGAGTGGCTTTTTCCCCTCATTAGCTGGTGTCTGGATGTCTGGATTCCCTTTCTTCTCCAGAGACGTTTGCACCTCCACTGGAAAGCCAGGTGCAAGACAAAAATGCAGGATATTTGCATCCCAATGTCCCACCTGTGGGAAGCCATTCCCCCTTGTCCTGATCCCATCCCTTGTCCCCAGCCCCTCTCCAGCTCTCCTGGAGCCTCTTTAGGCCCTGGAAGGGGCTCTGAGCTCTCCCTGGAGCTTCTCCTCTCCAGGCTGAACAATCCCAGCCCTCACTGATCTGTGCTCCCCAGACAGGGAGTGAGGACAGACTCTGAGCTCCTTAAGGAGGATGAAGCTGTGTGTGAGGATAAGGATCGGCTGCTCCGTGGAAATGAGCCCGGGGCAATGGGAATTATGATACCCAAGGCAGGGGAAGGGCCTGGAGTGCTTAAAGTGCCTTTATCCAGCTGCCCAGGCAATCCCAGCTGTGGATTATTGAGAGTTGTCACAGGAATTTTCAGTGTAATTCCAGGGATTGTTAATGGATCCACATCTGTCAGAGGTGCTGCCCTGGAACTGGAGTCTTCCCTCAGGGAATATTTCAGACTGGAGCATTCCCACAAGGAATTCTTTCCTTTTCAAAAGGGGGCAGAGGCTGCTGCAGGTCAGGGCTCTGCCAGGCTTGGAGAGGAAGGAGAGAGGGGCTGGGGCACAGAGGCAGAAAGACACTGAAAAATGTTATTGCTGCTATTGCACTGCAACAGGATTTATAATTACTAATTATAATAATTTCAGGGTTAGGTTTTGAAATAAAAGTTCTGGCTTTTAGACAGTGGTAATTTGGTGATTGCTAAGGAGCAAAGTGGCAGTAGGGCAGAGAGCAGAGCTCACCTCCTGTGTACTGGGAGCACGAGCTCTGTCTGCACCTCATCTTTGTATTCCCAGATCTCTGTCTGCCTCTCTGCCAGTTCCTGATCACTTCTCATCTTCCATCCCAACTGGATTTATTCTTTCAGCACTTTTCCTATTCCTTTCCTTTCTGCAAAGCAGAATATAAATGCTACTACTACATACTTAAATTAGAGCTTTGGAAAGCAGGAATCCTGGTAAATGTGGAATTAAAGCAGAATTAATTCCTTTTCCCTTAGACGTTATGTTAACATTTCATTTCTTTATATATAATAGCAAATGGACTCCTAGTAGAGATTGATGGGTTTTCCTGGGAAGGCTGTTTTGATACAGTTTATTGACATAAACTGGAATCATTAGAGATGCCTCTTTTAACTTCTGTGCTGGAATTAAAATTAAATGATCAGTGCATTGGCCAATTAAGAGAAGACATTTGCAACTTCACTTTCCTCATTCAGTGCAGCTGGAAGTCACAGGGTGGTGATGGCAGTTAAATATGATGAGAAATGGACATTTTCATGCTGGTGATGAACTGGTGAAATGAACCCCCCCAATCTGAAGTTTAAGCACCTTGCCCAGGGCTGAGTGGGGATGTTCTCCTTTGGCCATGGAGCAGCATCCAGAGGGAAAGCTGCTCTAACTGGGTCTGATTTGGACTTTTATTCAGCAATTCAGTTGAAAGGGGCTATTATGTGTTATCACTTCAGCCCGAAATGAGTGCCAGTTCAACTAGCAGGGAGTGAATTAAATTGGATTGCAATAATGCACATAAAAAGCCCCCGTAAAACCAAAAGTTAAACGCCCTTTTATTGGGGTGAGGGCCATTAGTTTTGTGGAGAGAACTGTAAAATCTTGCACAAGAGCAGGTGCAGTCTCCCTCCAGCCAGGCCCTGTGGGTTCCCTCTGGGGTGCCCAGCCCTGCCAGCACCAACCCCATGGGATTGTTGGGCTCTGGCTCCCCCACATTCTGTATTTTTTACCCAGGAAGGTGCCCTGTGCATAAGGACTGGATGATTTGTGTTGGAATCCCAGAATCCCAGGCTGGTTTGGGATGGAAGGGACCTTGAATCCTACCCAGAGCCACCCCTGCCAGGGACAGGGACACCTTCCCCTGTCCCAGGCTGTTCCAAGCCCCAGTCTGAGCAGGACAGGTGGGATTTAAAGCAGTGACACTGAGGTTTTCTGCTCAAATTAAACCATGGAATGCTGGATTCATTGGAGGGCTCTCCCAGTCCATTGCTAGAGCTGTTGCTTTTACAAGAATGAAGTTACTGAACTAAGTCAAATAACTGACAGGGAAACAAGGAAATCACAGCTTGTTTGTAAATTGTTTGTAATTAGATTGTGAGCATAGAAAGAGGCTCAGTTTCTTGAGTGAATTATTCACAAGGAGTTTATTACAGGGGTTGGGCCTGAGATAAAAAGGAAGTTGGAGTATAGAGAGAACGCAGATCAAGCCACTATGGTTAATAGCTACGTTCTACTTTATTCAGCCAAGATGGCTACATTTATACAGTTCCATATAGTTTACAATTCACAGCAGCTCTCTATTGGTATACAGCAGAGAGAGAGGCGACATCATACTTTGTTTTACTAACTCTTAAGGTGGCTATCACGTGCCCACTAACAAATCCATTCAGTGACCTTCACAACCCTATTATCTTTCCCCGACACCTTAACTGCTAATTTCTAACTGCGCCACACTTGGCTAAGAATTTCTAGCTGCGTCACAGGCTTCAAGGCCTTACAGGCCTTCATCTGAGGCCCAGGCTAGGTGATTCACTCACAGTCCAAATATTCACTATCTTCAAAAACTCTGCTACAGGAGTTATTTGCTCAGCCCTCGTTAGTAACAGATTTCCAATAATTTCTTATTTTTCTCTGTTGCTCTGTTGATCCAGATTGCTGCTTCCTCTGTAGTTTTTATATTAAAATTTCCAAGTACAATAAACACTGTTTCTTATTGCAAACATTTATCTAGAAGGCAAAAATAAAAAACAAAAGGGAGTTAAAAAAGAAAAGGAAAATGCACTGTGTGTAGATTTATATTTATTGAGTTAAAACTTGCAGACACGAACTGAAACAGGGTCTCATTTATCACCAGACTTGGTTGCATCTTTAAATAACCTCCTTTTTATCAAAATATGTGCACAATATAATTCATGGAAGTAGCAATTTGGCAGATTGAACTATATTTTTCTGAATTGAATCTCTGTTCTCTCTGATTTAATATTTAATAACGAAGGCATATCTGCTAGTGAACTAGATAGAAATGACAACTCTTCTATGTGGGCTGATTAGGGGAAAAAAATTCTGCAGGCAAGGAATAGCTCTGTTTTCAAAGGATGCTCTTAAGCTATTCAGTTCTTACTCCTCTTTGAAATCTTCATAATAGTTTGAACAACCCTGAATTAACAAATGTAAATGAGTGTTTTAAATCTTAGTTCTTAAACACTTACCTAGACAACTTCAGAGAAGGGAGTTCTGGTTTCTTGCAAGGAGATGTTTCTAGGGAAGATCCACAATTTGAGGAGCTTTTTAGCATTGCAGGAAACGTACAAAATCTTTTGTTGGGAATAAAATACTTGTAGAGTCATGGAATGGTTTGGGTTGGAAATGACCTTAAAGATCCATCCTGTTTCACCCCTGCCATGGCAGGGACACCTTCCACTGTCCCAGGCTGCTCCAACCCCAATGTCCAGCCTGGCCTTGGACACCGTCAGGGATCCAGGGGCAGCCAGAGCTTCTCTGGGCACCCTGTGCCACGGCCTCCCCACCCTCCCATGGAAAGATTTCCTCCAATATCCAACCTAACACTGTCCTCTTTTAGTTTAAAATAGAGAGAACAAACCAGGAAAAAAGATTTATTGCCCTGTTTCTGGCCTGGCTATGAAAGCACAGCCTGATATTTATGGCCGTTATCACCTTGTGCTTTGAAAAGAATATTCTGGGTTTGTGATCATGCAAATCTGCTGGGGTATCACCTTGTGCTTTGAAAAGAATATTCTGGGTTTGTGATCATGCAAATCTGCTGGAGTATCACCCTGGGATGAGGGATCCCACCATGTCCTCTCCTCAGCAGGGGCAGGGGTGGCAGTGGCCAGGAGCTGCCTGTCCCTGTGAACACATCGAGCTGCTTCTCTCTGTCAGAGAAGAAAACAGAAAATCTGATGTGGCTTCAGCCTTCTTCCAGCTCAGGTTTCTGCAGGGTTCCAGTGCTGCCCTGCAGGTTCCTGCTGGGAGAAGGGAATGAGGCACTGGGATGGCTAGGACACCATTCCCTGCCTGCGTCCCACCCGCTTGGGCCCAGCTCAAACTGGGAGATTAAATGTGCTTGCTGATATAATTACACAGCATTTAAAATACAGCAGTAGCCACGGCAGTGTTAAAGAGCAAAGAGCCCTTTGGCTTTTCCATTAAGCTGACAAAAAAAATAACAGAATAACAAATTGCAATTTGTTTAATGCACAGTTGTTAGGCCATGCCCAAGGCTGGCACTTCCTGGTACCAGGTTCTGGTACCAAACTTGCTCTGCCTTTCTCTTGTTACTGCCTTGGCAGCAGCTTTGGCATTGCTCTTTGAATGCAATTAGAATAAAGCAGATTGGAATTGTTGCAGTGGGAACCCAAAGCCCTTCCCTCAGGGAGGAACCTCTCCCTTCCCAAGCAGCTCCTTGTCGCTCTCCTCACCGTCCTGGATACATCTCTCTCAGTATGTGAGAGGCTTTAGCACTTTTGTCTTGACTTTTGTCACCCAGCACCTGTTGTTTGGGGCTGCAAAGCTGAGATTTTTATCAGGTGGAACACACACTGGCTTTGGGTGCATAAAGTGCCATGTCTGTTTTAACCAAGTGACTTTAATTTTGTGACATGCTTGTGCTGTTTAATAACTTCCAGAGGGTTGAGACCTACGGGCAGGAGCCTGCTGAAGCAGCTCTGAAATTTTGTTGGGGATTCTGTTCCCTGTAATTGTGATTATTCCAGTCTTCCTTCCAGCATTTAATTGATTGCTGCATCTTGCAGCATCTTCTCCCAGGCCTGAAGGGCCCTGTGGCTTCATCTTCCCCTCTTCCATGGATCAAACCCTCACATGGGTTTCAACAGTGACAGAGCTGTGAGTTGAAAAATGCACAGAACAATTACCTGGCAATTTGTAATACATTAATTAAATGTAGTGATCACTTGGCAGCAGCACAATCTGCAATAAAACTCGTGTGGTGGGCAGGGATGGACAGGCCCTGGGCAGGGATCCACAGGCCCGGTCCTGCTGCAGGAGGTTCCTGGGATGGGCTTTTGCTTTCCAGAGCAATGATGAGGTTTGGGTTGGTGGAAAATTGGGAGAATCCCCCTGTGCTGGTCATCTTTAATCCTGGGATCAGGTTTGGGCCCCTCATGGGAAGGACCTGGAGGGCCTGGAGGAGTCCAGGACAGGGAAGGAGCTGGGAAGGGGCTGAAGAACTCCTGAGGGAGCTGGGAAAGGGCTGGAGAACTCCTGAGGGAGCTGGGAAAGGGCTGGAGAATTCCTGAGGGAGCTGGGAAAGGGCTGGAGAATTCCTGAGGGAGCTGGGAAAGGGCTGGAGAATTCCTGAGGGAGCTGGAAAGGGGCTGGAGAATTCCTGAAGGAGCTGGGAAAGGACTCAGCCTGGAGAAAAGGAGGATCCAGAGGGATCTTTTCCCTCTCTGGAATTCCCTGCCAGGAGGGGACAGCCCCAGGTTGGGCTCTGCTCTCAGGGAACAGGGACAGGACAAGGAATGGCCTCAGGCTGGGCCAGGAGAGGCTCAGGGTGGACTTTAGGGAAAATTCCTTCACTGAAAAGGGATTAGAAGGGCTGCCCAGGACAGGAGTGGAATCCCTGTCCCTGGAGGATTTAAAAGTCATGTGGATGTGTTTTTTGGTGACATATTTTTATATATATATATCCAGACAGATATATATGGCCATATTTCTAGATCAGTTCTACATACATGGTATAAACAGGGTGGTCTCAGTGCAGACCACCACCATGGCTCTGGCAGCTGACTCCATCCCACAGCCTATTTTTGCATCCCCAGCCATGTGCTGTCTCTTGAAAAAACCCCGAGAAAATAAAAAATAGCTCTTCCCAATAATCCTGGGACAGGTGAAAAAATCTAATCCCCAGCCCAAATGGCCAACAGAGACGTCTGGGGAAGGAAAGCTTAAAATAAAACTGTTGCTGGGGAGAAATGAAACCTTGGGGTTGGGAAGTGTAACAAGACTTGTAATATGTAATGAAAATCAAATTTAGCAAGGCTAGCACTCATTTCATGGGGTTTGGGAGGTTTTTTTTTCCAAACTCCCAGAACCATGAAGTTCTTTAAGAACTTCAGTGATCAATAACCCATTACCACACTGACACCAACTCTGAACCTAATTACCAGTGCAGCAGAGCTTACCTAATGAGTTCTTAGAGTTATTGGAAGGGGCAAAAATGTGTGTGGGTTAATATCCTCTTTTTTTAGATATATTTTCTCTATGCACCTTGATCTCTTGAGCACAACAGAACTCAGGATGAAAAGGAGGATAATGAGACTTGTCTTGTATCAAACCTCAAACTGCAAGTGCAGCATGTATTTTGCTCTGCTTGGATAAAATTCTGGTTTTCTGGAGGGCAAGAACCCCCCTTGTTTTACTAAATCTCACTGCAATTCCTTCTAAGTGAAGCACAGGGGTTACAATTTTTTTATCCTCCTTCCTGAATAATATATATATATTTATGTAATATTGGATATATATCATGTAATATACATATATAATGCATATATAATACATGTGTTAGATGTGCATAATGGCATCCTTTCTTCTCTTGCTTTCATTTTAAATACCTGTGCATAGAAAATGCATTTCTTGTAGAGAAATGACAGGTCCAAAATTAGAGGCAGCCAGGCTTGATTCCAACACACCTGGTGCTGGTGGAGTCACTGCTCCTCAGCTTGGTGCTGTCTGTGCTGATTGAGTTCACTTGGACCTTCTCATCTGAATTTTTCCAGCATCCAGCCATTTATTCCCCTTGCAACTTCCAGTGTGAGACTGGAGAACCCTGCAGTACTGATTCTTTTTTTTCCCCTAAAAATAATCAAGCCCATATAATCAAGCCATCTCTCAGTCTTCCTGCTAAACTAGCTTGAGCATTTTTCAGTTTTTCTCTGAACTCTTTCTGGTATTTTCAGTTGTTCTTCAGGGTTTCTTTATAAGCAGTGAGGAAGAGGAATCAATGCCATGCTCTGGTGGTGTCCTTAATGCTGTGACAGGTCCCATCCCTGGAAGAGGGTTTGCCTTGGAGAGGGGGAGGCCTCAAGGGGCTTTTATAGATCAAAGAATTCCAAAATGGTTTGGGTTGGAAGGAGCTCAAACCCCATCCCATTCCAGCCTTTCCTATGGGACATCTCCCACTGTCCCAGATTGCTCCAAGCCCTGTCCAACCTGATCTTGGACACTTCCAGATATTATTCCACATTTAGAGATGCATCCATGAATTACCTCAGCACTTCCACATGTGGCTGAGCCCATTAAGGTGGATGTGTAACTGCCCCAAATTTGTTGAATTCAGCCCTTCCTCCCAGGAAGCTGGGAGCTTTGTATTTGTAAAGAGGCAAAAAATTCTCCCCCCAGTTTCAGCTATCAAAGCTGAATTTGGCTTCTAAGGTTCATTTAATCACCACAATGGCTTAGTTAGAGAGAACACTGCAGAGGGGTAATTTATCTTTATTTGTCAGCTCCCCAAGGCCGAGTTCTTTTGAAGGGCAAAAGTGAATAGGAGGTAAGGATAAATTGTAAGCTGTCTAATTTTCGACCTGTGATTTTTTTTTCAGACATTATGTTTAGGGAGATTTTGAACAGTGGTGCCAGGACACCACGGGTGAACCTGTAGGGTGTTGTCAGATTGGGATCTGACTGAGCCAAATTGACACATTTTAGCCAGGGAAAATGTATACAGGGTTTAAAGAGGACAGGGAGGAGTAGAGTTTTTTGCAGATCTGCATAGTTAAGGTGTGGCAAATTAATTTCAGCAATATAAATTGGCTCGATGAGAGCCCATTTCCCTCAGTTTGGGTGTGGCAGCAGCACCAGCCTCATCCCACAGCCACCAAAGTCAATGGAAGGGCTCCTATTGATTTCCAAAAGGCCTGAATCTCATTTAATGAAAATTTCACTGAAGACAACTTGCACATGGCCTGACTAATGTTGTTGTAAGGGAAAGTTCTTCCTGCTGTGTGTTTAAAACCTGCTCCACTGTGTGATGAATGCTGATTCCAAGGAAAGCTGTCCTTGCACTCAGTCACCTGGATGTGTGGCACCTCTGAGAGTGGAACAACCCTCTGCCCATCTGATGGGTAAAAGCCCCACCAATAAATTGTGATTGCAAAAGGAAAATAGCATTTGGGCATGGCTTGGTAATGTTTCTGTCAATAACTTTGCTTGTTTGTGCTGTGCCCCAGGCTTGGTTTGTGGTTGTGTTGTTCTGCTCTGGTGCCTCTTTCCAGGTTTTGCTCCAAGCACTTCACTCAGACCCTGCAATTGTGATTATTCCAGTCTTCTTTCAGTGTTTCATTGATTGCTGCATCTTGCAGCATCTTCTCCTAGGCCTGAAGGGCCCTGTGGCATCATCTTCCCCTCTAACATTTGGCTTTTAAATTGAAACTTTGTGAATGCCAGATTTAACAGGGGCAGTTTCCAGCCCCACTGCAGGCAAAGGCAAAACCTTGACAGGTTTCCCTGGTGGAAATGATCCAAGAAGGGTCATTCTCCGTTAGGGCTGGTTCATGAGTTCAGGAAATCACTAGTGGCCATGGAATTGCTCATGTGCAGGTGAAATCAGGCAGGTTTTACCATCCTGGCTCCTGAAATCCTGCTTGTTCCCAGGACAGCACTGTCAGGATTTGGCCCCCACCAAAGCTGCTGGCCTCTTGTCTCAGTGGGATTTAGCAGTGAGCTGCTTGATGCACTTCTGCTGTCTCACCCTAAAACTCCCTGCCTTTATTCACAGTGAAGCCAGACACTTCCAGATTTCTCACATGAACTCAAATGCCACCTAATTCCTGTCTCCTGCAGGAATTGGAAGTCTACTTAGAGGATTAACTCCACTTGCATGTAAAGCCTGTAAATTGCTGTCAGAGCTCTGTGTTTTGGGTAGCTCCTATCTGACTCTGCTTCATTATAAAATGAGGCCAACAATAAATTTTTTTCATTCCCTATGAAGCGTATCTGGATATTTGTGTGGGAAAACTTCATCTTCAAATTCATCTTTATTGTGACTTGGCAAAGTGCAGTGAGCTGATGCTTCTCAGTGACAGGATTTTAAATACAAACTCGGGCTTAATTTTCATAAATCATTGATCACATATGGCATTTTTGACTGTCCTTAACAGAAATTGTAAAAAATACATAGGAAGAAATGGTTTTTTTTGCCAAGACAGAAAAATAGCAATATTATTATTATTATTATTATTATTATTATTATTATTATTATTATTATTATTATTATTATTATTATTATTATTATTATTATTATTATTATTATTATTATATTATGCTTTGTAGTTAGGGCTCACAGGGTTGCCTGGCCACATTACAGCAGTTATTTTACATTCTCTCTTTGGTTTTTGAATTGTTCAGTTTGGTTAATGGGATTTAAGAGGTAAAAGTCATCCTGAGTGTTCCCTTGAAGAGGAATATTCAGAAGCAAACCTGGCTTTTTAGGCATTATAATGGCTGTGGATTCTTTATTTCCCTTTTCCATTTTTCTCTCTGTGTTTTATACTCTCCTGCCTATGTTAATTTTTTACCAAGGCATTTTGATTTACCAGGGATATATCTAAGTTATTTCCCCTCATGTATATGGGGAGGATTCAAGTAGAGAAAGGTGAGCAGTGAGCAGCAGCATTTGTTCCTAGCACATGATAAATGACAAATTTCTGGTGGATGCTTGGTTTTAAATTGCCCCTTAAAGCAGGTTTCACCCCTGGTGGGGAGCAGGCTGCACCCCCAAATTTCCACTTTAACCAGGTTCATTCTCTTTGTGTGAATTCTCAGTTTGCTCCAGCCCAGAGGTGTCCTGGAGCTACTGCAGGGATGAGATGTGAAATCTGAGAGAATTAAAGCCCTTTGGGAGACTGGGACAGTAATTAAAGCTGGCAGTAATTAAGCATGTCCTGGCTCAGGCAAGAGGAAAGATGCAGTGCAATCTCTCCTGGCTCTCTCACCTGGTGAGGAAGGTGATCCTGCAGGGTCATGGAACTGCCCCTGTCCCCAGGGCACTCACAGCCCTCAGGGGGTTTGTGCTCAGCATTCCCAGTGTCCATCCAGGGCTTTGGATGTGGCTGAGGAGCCTGAGGGGACAGGAGGGACATCCTGAGGGGACAGGAGGGAGAGACATCCTGGTGGGACAGGAGGGACATCCTGAGGGGACAGGAGGGAGGGACATCCTGGTGGGACAGGAGGGACCTGACCAGCTCTGCCAAGGCTGCCCAGAGCTCAGCTGGGCTCCATCTCCTCCACTCTCAGTGCTCAGCAGATCTGCTGCCCTGCCCTTGGGCACTGCCATGAGAACAGGGGGAGGAGAGATTCCCAAATCCCCTGTAAAGAAAGGCAGAGCAGCTGCTGGGATCTGTCTGGGCACAAAGTGAGCTGTTCCCTGCCTTAGCACTCTGCTTTGGGCAGAGTGGAATCAAGTGGCTGAAACAGTCACAAAATAATGCCAATTGTCCTCCTTTCATTGATTTTTTTCCTGCTCTTTGCCGTGAAGCTTAGGAGGTTTAGGTGAGGGTGAAAAGCTGCAGGGACAGTGACAGCCCTGGAGAGGAGCAGCAGCAAGAGGGGCTGGGCTTGTGCCATGCCCCAAACCTCAGCCCTGCTCAGGCACTGCTGTTAAATGGTTCCAGAAATAAAGATCTTTGTTCCAAGCCCCGTTTCAGGTTGCTAAGTGACAGCAGTGTGCTTGCCTTGCACATTACTTACCTCAGCCTGCTCTCAGAGCAAGGCAGGGAATGGTTAAAGCAGGATGAGACTGAGAGTGCCAGGTATTAAATACATTATTATTATTATTATTTATGGCCAAGAAATGCACATTTTGTCCCAGATCAAGGGCAGGGAGCACTGAGGGAGCTGGGCAGGAAGGGTGATGGGTCCCTGACCTTGTCCTTTTCCATATTCCAGAGGGCAGACCTTGGGAGATCCCATTTTCATCAGGCCATGCTCTTGTCTGTTCCTTCTGAGTGTGCAGGTTGTGGTGGGACTTGCTCAAAGATGGTTTTTTCAATGTCTTGCTGTGCTCTTTTTCACCTTTTCTTCACTCCCAGAAATCCAAGTATCACTATAAATGTTGGTGTTTTAGCAGCACTTACTCCTCCCTCCAGAGTGTCTTTCAAACATCAACATTTGGGCGTCTCATTTTCTTTACTGTGATTTTCTTTAAGGGCAGAAAGATAACAACAGGCATTTAAAAATACAATAATAATGAAAAAATAATGATCCCAAAGCAGCTTTGTTAAAACCACTTGGCACCATTGCAATGATCTTTAGCAAGGAGAGCTGGAATTCAGGACTAGTGGAAGGTGTCCCTGCCTGGAACTGGATGAGATTTAAGAGCTTTAATTCCTTTCCAACCCAAACCATTCTGGGATTTTGGGATTCTCCTTTGCCTTTGGGAGCATCCTGGGGGTAAAAAAAAGAAAATCAAGGGCATGATTCCTCAGCTCTTGCCTTGAATTCAGTTCAGTGATTTAATTATCTCGGTGTGTAGGGGAAAATGAAGTGTGCCACGTAAACATCTCAGGCCTCTCATGGTCCCCCTGGAGAGAAAGGGACTAAAATAGGATTTCTTAATAAAAGCTCATTAACAGTGCCTGCATGGCAGGGCCCTGTGCTAATTATGACAAACATATATATATTTCCTGATCACAGGAGAGTGCTATTCAAATATAAATAATTCCTTCTGTACAGCAAGCTTGGGAGAAAGAAAAAAAAAAAAAAGTCAGATATTTTCAGTCAACAGCAGTTGGCTCCGCCAAGCTCCTCGTCAGCTGTGATGAGCTATTAGGGGAATGTTTATGGACACAGCAAAAATAAACTCCAAAAAGCATCCATCATCTTTATTGCCCCTTTCCAAAGTGAAAGGGGTTATTTTCTTTGCTGGACGAGCTGGCAAAGGACTGATGGAACCTGGGAAGGTGGAAATAACTGACAGGGTTTAGTGTTTTTTCCAGACATGACATCAGGATTTGATACAAGAAATGGGAGATAATTCATCTTCCTGCAGCACTCCAAAGGCTCCAAAGCCCAGAACTCTCTGAATTGCAGGGATACTCTGATGTTTTATGTTGCTTTGGTTTAATATAGGTCTGAACACCTCACTCCTCTCTCAAAAAAAAGGAAATTTTAGCACCCCAAGGTCAATTTGTCTCAAAACCATTTGCAAAGTGAAAGGGTTTTGTAATTTCTGTGACGTTTGGGATGTTCTGGGGTGGTTTCCAGAAGTTTCCAGAGTTTTTTGTGCTGCTGAAGGCAGAGCTCTGTGGTGGGGAGAACTGGGAGAACTCTCTGTCTCTCACCTCGATCTGCACCATCAAGGTGTGCTCAGGTGGGCTTTAATCAGATTAAATTTCATCACTTGATCTGTCAGAATTAGTTCTCTTCAAAAAGCAGCAGTTTATCAAGAAGGAAGAGCAAAGATAACAAAAATCCCTGTTTATCCCTGAAATAACTGTTCCAGGCTGGGGCTGCACTGTCACGTGTTGGACCCTGTTAAAAATCCCCATTCCCAGCACAAGGAAGGTGCTTAAAATGCACAAAAATTGAGATGCAGCTTGGAAATAATGATTATATTGTAGGTTTGTGCTGCCATCCATTGTGCCTTACCTGATGGGGTAATTACCACCGTTACAGAACATTTTAATTACAACACTGAGTCAAACTTCATGAAAGTGCCTGGCTACAAAAACGATATGAAATATGCAGATACACTTTTTCTACTCATATTTTCCTTCCTTTTGTATTTTGCTGTTAACAGAAACCAATTGCTGCTGTCACATCCCCTGCTTGTTTACAAGTTTCAAGGTTTTCCCATCATTGTGTGGAAAAGAGAAATATTTTCTTTCCAGATTTATTAGATTATCAACAGATGCTCGTTTTAGGAACTTGCTTTGAAAACCTGACTGGGCAGAGAAACTGTTTGAGAGGGTGATCCAGCAAAATGAGAGGGAGAAAAGTGCAAATTCGAGTCATTTAGCAGATTTACAAGTGTTTGCTCAGGGGGAGATTAGAAACGATGCTGGTCTGTAAAGGCAACTGCACAGAGCTGCTCAGGGCTGGGGAGTGCTGGCCTGAAACTGCAGAGTTTGAAATGAAATCATGCACCCCCCTCTGCTCTTCTGCTGCATCTGAAAACAACAGCACAGGAGATAAATCAAAACGAATTTTGTGGGCTGTGGGAAATCCTTGCTGGGAAGCTGTGCAAGGCCTTGTGCTTTAAAGCTTTCAGCTTTGCTTTTTTGCTGCAGGTTTTGCTGAGAAATCAGGTGAAATTTGGCCATTTTTGATGATTGTCCTTTGGGTTTCACCCTGGGTTCATGATCATCTTTGCTGTATCTTGCTTTTGCTCACAGTCCCACACCCCCAGTGCTGCATTTACCAAACCATCACCACCTAAAATCCCATCTGCAGCCCAGCCCAGCCCAAAATCAGGAGCAAAATCCCAGGTGGGCACAGGGAGAAGCCCTGGGATGGGACAAGAGCTGGATGCTGAAGCTCAGGAGCAGCCAAGGCCAGGTGGTCACAGTGTCCCTGGGGCTGCAGGAGCAGCAGGGCAGGGCTCAGGTGAGCTCTGCACACAGAGCTTCAATATTGATACAGAATATTTATCAATTGGTATTCATGAGGCCCCTGCTTGTTCCAGGAGCATTGCTGCATAGCCACAGGTATTATCCCTTTGATGTTTCTTTAGTCTTTAAGATCAAAAATCAACCTTGTGCCTAAAACATTCTCTGCAGAAAGTTGCTGGGCCATTTGTTGGAAATGATGGATTTTCTGATCTGCACCTGTAGGAGCATCCGTGGACGGCAGGGAGAGGGAACTCTGCCAACTTGAGACATTCTAGAACATGTGGTTTTATTGCAAGGGTCGTGGGTAAAAAGGGCCTTGCCTTCAGCCACCAGCCTCGGCTGAAGGGAAGTCCCAAAGAGTGAGGGAGAGAGAACAAGAGGGTAAGAGTTAAGAGAGGAGAGAGCAAGAGAGCCAAAGAGAGGTGGCAGGGGTTGGAGCGCAGGGGCAAGAGAGCTAGAGAGCAAGAGAGGAGGAGAGTCAGAGCGCGAGGTCTTTGTTACAATACATTATATCTCCTTTTGTGTTGAATATTCTAATTTACAGTAACCAACCAGTACATGACACAAAACCCTATAGAATCTACATATAGCCTATAAGAACTACTACATTACCATACTGTGTTATATTTTAAACTCTAAAAACTACTCTTTAAACTATTCTCTTTTGCTACATTGACCTTTGGATTCCTTAGTCAGCAGAAGGGTATTGTTCAATCAAGAGGGATTCTCCTTCAGCTGGCTAGACTATTGTTTTCAGGTTATATAGTAACTAAGGCTCAGTATCCTACAACTCAAAGCAAGCTTTCATTTCTATTTCGATTATAGGTTTCATATTTTCAGAATCTTTTGCTAAGCAATCATATTTATAAGGTTTCCCTGATTCATCTTCCCCAACATGCACCATCTGATCTGCCACCCCCAAAGCAGGCTGGGGTGAGCACCTCTCCCCGTGACACTCTCTGCCCAAGGAGGATGGGATGGCAATTTTAAAAAGCCATATTTTTTTTGCATGAAAACCAAAGAGCTGGTGCTGCACTTGGCTCGTTGGTGTTTGGGCTGGTGTAGTGAAGATAACACAGCCTGTGCAGGGGTTGTTGCTGTCAGGGGTGTGTTTTTGGGAGCCCTCAGCAGAAAATCGTGCCTGGTGATGATGATGGTGGTGGTGGTGGTGGCAGTGTCTGTGCCTGGGCAGGACAGGGATGACATGAGTGGACACCATTTCCAGGAAGCTGGGGATGAAAGGAGAGAGAGGTGGGAGATGTTCAGAAACACAAAATTTTTCTGGTTGGAAGAGACCTCAAAAATCAGCAAATCTCTCAGGACAAGAGAAAATGGCCTCAGGCTGTGCTGGGGAGGCTCAGCTTGGACATCAGCAGGGATTTCCCCATGGAAAAGGTGCTCAGGCCTTGGAACTGCCCAGGGAGGTTTGGATCCCCATCCCTGGAGGTGCCCAAGGAATTCCTGGA
Organism: Trochalopteron elliotii; assembly: GCA_024734555.1. Taxonomy (NCBI): domain Eukaryota; kingdom Metazoa; phylum Chordata; class Aves; order Passeriformes; family Leiothrichidae; genus Trochalopteron; species Trochalopteron elliotii. The sequence continues at coordinate 146,740 of JANPWX010000256.1, read as the reverse complement.
GGTGTCACTCAGTGCTCTGGGCTGGGGACAAAGTGGGGATGGGGCACAGCTTGGACTGGATGATCCTGGAGATGTTTTCCAACCTAAATGATTCTGGAATTCTGCTTCCAACCCCTTGCCACAGGGAAGGAATAATTCTCAGGTTTGTGCCCTCACACACAGCCAGGACAATAATTCCAACAGATTGCTGGCCACTGTGTTTTTATTTATTTCTGATTTGCTCCTTTATTGATGTGGAAAACAATTTTGGAGAGCAGCTGATTCAGGTCTTGCCATTGAATTTTTAGCTGCGTGGGGTTGGTGTGTGATGAGAGCCTCACCTGATGTAAAAGATGCCTTTGGTATTCTTTGTTATCTCTCTGGAAGGTTCAGATTGTTCTTAGGAAAATGAAGAACAAAAATATGCACAATGACTCCATTAACTCCCTGGCAATTACACTGCAGCTCTTTCCAGGATCACTGTGGAAAATTAGTTCCTTGAGACGTGCCTTAAAGCCAGAAAGGGTTTCCTAAGAAATTAGGGAACTGGTTGGCAAAAAGGAATTGTTAAACCCATTGTCTTATGAAATCCATTATGCCACCAGGAAATAAAGATTTATGGCCATGCAGTTTATGGGAACAACATTCTGTGTCTGATGACTTTATTAGGGAAGGGGTTGTGTTTAAATTCCATGGATTTTTAGGGAGACAGATAGAGGACCTGTTTTCTGTGGAAATTCAGTGCAGAACATGAATGTTGGCTTGAAAACTGCTCATTTCCATTAAATGTCAACATTGCCTTTGATGGAAGAGCAACAAATAAATATTTTGGTTTGAGTTTCCCATTTCAGTTCTTTTTAAAAGGGTTTGGGGTCTTTAAAAGGAAAACAGTTCAGCGCAATCTGCTTTTCTTTTGTTCCTTGCATCCTCTGAGTTCCTCTGGCTGGAAGTTTCCAGGCTGTGTGAGGAGTTTGTCCAATTCCCAGCATCCACATGGGTGCCTGTGGGAACCCCAGAGTGAAAATTAAGGGGAGGCTATTTCTGGGGCACAGGAAAAATGGAGAGTAAATGGCTCTGTACTTGAGAGTCTGTATTATTCTAATCTTTTCCCAGTGTGAAATTCTCACTTAAAGTTTCATGGGAACAGCTTTCCCTTAAATACAAGTCCTTACTTTAGCTTTTACTGGGGGTATTAAAAATATGTGTAGGGAAGATAACACTTTGTAGCTGTGTAGTAGCTATTAAGGAGAAAAATCTGGATTTGAATGCTGATCGTTTGCAGATACAGAAATTGTACCACCTGCTGCTGGAAAACATGGAGCATCCATGAATATTATGGGAAGTGCTCTGACAGCTGCTGCAAGGGGGAGGCTGGAGCAGCTGCTTACTAAGCAGAGGAGGGAGAATTTCAGCGAGGCTCTCGAGGAGACAGGACCTCACTTTTGCACCTTTGTTAAAAAACTTTTCCAAAATGCTGTCCAAAAAAATGCAGAAAACAAATTTTACTGTGCTCAGGAGCTTGCTGAGCTTACCTACATGCTGCTGCAAGCACTTTTATCTCACTTTTCTCCAAACTTAAATAACTTCCCAGAGGTTTCTGCACCTCTGCAGTACCCACACGGTGTGAGGCTGCTTTCCAAACAGGAATTCCCAGGATTGTGACTCCCTGGGTGCTTCCTTGGCCCTCACCCTTTGGCTCCTCACCCTCTTGGAGCTTCTGATTCTCCTCTGCATCAGCCCAGAGCTGCAGATCCTCGAGGCTTGTCAGGTGAACTGGTCCTGAGAACATCTGAATGCATTTCCAAAGTAATCTCCTGCTAATTAACACACAAACTCCTTCACTGTTAATAAGATAAATCGCTGTTGCCTTGATCTTATGCACAGTTTATGGTAATTTTAAGCCCTACAGAAAGTGGCTGCTTCCATGAACAAATGGGGATAATTAGCTGGAGATAGTTATTATGCAAATCGAGCAAGCTGCACCTCTCTGAGTGGAAGTGGATGAGCAGGTTGAGCATAATGCCCCAAATTTGGATGCAAATAGAAAAGCTGTTATGGCATAACCTGCCCAGGTTGTCCATGCTTAGGATCAGCTGCAGAAATTAATTGTGGAAATGAGCCCCAGCCCTGAGCCCAGGCTGTTCTCCATCCCCAGGTGGGAGCCTGGCTGGGCTGAGCATCCCTGGGTGATCCCAGCAGGCACTTTTTGGGCACTTTTTTGACCAAAACCTCACTTCAGTGAAATCAAATGGTTTGGGCAAGTATTGATCTTTTGAGGTTTATTTAGAAAATTCTGACTATCTCAAGAATATTCGACTTGAATGCTTTTACTCCCATATCTTTTTATTTAGGTTTATGTTGAATTGTTTTTTTTAACAGCCACATAATACTATCAATGGGCTGAAATGGAGAGGAATATTGTAAGACTGAAACATTCAAAACCTAGTTAATTAAATTATTTTTTTTTTCTTGGGGGTTTTTTTTTGGTGTTTTTTTTAGAGTTCACCACAGGAGCTGTTCTGGTTTGGAACCAAGTGTGCCATCAAATGTAGAACTGCTGGAGCCTGTGCTGCTGGAGCAGGTGCTGAGGTTGGCCAGGCTGGTGGGACCCCAGGAGGAGAACTCTGAGCCAATTCTCTTCCCTGTGAGTGTGTTCTTAAACTCATTTCTTCAGGAGCAGTTGGAATTCTGTTCATCTGGGCCGTTCATGGTTGCTCTGAGTAACCAGGAACTGATTATTAATTAACACTGAACACAGTAATTGTTAGCAACCTGCTTTAGACAGACCATTCCTGTGAGAGATTTCAGCTCTGCTCCTGCTGCCCCAGAGTTTGGGATCCCAGAATCCCAGGCTGGGGTTGGGGTTGGGGAACACCAAGTCCAACCCCTGCTCCACCCAGAGCAGGTCACAGAGCATCAGTCCAGGTGGGTTTGGATATCTCAGGGACACTCCACACTCTGGGCATCTGTTCCAGGGCTCTGCCATCCACAAAATAATGTGATTTTCCCACATGTTCAGCTGGAACTTCCCATGTTTCAGATTGTGCCCCTTGCACTTGTGCTGTCACTGGGCACCACTGAGAGTCTGCTCACCCTCCTCTTGTCCAGACCCTTAAAATATTTGTGTGGTGCTAAAATCACCTCTCAGCCATCTCTTCTCCAGGGTTTGGAGTTTCTGTTCCCACAGATCATTGGGGTTTCTATTCCCACAGATGATTGGGTTTTCTATTCCCACAGAGGTTTGGGGTTTCTAATCTCACAGAGATTTGGGGTTTCTATTCTCACAGTGGTTTGGGTTTTCTATTCCCACACCTTGGCTTTGCCATCAGGAGCTCTCTGGTTCCCACCCTAGGCTGGATCAGCCAGGTTCAGGCTGAGCCTCCCCTCAGTGCAGGAGCTGGGAATGCAGCAGACACAGCCCAGCATCCACCTGCCTTTCCTGGCAAATCTCAGGAGCTCCTGGAGCTCTCCCATCCCCATCCTGGGAACTCCTGGATTTCTCCCATCCCGGCAATTCCCGGATCTCTCCCATCCCCATCCCGGCAATTCCCGGATCTCTCCCATCCCCATCCCGGCAATTCCCAGATCTCTCCCATCCCCATCCCGGCAATTCCCGGATCTCTCCCATCCCCATCCCGGGAATTCTCGGATCTGTCCCATCCGGGAATTCCCGGATCTCTCCCATCCCCATCCCGGCAATTCCCGGATCTCTCCCATCTCCATCCCCGGAGCTCCAGCTCCTCCAGCCGTGCCCCGCTCCCCGCATGCAAATCAGCCTCATGAATGCGGAATAAAAATGCCTTCTGATGTTTTCTGTGAACACGAGAGGAAATCGGATGGATGTAGGGTACAAATGAGGGCAGGACATCCCAGGCTTTCGTCTCCCGGGGGGAGGACAGAGAAGTTATATTTACATTACACACGGCGTGCCCTGACTGTCAATATTGTGAAGCTCCTCCGCAGATTGATGAAATCTCCACCTGAACTTTGTCAAACTGTTTTATCACTCAATCTTTTGATTATCAGTGGAGGAAGAAAACCCCCCCAAAACAACCCCACATTTCCATCACAATAGCACTTAATGACCGGAGATGGTGAAAATCCGAGGTCTAATTTTATCCGTGGAAATAAAGATACCAGACGTCTCTGACGAAATATTGGAAACTTGTTTTAAGAAAAGATGTTGGTGGCGAACAGATGGCCCCGGCCCGCCATCCATATTCATGAGTGCATTGATTTCATTATGCCTTCCCCTAGGAAACTCAGCTTTTATAAGTCTGCCTGGCCATCAAATTGAGCAGTCAGGAGCCCTCTGTCACAGCTCTGTTGCTGTAGAAATTGGGGAAAGTATGTGAGAGGCTTTAGCACTTTTGTCTTGACTTTTATCACTCAGCACCTGTTGTTTGGGGCCGCAAAACTGAGATTTTTATCAGGTGGAACACACAGTTGGTTTCGGGTGCATAAAGTGCCACGTTCGTTTTAATCGAGTGACTTTAATTTTGTGACATGCTTGTGCTGTTTAATAACTTCCAGAGGGTTGACACCTATGGGCAGGAGCTCCCCAGTGAACCCCGGGCTGCCAAAAATCTCTTTGGGGAAATCCCTGGTGCGATTCTCTGCTTGATGTATTAATTGCCCAGGATAAATCTTACAGAGCAGCGATCACTTAGATCACAAAGGGAAATAAAACATCCAGACAGAACTGCAAATCCAATTTGAAGGGCCTTTTCACAGAGGGAAACACGTTGTTAAGCACTAGTGAAAGCTGGGAATGTCCCGAGAATTGTTTTTAATCGACTTTGAAGGCTTCTATGTGAAATTCGGGATTTTTAAAAGTTTTGTCCAAAGAGATTATTTTTTTTCCCAGTAACACCTAATTCCGTGTGTGAGGATGCACACTCCAAATAGTGACATTTGGCTTTTTTTGGTGCAGTATTTGTGCAGCCCTGACTGGAGCTGAGCCGCTGAGGGTGAGGTTCCTCACAGAAAGTTTCTTTTCCAGGCACTGATTCAGGGATGGGAGAACACCCCTGGGCTTTGGAGCCCTGGATTTGGATCTCCAGGGATGGGGAGAGTCGCGGCGGGAGCAGAAGGACCTGAGAGACTGATTGATGGCAGCGCCGGGACTCCTCCAGCCCTGCATTCAGGACTTACCTCTCTTTTAAAAGGCAAGTTTAGCAGCTGGTCCTTTGATTTGCAAAATGAGGTTTAGTTCTAAAGAATAGGCCAAGACTGAGGGGATTCTGTAGGTTTGGGACTTGGAGTTGCTTTTATCTTCCTCTTTTTGTCGCTTCGTTCCTTTCTTTCGGGCCAGAAGTATTTTTGTGTGCTCTTCAAAAGCCGGGCTGTTGTTGCACTTGGGCTCCAAAGAGCCTTAAAAGTGCCATTTAAATTCAGATCTTTTGCAAAGCTTGAAGGGAGAAAAGTTTTTAAAGTGTTTCCTACTCGGACATAATCGATCAGTAGCAGGGTAAAATCCAGGAATGTTCTTTTGGGGACCTTTGATGAATGAAATTACAGCTGTTGTGACACATTTTAGGTGTCAGCTCAATGAAGGCAACATTTGACTGTGACAACAGAATGTCCAGTTTTTTATTTTACTCTTTTTCTAGAAGTAAAAAAAAGAAAAAGGGTTTATATTCTCCCACTTGGTTTGCTTGATCAAGAGTACAGTTTAATTTTTATTTTACTCTTTTTTCTACAAGTAAAAAAAAAAAGGGGGTTCATATTCTTCCACTTTGTTTGCTTGCTCAAGAGTACAGTTTAATTAAATAAAATGAGCACAACCACCATTTTTTTTTGCATTATGGAACTGTCAGTTTTAGCATTCGGCTCCCAAAGGATACTCAAAGGATCATTTAATTTTAAAACGATGGTCGCCTTGAAATAACTTAAAAGGCACTAATATATTTAATCAAAGGAGGTAACTGGTAATAGAGGAATAAATCATTCATGCATATAAATAACAGTGCTCCCACGAGGGTGGGAAGGCAACAGGGAAAATATTTCGGGCTGGATTGTTTCCCTTCTGCCCATATGGAGCCAAAACACCTGAGATGGTTTGTCACAGGCTCAGTTTGGGGTTTTTCTGTCCCCAGGATACCCAGATGTGCTGTCAGCTGTCCCCAGGCATCATTTGTGCCTGTTCTATCCACCCCACTTGTGCATGGGGTGTGAGAAGTTCAGTGCCTATGGAAATGTCAGGATTCAGGTTCCCTGCACATCCCTAACTCCCCCCTTTCATCCCCCTCCCGGAACGAGAGCTGCTGTGGCCCTGCAATTAAAATGTTCCAGCTATTTCAGTTCGGGCATCTCTTCATTCCCCCGGCTTTGCTGTATAAATACCGGGCTCCAGCAGCGCCTCTGCTGCGGGTGGTCGTTTGTACAGGGCTTGGAAAGGCTCAGCTGAGCATTTGGAACGGCAGGAGTGGGCTGGGCTCATCCCCTGGGGGTGGCGTGGGAGCAGGGGCTGGGGGTGCTGCTGCTGCATCCAGGCCATGCAGGTGACAGTGTCACCCCGCTGATGGTGTCACCTCCCTGATGGTATCACCCCCATGATGGCGTCACCCCCCGCCCTGATGGTGTCACCCCTCTGGCAGTGTCACCCCCGACAGTGTCACCCTCCTGACAGTGTCACCCTCCTGACAGTGTCACCCCCCTCCCTGATGATGTCACCCCCCTCCCTGATGGTGGCATAATCCTGATGGTGTCACCCTCCT
>JANPWX010000256.1:115679-135065 GCA_024734555.1 Trochalopteron elliotii | reverse complement strand
TGACGGTGTCACCCCCATGATGGTGTCACCCTCATGACAGTGTCACCCCCCCGATGATGTCACCAACCACTCTCTCTATTCCCACAAGTGCCAGGGTGGGGCTGGGCCAAGCTCATCTCCTTTGAAGGAATTCCTGAGTGTTTCAGAAATACCCATTTCAGCTGGTTCTTTTAAGAGCTGTTTTATTCACATACTAGATGGAACAATAAGCCAAACAAAAATATTTTCTCTGTTGTTATCCATTAGTTCTACGTGTCTTTATTAATTAATAAATAGAATATTATGTGGATGATAAAATAATGCAGGAGGATTTCTCCCAGCAGTCTGTTGTGACCAGCTGGGGACTCTGCTCCCAGATATTCCCAGGCAATTGAAGTTAGCATCAAGTGGCACTTATTTATATATTTTTATATTCTATATTAATTATTATACACAGGATAATATAACACAAGAGGTTTCTCCCTGAACCTCTGGGGCTCCTGCTGTGCTCCCAGCTCTTCCCAGGCAATTGAAGTTCCCATCAAGTGCACTTTCCCTGCAATTAAACACCCCAGCCACTCCAAACCTGTAAATCTTTTGACAAAACACCCACCACGAAGTTGTTCTTTGTGCATCATCTACAATCTGCAAATCTCTCAGGGTGCAGAGGCACAGGTGCCACTCCTGGGGTTGTCCCCTTTTTTCGCTGTCACACCTTCCCTGTGACACCTCTACCTGGTTTTAATTAACACTCATGGTTATTATATTCATAGGAATTCCCAGAGACAAGGAAAATTGGATTTAACCAGAAGGGATGATGCCACACCTGCCCTGAGTGTTTTGTCCAAAATCCAGAGGGTCAATTTGCTTACTTGATTAAGCACAAATAGTTCTGTTAAAACCTGCACTTTCTAGGTTATCTCCTTGAATGAAGTCACTCTGTTAATTCAAAGGGTTTGGAAGCGGCTTAATGAAAAATTAATTTCTAGGAAAAAAAAAAAAGATGGCAGCTCATAAATATAAGATCCTTCCCATCTGTTTGTGGTGTGTGACTCAGGGCTGTGTGCAGCACCTGGATAAAAGATGAATAACCTGCTCTCCTTGTGCCAGGAGAGCTCTAGAGCAGGTTGGGATCAGGCAGGTGCCCCATCAAGGTCGTGCAGGATTCCCATACAACAGAAACTTGTTAGAAATGACATTTCAGGGCTGTAAGTGCCTCCCTGGGAGAATTAATGTGAAGGAGTAAGACTAAGGAAAAACTCCAGTGGCCTGAAACACCTACATGTGCAAAGCACTGGAAATTATTTTTTTTTTATGTTTTATTGATGCTGAAATCTGGATTTAGTGTTCTGGGTGTGTCCTATCCCTGGAAGTGTCCAAGGCCAGGTTGGACAGGGCTTGGAGTAGCCTGGGAGAGTGGCAGGTGTCCCTGCCCATGGCTCTGGGTGGGGTTTTAGGTCCCTTCCAGCCCTTTTTCTGTTTTTTTTCCAAACCATTTTCTGATAATAACAACAACAAGAAGGGGAATTGTGGGGGGAAATTACAGAGGTCTGCAAAACAGGGATGGGCAATACAGGCTGAGGATTTAGGGATTCAGCTTCCCCCTGTGTGGGGAAACTCTGCAGGACCTGTGTTTTTCCTAATCCTAATCTGTGTGGCTCCTTTGGAAGGGAGCCACATTTCTCCAGTCTCCTATTTTTAAATCCACAGAAGTTGTCTTGAGGAGAAAATGATTTCACGGGTAAAAAATCAAACAGTTACACAGAGGAGCTGAAAAAAGTTATTTCCTGCATATCCATCACATTCCTCAAAGCAGCATCCCCAAATCTGGGGATGTTCCATAAAACCCCAAGGCTGTGGATGCCACGCTCTGGGTGATCAGCCCATTCTCTGGCATCTCCAGCCCAGATTTGCAGCAAACAACCCCAGCCCAAAGCTGTCTGCCAAAGCCTCTGCCAGGCTCTTCCCTGTGTGTGCAAGGAGTGTGTGGCAGGTCCTGTCCCTCCCCAGGGTGGGAGGATGTTGTTCTCCCTGGCATACTGTGAGTGGGAGAGTGGGAAAAACCAGCCAGAAGCTGCAATGGCATTTCAAGTTAACGAAGCTTGCAGGAGCCATATCTCTCATTAAACAGATGTGGGGGGAATAATTTCCATTTGCTGCATCCCTCACCACAGAAAATGGGGAGTTTTCTGGAAGTTGCTGTGAGGTGACTTTGGTTTGGTGGATGGGGGAATAGCTGGAATTGGAAGGGGCCCACGAGTGTGGAGTGCTGTGGCTGTGGCTGTGCTGTTGGGTTGGAGTGACAAACAATGATTGATGTGTGCTGGCAGCCACCAGCAAAAAGTCCTGCTTTATACATTTAAAGAGTTTTAAATTTAGGGGTTTTTTTTGGTTTACCACTCCCACTCCTCTCTCTGGGATAAAAAGGAAAAGCACAGGGAGGGCAGGGACCTGTTGCATGGGGGGGGGGGGAGAATTGATTTGGAAGATGTTTTGTGCATTTTTGATAATTTCTGGATGCCAGAGTGTTATGCTGACACTTCTTGTAAGGGAAAAGGGTTTTGGAGGCCACAATTTCTTTGATTTCCCTGTTTGGCACCTCCAAATATGCAGCTCCCNGTTTGGCTGTTCCTCCAAGCCCATGGGACCACACCAAGGCCACGTGTGTCACCTGGACACTGCTGGTGCTGCAGATGCTGCTCGTGGTGCCCACAGGAGCTGACTCCAGGAATGCTCTTCCTCCCTCAGCCAGACAAACCCTGGCTGCAGCCATCCCTGTAACTCATTTTGTGTTCCCAGCAAGATCAGAGCCCAGTGCAGTGTTTTGTGTTGGAGCTGCTCATCTGGGGAGCCCTTGCAAATGATTGAACATTTTAATCTTTTTCCTGCATTTCCTCACGTGGATTCCAGTAATGTGCATCTGGTAGCAGCAAGTGGACTATGACCCAGAAGGGATTCAGGGCTGTGGAACAAAGAGTCCCTGCTGTAATTTCTTTCTCATCCTCATCTTCTCCTGCTGTATCCTCGTGTAACTCCATGCTGGGCTATTCTGAAGCATCATTTCCAGCAGCTCTGTTCCTGGAGGCTGCAGCCCCAGCCCTGTGCTTCAGCAGGAGCTTCATGGGAGGCACTGCCAGAGTAAATCTTCCCTCAGGGTGAAGAGTGGGTGGTGCTGGGTGTGTTTGGATGCAGAGGAATGAGGGAGTGATGCCTGAGTGCAGAAGGACCACTGTAATGTTCCTTTTCCAGCCATGCTTCAAACTCTGCTCCCAATTGGGTGATTTTGTGGAGCAGTTGGGGTTCAGCTGCTCTGGAGAAATCCCTGCTGGGAAAGGGAGGTTTGGTGGAACATTGGAATTAAATTTGGGAAGGGGATGTTTGGTGGAACATTGGAATTAAATTTGGGAAGGGGAGGTTTGGTGGAACATTGGAATTTAATTTGGGAAGGGGAGGTTTGGTGAAACACTGGAATTTAATTTGGGAGGGGGAGGTTTGGTGGAACACTGGAATTTAATTTGGGAGGGGGAGGTTTGGTGAAACACTGGAATTTAATTTGGGAGGGGGAGGTTTGGTGGAACACTGGAATTTAATTTGGGAAGGGGAGGTTTGATGGAACATTGGAATTTAATTTGGGTTCTTGTTACACAGAGCAGAGCAGCCAAAGGGCCCCTGATAGGACAAACCTGTGTTCCTCTAACCTGCTCTCCATGGTCCCAGTGCCACCAGAACCCCAAAGCCCAAGGAGAACTGCTTCAGGCAAAGGGCTTGTTCTTGTGAGGGCTGAGTCTCTCCGTGGTGATGCTGAACAGCTCCTGAGCTGCCCCCAAAGGGTCCTGCAGAGGTGGCACTGCCCAGGGCTCCTGCTGCCACCACAGGGCTGGGTTTGCTCTGTGGCCACTGTGTGCCAGGCAGTCATTTCCCATCTCTGTGACTCCTTCAGTTCTCACTCTAAATCAAATTCCTCAACAGTTTTTTCCCCCAGTGGTACCAATTTCACCTCTGTGTCGTTTTGTCCTGCAGGCACCTCTCCTGAGCCACCTTTGTGTAGGTGTGTGTGTTTAGAAAATGAATTTATTGTTGCATTACTGAAGGTGGCAGTGGGGTTATTTCTCCCTGCAGGCAGGGTCAGAACTCACCTGAGCCTCAGGACTGGAGCTTGCCTGGACCTAATCCTGCAGCTTCTGGTTTCTTGTTCTCCTCCAGAGCCTGTCTCCTCAAAGGCTGTGCTCAAACTGCCTGTCCACAGGGGCTGAGGCTGCTGCCTCTCTAGGGGGGTTGCTTTAGGCTGAGGTTGTTTAGGTTGCTGCCTCTCAACTCTTTAGGTTGAGTTTGTTTGGGTTGTTTGTTGTTTTTTTTTTCAATAACTCAGCAAGAACAGCTCGTTCTGCACTGAACTCAGTGGATAGAAGGATTTACTTGCTAAACCTCAGGTTTATGAAGTTTTGCTTCCTAAAACTTCATAAAACTAAAAGTGACCCCGTTGCTGAGCCCTCCCAGCACCAGTGTGAGCCCTGGGTGCCTGTCCTTGGGGACCTGGCTGTGCCCTGCCAGCTCCTGCTGTGCCACTGGGCTTGGATTTGTCCTTGTTTTAACTTCATTTGCAGAGCCCCTGAGAATAACTTGTGGCTCTCTTCCTGCAAAATGACACTTTGCCAAAAGGAGAGACAAGAACCTGTTTAAAAATGCAAAGCAAGAAACTTTCTCCAGTCCAACACAATGATTAACTACCCCCATCTTACATGGAATAATTGCAGCCTTTCCTCCCTGCTCCCATCTTGGCATTGTTGTCCTGAATATCACCTGATACATCTTTACTGTCACGACACTTTCTTAATGCACAATTAGAATTAGAACACCTTTTACAGCATTCTATATAATTAAAAAGCCAGACTTCCTCTGAAATAACAATATTCTGGCAAGTGAGGTGGCACAGATGAATTATTTTGAAGGCAGATTGTGCTGGTTGGGTACATCAGGCAGGAGAAGTAGGGCACATTCTTTATTTGTTGTCACTTTTCCTTTGTGCTTAATGCAGATTTGTCTGATTCCAGCACTGGAGAGGGAAACCTTGATTTAGGAAATTGTGTTTCAATAAAATGGCACCACCTCATGATCTGTTGGTGCTGTCACCTTTCTCCTGCAGTTACTCCACTGCCTTTGGTAGGATTGCAGGAGGAGAAATGGATTAATTGTTGGGAAAGGGGACAAATGGAATCCCACAGTGCCCTGTGGAAGGAGGTGGCTCCTGCTGGGATGGGATAAATCAAACCAGCCAGCTCCCAAAGCCCAGCATAACTCCTGACCTGTCTGAGCTGAAAGATGTTGTTGTGGGCCTGTAAAATGTGATGCCATACACGTGTTGCAGCTTCCAGTTAAAGATAAAGTCACGTTTCTGCTCCCTGCAGTTGTTGAGGGAGGAAGAAATGTTGGCTCTGAATTCCACAGACAGCTAAAGATAATATAACTAATTAAAAAACAATAAAAATGGCTGTGATTAAGGCAATCTCAGGATTTGTGAGGGCTGGGAGGAGAGCAGCTTTGTGCCTGGTTTCAGGGCTGCTGCTGGGCAATGCCTTGGGTGCTGTTTTCAGCTTCCCTCTGTGTGTCAAAGTCTTAGTGAAAAGAATTTTTGATCCAACTTTTAAGTCCAGAAAGTCTTTACAGTGAACATTTATAGGTGGTTCCACACCAATTGGAATTTTCCTATTTCTAGCCTGCTTTTACACCCCTGACAAACCTTTCTCCACTCTCAAACAGCAGTGAGGACAGTGGTGTGCTCCTGCTGACCTGCCTGACACTTCCTACAAGGCACAGCCTCACAAAACATGAACATCTGAGCTCAGGGGAGACCCTGAAACTTCTCCCAAGGCTGTGGTGGAGAGCAGCTCCTGGGGCAGGGCTGGAGGGTGCTGGGGTGCAGCCCAGCCCTGACCTGCTCCTGCTGCAGCTTCAGGGGCAGACAAAGAGCTCAGGCAAGGAGCTGGGGGCTGCTGACCCTCAGGGCATGGGGGAAAGCCGAGCCAGGCACTTCTGAGATTTGTAGGGAGCATTTGGAGTGTTGGGAGGATGGATTTAATGGTTTTGTTCCTCCCTGGAGCTGTTTGGGTGTGGAGGGGTTGCACGTGCCAGGCTGGGGGTGTTTAGAATGTCCCTGGAATCATTCAGGGTGATCAGGTGTCCTTGTATCCACCTTTATATCCACCTTTATATCCATTTGTATATCCATTTTTATATCCATCTTTACATCCATTTGTATTACAGCCATCTCTATATCCATCTGATCCAGGAGTCAAAACAAATGAAAACAGAATTGAGGCACTGTTCATCTGCTGGATTTTTAAATTTTTTCTCTTCATACAAGGAATCAAATCCCATCTTACCATTCTGGCATAATGGATTAAAATAAACCACAGCTTATTAGTGCTCAGAAACCCACTCTGGTATCTTTTGCCTGGTACACACACTCAGATTTTCTCTTAGGGTGGAGTTGATGAAGTATATTTTGCTGCACTATCAGCTGCTTGATAATTTCACTTCCCTTATTCCATGATGGTGCTAAGCAACATTTTAATGGATTGTGAGTTTCCTTTTTGGTATGGGTGTCTGGAGAGCATGTAGAGCCTTTATAATAAGCTTTAAATCTAAATAAAAAGTTAAGTATATAGCACTCTTAGTTTTCAGAGCACTGGAATAGATTTATTTAATCATCCTTTATGAGGCAGTCCAGCAGTTACAGCCTCATTGGTGCTGAGGGGGGGGGATTGATCAGCACAGTGAGTGACTTGCTGTGGTCAGGAGAAATGTCACTGTCAGGAGGGCAGTGGGACAATCCCCCACTGAATGACCCCAATTTGACATCAGTGCTTTGGAGTAGATGTTGCTCCTCCTCTGCCTGCCTGGGATGGGCTCAAAGTGGAGGCAGCATCACACCTTATATCAACCTTTATACCCACCTTTATATCCATCCTTATATCCATCTGATCCAGGAGTCTAAACAAATGAAAATAGAATTGAGGCACTGTTCATTTACTGGATTTATAATTTTTTTTCTCTTCATACAAGGAATCAAATTCCATCTTACCATTCTGGCCATAATGGTGAGAATGGCCAGGAGAAATGTCACTGTCAGGAGGGCAGTGGGAGAATCTCCCACTAAATTACTCCAGTTTGACATCAGTGCCCAGCCCTGGTTTGGTGCAGGTGTTGTTCCTCCTCTGCCTGCCTGGGATGGGCTCAAAGTGGAGGCAGCATCACAGGAGGCAAAGATCTGCACCAACTTCCCCCATCAAGGCTCTGCCTCGTGGTTTGAGGGTTCTGTCAGGCTGAATTAATTTCTGATTTGTCAGCTGGGTCCCAAAAAGGTTTGGAAAAGTAGCTCCCACCCTGCACATTTCCTGCCTGGGTCTCTCAGAGTCCAGAGCAGCCCTGAATACCAATGACAGCAGTAGCTGGGCTGGGCTATTTAATCACCTCATAAAAGAATGGAAACAGATACTTAATGAATCAAAGTGCACTCAGATTAAATGATCAGAAATTCCTAGTTAATCACCAGAAAGGAAACTAATTAAATTACCATTCAGCTTTTATGGGGGCCTTGGGATGGGAAGCTGAAATAAGTCCCTTCAATCACTTTTTTCATTAGATGGGACAGGCATATTCAAGGTTAGTGAAGATAAATGTGATGTTCTTTGCTTGCTCTTGAAATTATAGTATTTAAATAGCATTTTATGCCTCATCACCTAATGCTAAACCCAAAGTAGACTGCAAGGGGAGGCTGTGGCAGAGAGAGCTTAGCAGGGAAGGAAGGGGAAAATCGGGAATACGCAAATCAAGACTTAAAAGGTTTTCATTTAATTATCATTTAAATTTCTAATTGCACTTTACCTTCAGGAATGAGGTGGATAAGTGATACTGCCAGGTGGTGGGATGCTGATCCCAGCACTGACTCTGGCCCTTGGGAAGCACAGAGTGGTTAAAGGTGGTATGTGATGTTTGCTGATTCTGATGGCCACCCAATCATTTCCACAGCCAAAAGGGGAAGAACTGTGGAAAAGAAATTATATTAGCAGCAAAAGAGTGAATTTCTGTATTTTTTGAGCAGTTCTGTATCCTTAAGAGCCACCACCAGCGTGGTGACATCCTTCTGTCCCCTCCTGTCCTCAGGGCAGGGTTTGGGATTGTCCCCTGCCCGGAGCAGCTCCCCATCCATCCCTGTGACATTCCTGAGGGGAAACAAAAGCTGCCCCAGCCCCAGGAGGTGCTCCCTGAATGGAAGGGAAACCTCCCCGTGCTTCAAAGCCAGAGGCAAATACAGCCCTGAAACACGGAACAGCCCCTGGAGAGAGGAGAGAGGGAGAAATCTTAGTTTAAGCATCAGTCTATGTGTTTTGGTATTCCTTTTTTATTTTCTTTTTGTTTTGTTTCTTAAGGCAAACCTTTACAGGCTCACAAAAGTGACAAAAGACCCAGTGATATCCCTTCAGTGCCCTGAAAAGGAGGATTTTCAGCAGAAAGTGAAATCAGTGAAATCCTTTCACTTTCTTTCTTAGCTTTTTAACAACCATACCCGAGGTTTCTGACACTCAGAACTTGCTTGAGAAGTTAAGAAAAGAAAACACAGCTGCAGGGTTTCAAAGCAGGGCACAACCAAGTCAAAATAATCTGGCTATAAAATCTGGGGGCTTTTCATTCACACTGAGGTTTTCCCACTAATGGAGATCCTGAGAGACAAGGTCATTTATATCCCTGGTTAAATGGGTGGGGTTTGACTAAAAATCATACTAAATGTCCTTTTGTGGTGAATGATCGACTGTGACAATATTTGCCAGCTGAAGCCCACAGAGCCTTGAAGTGTTGCTGATTTTGTTTTCTATTAATATGGGTAATTAGGTTTACTTTGCCACTTGGGATCGTGTCATCATTGCAATAATTAGTGCATTTCCAGATACTTTGATAGATCTAAAAATTTCCTCTAAAAACCTCCAAATACAACCACAGAGAACAAGAAAGGAACATAATTATATTATTTTTTCAATTTAAATCTTTTTAGATCAGTATCAACACTGGGGAGGGGAGTTCCACATGGGTTTGGAGTGGAGCTGAGCATTCCTGTGCTGAGCTCCAGAGGAAAAGACTGACTCATGGGCATTGAGAAGGGATAAAAGACCTGGAGCTGATGGAGTAGGGAATCTCTGGAGGGAATTTCTGGAGCAGGACTGGCAGCTGGAGCCTTCCTCACTTCCAGCACCTCCTTTCCAGCCTGGCCCTTCCCACAAGTTTTGGAAGCAGGGGATGGCTCCACATGTTCCTCCAGCTGTTGGGGCTGCCCTCCTCACACCCAGCTCCTGGGGAGGATGTCCAGGAGCTGCATCTTGCCTGGCTGCTTCCTTTGGAGAGAATTGCTCTTTTTTTCTCTGCTTGGGAGGCATTTTGGAAGTTTTCTTTCCATATCTTTTGTTTTGCTTTGTAACCAGAGTAAATTATTCCCAAAGAGTTTGGGTGAGCCCATCATTCTGGTGACTGAGAACTGAAGATACTTTTGGGGCATGAGGGATTGTCCATTACAATCCATTCAACAAACTTCCCACACACTTGTTCCAAGTGGGGGCAAACTTTTTGGATGCAGATACCATTTTGGATTCTCAAAGACGTGCTTGTAAACCAGGATTTGTGTGGGCACAACCTCTGGCTTTAAGGTTGGGCTTTGTGTGTCCGCAGTTTTCATCCATGCTCAGTTAACGAGCAGGGAGCAATTAGCAATTAGTCAGCTCAGCACTTTCTGGGAGAAGGGCGAGTGCTGAGCCCCCGGGGGGATGTTGCAGCCTTTCTTCAGCACATTCTGCTTTGAAACTTCCCAAGGACGGGCTGTGCTTTGAAACTTCCCAAGGAGAGCACAGCCCTGGGGATTTAGGGAGAGGACACCATCCCGGGAGCTGCAGAGCATCTGCTGCTCCAGCTGTTCCAGCTGTTCACCCCCGGGCAGATTTGTGCCCAAAAACTGCTCCCTCTGCATGGCTGAGGCTGCAGGGGGGTGATCAGACCCTCACCTGGGGTAGGACACGGTGGGGGATTCCTTAACCCCTTCCTGGGCTGTGGGATTCCAGCAGTTCCCCAGCTGGCTTCCATCTCCATGGAATCAGGGAATCAAAGGTTCCGACCTCGAAGGTTTGGAAGGTTTTGGAAGGTTTTGAAAGGTTTTGAAAGGTTGAAACTTAGGAAATGAGGAGGGAGATCTCAGCTGAGCATCCCTCTCCTACTGTTGTTCTGAGGACACAAAATCTCGTTAGTTACTCTGAAGTAAAATTGTTTTGCCTCATGATCTAATTCCTTACCTGGCTGGTGTTTTCCCTGGGTTGCTGAAGCCTGGCTTTGTTTCATGTTAGCTGGAAATGGTACCAATAGGCATCAGAACATCCCTGGTGAGCTGAGTGGCTTTTCTCTGGTGTGTCCTTCATTCCAGAGCAGTGATTGTTCATTATGGCAGAGGCCTGGAAATGATGATTTCTGTGTTACTGACATTGTGGAGGTGCCAAAAATAATCCAAGTCCAGGAATACACTGGTAAAACCCTGAAGCAAAAACGTGTTGGTTTAAAGAAGGTTAAAAAAAAAAACTAAACCAACTTGGATCTTCATCTGATGTAGTTTCCATAGTGGAAAAGAACAATTAATAACCAGGAAGAACCCAAAGCAGGGAGAGGAACAGATCCACATCCCAGCAGGCCCTAAACCAGGCTGCTCCAAATGAACCTTCTCATCTGCATGGCAGCTCTCCTGTTGAATATTCACCAGGGCCAAGGGGCACGGCAGCCTCTCCTGCTAATCCCAAATAATCTCTTTCATGTTCACTGGGATCGTGCTCCCAGTTACTGACTACAGAGCCAGGGCCACGAGGAATTAATTGCAGGATGGCTCTGAGTCTGATGGGTTTTTTTGTAGCTGCTTTCCCCATAGCTGGAGGCTATGGCTCGTGTTTTAGGCTTTTGATCATGTAGTGATTATATTGTCATGATTTGGGGAATCTTCCAGGACCCTGCTGGAAGGTCTGATTAGTCTAAATTAAGAGATGTGGAATGAAGGGTGTGCAGGTACCAGAAGTTTCCAAGGAAATGGGGCTGGTGGTGTCAGGGCTGCTCTGAAGAGCTGTAATTCTCTTGTTTTGTTTCAAGGCACCAAGTCAGGTCTGGGGAAAAAAATAATTCTGCAAAAAGAGGCATCAGAAGGTGGTCTGTAGGTGCATTTTGCAGAGCTCTGGTCCCGTATTTTGTTAATTATTGTTAATTATGCAGGTGTAGGTGAAAACATTTGGACATTTAATGCGAATTTACTGTGCTGGTCTCTGTCCTCCTGCTCTGCAAGTGAAGTTTTAGTGAAGGCAAAAATAAAGAGACTGGAAGAAAGAATTAAAAAAAAAACCCAAGCCAAACGTTCCCTAAACAAATTGCAATAGCAAGACAAAGCAAAGGCAATCAAAATATTCCTCTCTAAAACCTGGAGACTGTAAGTAACCCACAGACCCACATTTTGAACAGAAAATCCTTGGGGGTCTGCCCCACCTGCTCTCAGGGGAGCTGGAGAGAGGAGGGAAGCTCTGGGCATTTCAGAATTGCAGGATGCTCTTTGGAAAAGCAGCTTTTTCCCTTGGGTTGCTGCTTCCAGCCAGGAACAATAAGGAAAATAGATGATCTTCAGCAGTTACGTGCCAGAAGTGCCTCGTTTGATTTTATTTCCCTTCAGAAAAAAAAAAAAAAAAAAAAAAAAAAAAAAAAAAAAAGTATTTTCAGGGGAGTGAGTCTGTTTAGGAGTCAAATCCTCCCGGACAGAAGCCAGCTGGAATCTTTCCATTTGGTTAACTCGGAGGGGTGGGAGCAGCAAGGCTCCCTCAGGTGTCACTGTCACCGTGGGGGAAGGATGAGCACACTGAAATTCCAGCTGCACTGCCAGGATCCCCTTCCAGCAGATCTGTGTGAAGGGAGCTGGAAATGCTCCTGCTGCAGATTGATTTTGCAATTGGAAGCTGATTGAGGTGAAGAGGGAGAAGGCCAGAGGGAGTTTGGAGTGGTGGGTGGAATTACAGACACCCCCAGGCTGCAGAGGCTCTGTGACCCCTTCACAGGGGGTTCACAGGAAATCCTGGGTGGTGGGACCTGGTGAATTGATCATTAATTGAGGGCTTAAATCAGAGTCCCTGCAGAGGTCTGTGTGGGACAGGCTCTGTGACCCATGAGAGGACACAAGGACAGGGTTAGACCAAGTTCATGATAATTCTAATTTCCATTCCAAGGGCTCTCCTAGAAGAAATCTTTATTTTCAAGAAACTGAGCACTGGAATCCAGTTCCTAAAACACATGTAGTTCTTGCTTTATTAACTGGGGTGTATTTTAAAGCAAGGTTTCCCCTTCTCTAACATATAAGGCAAGTTGGAATAAGCCTTTTTTTTTTTGCACCTAAAATTTTAAATTGTCCTCAGACCTGGTGTGATTGATGGACCCGGAGGTTCTGGTGAGTGAATAAATCACAGGGTTGATGCACCAGGAATTGCAGGAAAGCCCAATGAGTGACCAGGTGATGAGTTTCAGAAATGTCACCTTGTTTTTAGCAGCACAGGTGAGGGGGGTTTGGTTTTCAGAGGGAATTATTGCACTGTCTGGGCTGTGCAGCATCACATGAGCTGAGCACTAAGTTTGGGAATTTTAATCCAACTGCCCCACATGAACCAGATTTTCAACACTGCCTTCCCTCTGCTGCACCAGCCAGGCCAAAACCCCAGCCCTGGCCTCACCTGGATTTTTTAAAGAAGTTAGAGGAGCTGGAGGTGTGGACCTGCCTGTGAGAGACCACAGTGCACAAATAACATCTCTTTTCCTTGCCCTGAACAGGAGAGACCCAGCTGAAATATCCCAAGTCATTACATTAATTAGCTAATGCCTAAAGAGTGCTCTGAAGAGGAAAAGCATTAAATAAACAGGCAGCAGGGTTAATATTATTTTTAATAAATAGAAGAGCACATTCCATAATGAAGGCTCATTGATGAGTACATTTCTTTGTGTAATATCCCATGGCCCTTAACTACAGAAGAATTAAATAATAACTCATTATTCCAAGCTTAGACTTTAGGCATTGTATGGAGGTCAGGCTTTTATTTTCCTGAAAAATAGGTTAGAAATCCAAGCATTTTTCTATTTTTCACTTCAGGGAGATGAAGGAGGGCAGCATGACAATGGTGTGCACCTCATACCCACTGCTCAGACACATAATGGGGCTGGGATGCTTTTCTAAAAACCACTCTGGTCCTGTATTGAAATTCTGGCCTTGGAATGAGATACAAAAGTGGATAAAGAAATCTGGATCACACAGATAAGCTCTCAAAGTGAAGACCAGGCACAATAGAGTGAAAAGCAGGAATGTTATGTAAGTGCATTATTTTAATTGAAAAGGAAAAATGTCCTCACCTTTGTTTGGGAACTGTTTCTGTCATGGATTGTGAGGGAATGGGAAAACTCAGGGCTTGCAGAGATTATCTTGCCTCCTTTCAGCCAGCAGGATTTCTTGACTTTTTTAACTGAAACTTTGGGTTTCACTGCTCAGCTTTGGGGATCTAAGGGGGGTTTCTGTTCCTTCCCTGCCCATCCCTGACTCCATGCCCTCCTTCACTGCTCAGCACCTGTTTGGGAGAGGAATTGCAGCTCAGTAACTCCTTGAACTGAAGATCTACCAGAATCCTGTTTTGCTGGGAGGGTAAAGGAGCCTCCTTGGGGAGACTCCAGTGGGGTTGGGATCCTCCATCCTCCCTCTCCTGACAAGCAGCACCCGCTCAGCCCCCGTGTTATCCAATATCCTGCTCTGAGACAAACACAGCAGCAGCTTCATGCTCCATTTGCCATCACTCAAATGACCTTTGGTGGCCTTGCCAGAGAGTCAGAGCTCAGCTGGAGGTCACCTTTCCAAACCCAGGCCCCTCAGGAATTGGTCTGTCTGAACCTGTACCTGACCTGAGGGAGGGAATCAGTGGCTGGAACTGCTCCCCACAGCCCCAAAGACCACAGTTATTTCAAATAATGCTGGATTATGCCCCATCAATTCAGTAAGGTGACCCAGGAGTGTTCATTAGAATTTATTTTCGCCACACTTATTGTCACTTAAGAGCCTAAACAAGGAGTGATGGCTCTTGGAGCAGTAACAGTAAATTCTGGTTACTGCAAACACAAATGCCTCATTACATCCAGTCAAGGTCTATTTCCCCTTTACAGCCATAACTGCAGGAAAGCATTGTTTTTAATTTATGGAGAAGGATGCACAGGAATCTTGGCTTCCCTATTTACATAAACACGAGAGCCAATTAATCTCCTGTAAAGGATGCAGAGTGGTGGTGGGTGAAATGCAGACTCATTGCAGAGTGCCCAGGGGCACCTCCCTGTGGGACAGCCCGTCCCAGGCTGTTTGAATGATAATCTGTTACAGAGATAAGTACAAACAGCAGGAAAATGGGGGCCATTCCTTATTTTAAGTGGAATTTTAGGCCCTATGATCCTTTCAGTGAAAGCTCATGCGTGGATTTCCATTTGCTGGGGTGAGAGTGGTGTCAGAGAAAGAGGAATAGCCCAGGTAGCAAAATCTGCTGCATTTTTATTGCAGGATTATTTGTCTCATCTCTCCCTCTGTGAAATGTTCTGTGATTTACCACAAAATCTTTCAGGGCAATGCTGCAGCATCCATGAGGGAGCTCTGGCTGGAAAATGGAGCTCCAGTGTCAGGATTAGCCCTGCTGGATAAGCATCTTTTGGGTTTCAGAGTTTATTGTGCTGCTGATAGATTACCCACCTAAATTCTGCTGAGCAGCCTCCTGACCTGCAGATTTTTATGTCTTATGGACAAAAGAGAGGGAGGGCAGAGGGCAAATGCAGATAACCAGGGAACAGCCCTTTTTTTGTTTCATTCCCCTCAAAAAACCTAATTGTGCTCCACAGATAATTAACGGTAACAAGTGAGCAAGCCGGCAGGTCAGCAGAGAAAAGGAGCCAATTAAAGGATATTTAGATGCTGTAAATATTTGGAGAGCAGTGGCTGTTCTGTAAATCTTTGCAGATGCAGCAACTTTGGCCAAAAAATCCTCTTTCTCAAGCTGTTGCCTGAGCAGGAAGGAAACGCTGGTGGTTTTCAGAGCTCAGAGCAGGACTTGTGTGTTCCTGAGCAGGGAGAGGATATTTGCCTGAGCATTGATTGAATTTCACCTTAAAGTCCTTGAGCAACAGCAGGAACAAACTCCAGGATGTTACAGCAAACCCTCATCTCTGTTTCCAGAAGGAACTAATTCTTGCAATAATTCCACTTTTTCCTGCTGTCCCCTAAAGGTTTTGTATTTTTCAGCTCAGACCTTTAGCTCGAGCCCATCCACATCTCAACCTATTTTATTGTTGCTGCAGGAGATAAATTTTGGATATTGCTCACATGAAATATCTGATGCTATTTTTTGATTCCTTGGACATGGCACAGCTGTTCTTTGCCCTCTCTAGGACTTTCAAGAGCAGGAATTCAATGTATCTTTCAGGGCACAGCTATTTTTTAAGAGGAAATTGCCCCATAAAAGGTTTTGGCACTAAAAGGTGGGAAGTCCTTGTCACCTCTTTGGAGAATCAGAGAGAAAAAAAAATATTTTTTTGGATTTTTGTGGTCCAAATTTGAATGTGTGATTTTGCACCCTGATGCTGTGTTTGCCTGGAGCAATGGAATCAATGGAAAACAGCCTTTGGAAATCAAAATGAAAGGAGAAATTAATAGTTTTTTTAATCTCAAGAGTTCTCCAAATTGTTGTTATATTAGAACCTGATTATTTTGTAGAATTTTACAGATTGCTGGTTTTATTCTGTACAATGAACTCGTTATTTAGGGGCCACTGAAGTGTCAAATTCTTGTTATTTCTTTTGGTAACTGAAAAGTTTAAAAAGGCCCCGTTTCCAAAGGACTGGTGTTGTAAAAAGGCTTTTCCAGCTTGTCCATCTCTTTCTGGTGTCATTCCCAAAAATCTTCATCCCTGCCCTGACCCTATTCCAGCTCACTTGGTTGGGGGATTTTTTAAATGTTTCATTTGATTTATGAAAAAAACCCCAGTGAAACTGAGTGTAAAAAAAATTGTTAAATGTCTTTAATTGTTATAAATAAAAGAAAAAAATCAATAGCAGGAAAAAAGAAAAGTGGAGAAAATACATGGAAAGGCTTGAATTTCTTTGTTCTACTTGCCAGTTCCAGGAGTGCTGTGTGCAGTCATTCCAGGTACAAAATTAACCTGCAAATGTCACTTTGTCCTGAAAATAGTGCCCTGGAAATGAGAAGTTCCCTGACAGAGACACAGTCAGTGCAGCAGCATTTCCATTTCTGAGGGAAGAGTCACAAAACCCTCTTAAAACACCAAAAAAATTCCAACTTTTGGTACTTCTTGAGTTGCTATCTTTGCATCCTGAACTGAGTGAATGCAAATGACTATTTTGCTTTTCTTAATCACTGCAAATAATTTCAATTAATGCAGATGAAGATCATTGCCCTGCTCTGCTGGGGCTGGATGCATTACACGCCAGAGCTTTCAGCCTCCTATTGATTGATTCTTTGCAGTGGACCTTAAAAATCCATTAAGGAAGAAGTTGGATGATGTGAATTAATTCTAAATCCTTTGTTGGGAGGAGCAGCTGGGGGAAAAAATTTTAAAAAAAGCCTTTTCAAACCCATTAATCATAACTCCAAATAGACTGTTAACTTTAAAATAAACTTTATAGGAAATTGGAGGACAAATCCAAGGAAGGTGTTTAAACTGCCTGTCCCAACGTGCACTGAGGGTTTTCTCAAGTGTTTTACTGGATCTCTTTTCAAGATTTTTCAATTTGAATTGTTCTGATAAGGACATGTTGACGAGCAGCCATCTGTGGCAATAATGGAGCAGCTGATTGCTCTTTAATAGATAAGAGATGACTCCACTTTGGAGCTGAAGAATAAAATAAATAAAGCTGGTCGTCTCCTCCCAGGTAACACCATCAATCAGGCAAAACTTTGTTTAGAACAGAAAAAAACCCCTCTTTTTTAACTCCTCAGCTGTTATTAATTATTAAAATTAATTTTTATTGAGCAGGTTGTTCAGCCCCTGCTCCCAACAACATCTCAATCTTAACAAGTTAATGATTGGACTCGATGATCTTCAAGGTCTTTTCCAAACTCAACTTTTTAGAAGCTGTGGATCACTGTGGAATATTTCCCCTCAAATTCTAAGTTCTTTCCCAGTGAGGGAAAAACCAGGAATTTTCTAAAATTTGAAGGTGAACTTGAAAAAAAACCAAAAAACAAACCCACTGCAAATATTTCCCTTGTTCCCCCGCCTTGTTCCTGTCCCACAGGCAGCAGTAAATTGCAATGAGCCTGGTGAGCTGTGAAATAAAGACTAATCCTTCCCCTCACCAAGAATTCCCTGTGCCTGAGACAACCTGGAGCTCCACACTTCATTTCCAGGCGGTTCCTAAATTCATTAGTGCTTGGTGGCAGCTGGAGAATAAATTTCCATGTTGGTTTTATACCTTAGAGGATGTGAGGAGCTGTGGGACAGCAGAAATTTGTGTTCAGCTCGTCCTGGGACACAAAAATCTGTGTACTCACAGGGAGATGTCCCATGGCAGAAATTCTGGTCCTGCTCAGCCTGAGTGAGGGGTGGAGCTTGTCCAAGAGCTGAAACTGATTGCAGGAATTGTGAGATCAGCACAGACTCTGAATGCAGATCCTTGTGAGCAACAGAGTCCCTAAAATTTCATGTACAATGGTAGGAGCCTGCAGTTTTAATCCCCTAACAGTGCTCCACACTGATCATTAATTAGAGATATTTATTTTTATATATATATGTATATATATATATGTGTGTGTGTGTATATATATGTGTGTGTATATATATATTTGGAATATCAGTCTCTGGACTGCCTCAAAACCTGAATTTTCTAGTTTGTTTTTTTTTTTTCTTAAATTTTACACTCTTGCTTTGGAAAATATGCCACAAGCTTTGAAGGACAACATATAGCACCAATTATAACACAGCATCCACAGGAGCTATGCAGGAAAAAGGATAGGACTATTAAGGCAGACTATTATTCCTTTAGAGATTTGCTTCCCTTAATTTGCATAGAACTGTCTTTGATTAAAAATTGCCTGTCACAGAAGTAGCTCAGAGATTTTTTTTTGTAGCAGTCATCATTTCCCCTAATGAGAATATATTTTATTCAAAGGTATGTTTTTATTCATTCGAAATGTTCTCTTTATTTTATTTATTGCTTGTAACTGAGTGTATTCAATTAGAAAACTGTACATCCTGCTGTGCATTAACTGTTGGTAATTGAGCTGCTCTGCTGCATTTCTGGGCTGCAGGTCTGCCTGGGCAAGGAAGATGTGTGGGTTCTTCTGTCTGGAATAATTTTGTGCAGGTTTTTTGCTCTAGAGAAGCTGAATTTCAGTCTCAGAGTTCTCTCAGTCAAAGGACAGCATTGCTGTGCAATGGGCAGAGCTGGGAATGGATATTTTTTTTTCAGTGTTTGGGTGAGCTTTAACTTCTTTCCTATCAACTGTTGTCAATAGCATTTAGTTATAACAACAATTAAAGGAATAAATGTATGGGATGCTCTGGGAGAAATCAACCAGAATTAACAGAACTCTGTGAAATTCAGGAGGTGGGGCCCTGCTGGTTCACAGAATTCTGCCTTTCTCTGGGGTTTTTAATCCTCCAGGTAAATAGATGAGAAAATAGATGAGAAAACAGGCAGTAACAGTAAAGGTCACCTTTTACTCCCAGTCATTTTTTGGCTCCCAAACTTCCTGGGTGCCACCTTCCTTTCTTTGTGTGTTGTCTTTGAATAAATGGCCAATTTCTCTTCCTTTGGTTTTTCCACTTTCTACTTCCCAGAGGCTCTCTGGGGGTGGGAGCTGTGGATCAGAGAACCCCAGACTGGTTTGGGTTGGGAGAGACCTTAAAGCCCATCCAGTGCCATGGGCAGGGACACCTTCCACTGTCCCAGGGTGCTACAAACCTGGCCTTGGACAATTCCAGGGATCCAGCCACAGCTTCTCTGGGCACCCTGTGCCAGGGTCTCCCCATCCTCATCCCAAAAACCTTCCCTCATGGCACCACTGACATGGGGCCCAGCCTGAGCAGGTGTCACTCCTCACAACCTTTATTTTCCTGCTGATGTTGAAGGTTTTTTTTAGGGTTTGACCATCAAGAAGCCAAATGGCAGCAGCTGCTCCACTGTGGTCACATCACTCAGTCCTCCTGCACATCCAGCCCCGTTCATCCCCAGGAGCTGTGGGACATCTCCATGTAATGGGAATGTCCAGGGAATGGCTGGGATCCTTCCTTCCTTCCTTCCTTCCTTCCTTCCTTCCTTCCTTCC
>JANPWX010000256.1:100463-115288 GCA_024734555.1 Trochalopteron elliotii | reverse complement strand
CCTTCCTTTCCTTCCTTCCTTTCCTTCCTTTCCTTCCCTCCTTCCTTTCCTTCCCTCCTTCCTTCCCACTGCAACAGGTAGTGAGCACCAACGGGGCTGTGTTTTGATGGTTTACTTTATTTTAACTTGTCTATAAATACTCTGATGAATTTTTAATGCAAGTGCACCATTTTAAGCAGCAGCCACTGGATTTGCTCTCCCAAGTTCCCTGAATTCTCTGATGGGTTTCTTAGCACAGCCACCAGCACTGATTTGTTGAATTCCTTTTGCAGGATCTGTTTTTGTGGCTGGTAATGGCTATTGACTACTTCCTACACTTTTTTTTTGTTTATTACCTCCCAGTCACAAAATTTGCACAGACAGCTGCTTATGGCTCGACCTTTACAAGCTCATCCCAGGGCTCTGCCCAGTGTCCTAGAAAACTGTCCCTGGTAAAGCTCTGGAGTTGTTATTTAAACTGAGCTTTTTATAGACTTGCAATCTGCATTTCCCAATGCTGAGTGCATTTCAAACATGCTCAGTGTCAGGCAAATTGCCTCAGTTTGGAAGCTCAGGGAGCTGCTCCCTGAAGCCTCACAAAGCTCAGTGCTCCCTGTTCTTTAGAGATCTCAGCAGATCAGGCTCTTCCCTGGATTCCTGCTGGATCCAGCTCACAACTGTGAATATATTCCTCCCCTAAGCTTTGATGCCTCCTAACCCTGATGGGCTTCACTGAAGGGATGGAAGTGACCAGAGCAGCATCTGCCCAAGCCCCGGGCTGTCCCAGCAGGTGCCCACAGCTGGCCAGATGTGCACGAGGAGGAGAGGTGGCACCACACAGGGTGAGCTTCACCAGTGCCAGCAACAACACCCACAGGGAGCACCTGTGGAGAGTCTCTCCTCATTGAGCACCTCGCTCAGGGAACTCAGAGCTCTGACATTTCATATTTTTTAAATCTTTTTTTAAAGGCTAAAATGAAAATTTTAAAACAGGGTTCTCATGCTTGATGTTTAAGCCCCACTTTTTTAGTGCAATTGTTCCCACTAAAATCTAAAATTCGTCATAAAAGAGAAAAACAGAAGCAGTGGAATTGAGCAAAGCAGTCTGATTATTGATATTCTGAGATGTGTCAGTTTGAAGCCTTTTCAAACACATTTTTGGTCCTGCTCCAAGTGCAGTCATCCCAGTGTTTCTTCAATGTCCAGAAATACAAAACAGGAGCACAGAAAGCAAAATAAACCCATTGCAGGCTTTAACCTCTGATCTTCTGAGAAATATGGGAAATGCAAAGGAAGATGTTTAGAATTGTATTGGCAAAGTATAAATAATCACAAGATACAGAGAGATCCGAGAGAAATAACTTGCATGATTTTCTGTCAAGTTTTGAAGGTTATTGTGACAAATTGGAAGTGTTCCTTGGACACTTGCATTGATCAGTAGGAGATTTTGGGATGCAGATGGCACTATGAATATAGGATGTTATTTCATCTCGTTGCTCTGACAGCTGAAGGAAAATGGTGAAAGGCAGAAAAAAACACCCAGGATGAATTTTTCCAGGCCCAAATTTCCACTTAGTGGAGTTTGGATCGTTGCTTGGATGGTTTCATTTTCTCACATGCTGAGAGGGAAGAGAGGTTCATCATTCCTCCTATTTTCCATGAATCATTAAACAATTAAGAGGTGAAATTAGCAGAGGGAAATTATGGGAAACTGGGGATACCTGTGCAGGAAAATCACTGGGTTTTAGGCAGAGTGTGGAATATTGGTGCTGCATGTGCTGGGCTGCATTTTTACTGTCTTGGATCTCTCTCTCCAAGCTGGACACACAAAATCATTCAATCAGTAGGGCTGGAAAAGAGCTCCAAGATCATCAATTCCAACCTTGACCACTGTGTCACCTGAGCCACGTCACCAAGTGCCACCTCTGCTGGGTTTTATGAACACTTCCAGGGATGGTGACTCCTCCACTTCTCTGGGGAGCCCATCCCAATGTTGAACCACTCTTGGAGTGAATAATTTTTCCTGATATCCAACCTGAACCTTCCCTGGCACAGGTGGAGGCCCTGTCCCTTGACATCAGTTCCATGAACCAAGAAGCCTCATATTTCTGTCGTGGTTAGGGGCAAATGTGCCCCCTGACCACACCCATTGTTTTTAGAGCAAGAATCTTCCCCTGTTTGGTGTCCTAAGCATTTCTGAATCTAAATTCTGGGCTTTTTTTTCCCCTGTGCTCCCACAGCCTCTCAGCCTTTGGTTTTTCCATTTTGTTCCTTATGTAAAAGAGGAGCCAAGTGGTTCCCCTGCCCACGCTCTGCTGGAGGCTCAGTGCTGACCCTCTGAGAGGAGCTTTCTTCTCCCTGGGTACAAAGCTTTGCTGGGAATTAGTTAAACCTCTGAGTCAGAGGAGTAATGAGTGGTTCTCAACAGCATTAAAAGGCAGAGAGTACGCAGGGCAAGCGGCATCAAGGAACACGCTCTGCTCTGAAGAGCTGGATTTGCCTTTTCCCGAGATGTTCCCTCACTTTGGACGCCTCAAAATGGAAGGGATTTCACTCAGAAGTGCTCACGCTTTATCCATCTGTAATTGCCTCCTGCTCCAGAGCAGTGCTTCAGCTGCCAGCTGGTTTAACCCAACCACTCCTCACACGTGGTCGTGTCCAAACCTCAGCGGAGCGTCGGCCTTGGAATCCTCTCCTGCCGCCCAAGGGATGCCAGCTGGGATTACGGGGCTCCTTTTCTCTGGCTAACCCTGGACTCCTTCCCAAATCCCTTCAGAGGCTTCAGAGCTTCAAGGCAGTGCTGGCTGGAAGGGTGACAGCTCCTCACCTGCTCTTAGCTGGAGGTCATTGGAGTAATTTGCACAAAATCCCCCAAATGCCAGCGTGGGATTTATGCCGCTCTTTGTCAACTGGGAACTAAGGACGGCTTAACTTTTATGTTTAATCCATAATGAGGTATTGATCTCGTGACAGGAGCTGCTCCCTGGGTGCTGCCCCCGAAGTTTTTATATCTTGACAGACACCAATCAGGTACAAAATAACTCACGTGTGCTAAAAAAGCAGGATTGTCTCCAGGAAGGAACCTGGCCTCTCTCTTCCTGGAGATTAAGGACATGGGGATTTAACTGCAGTAAAATTGACTTGGATTTTTTTTTTCTTATGTGGCTTCTGGAGTACTAAGCACAGATGATATTTAAATGATCTTAAAAATAGGATTATATCTCTAAAAAAAATTCAAAAGCAGAACAAAATGAGCTGCCTTCCCTCTGAAGGCTCTGTCGGCAAAGGTCCCCAAAGCTGTGCCAGCCCACGGCTGCTGAAGGCTCACAGTGAACTCCAGCTATTTATAACTGGGAAATTGTAACTGGACCCTTGCTGGATAAAACCTGAATTTGAGGATTGGGATATTTTGTGGTTTTTCCTTGGGCTTTGCACAGCCCATCACAGCAGCTCCTTAGGGCAGGATGAGCTGGAGATGATGTGAGGGAGATCTCACCACATCTCTTCACTCTTCTGCTGCTGCAAGGGGGGTCTGATGTGACCTTGGAGTTGTTTGTGCACCACCAGTGATTCCAGAAGCCATTCCTGCTTCTCTGAGGCTGAATCTCAGGTTTTCCTTGAGCACAGTTTGTGCCTGCATTGTCCACTGTGTTTAATAATCCAGGAAAAAACTGGGACTATGTGAGCAGCTCTTTATTTCTTTCCTTCTAACAAAAAGTCTGCAGCGATGCTTGGGAAGGTCAAGGCTGTTTGACACTGCCAGGATGCTGGTATTCTTGGAACAACCATCTGTTCAGAACACAGTGAAAAATCGGTTTGTGACTGCCCAAAGTCACTTCAGCTCATGAATAAAATTAAACAGAAAAAAAAAAGAAAAAGCACAGCAGTGTTTTATCATCAACAACAGAGAAACTTCCATTTGGAAAAATCAGTGTTTCTGTCCATGACTGCCCATTTCTGTCCACGAGTGGATGAGTGATGGTTTGTTCATGGAGGGATTCAGGTGTTCTTGGCCAAAAGGGGGACATGGATATTAAACCCTTGGGACTGTCACTGTGTGACCAGGAGGAATTGGCCAACAGCTGAGCTGGAATGAGTTGCACTGGGACACACTGTGCTGAGCACACCGACCCCAGAGCTGGGAAGGAGGCTGGAAATCACCTGTGTGCTGCACCCCCAGTCCAGCCACCAGCTGCTTTGTTTGCTCTTTTCCATTTCTCTCTGCTTCATTTGTACATTTTATGAAATTGTGTAAACCTTGGCAGACTGAGAGTCTTTTTTCCATGTCTTTGTTCCTTTTCTTGTTTTTCTCCTGGCAGTTTCAGTATTTCCTCATCTCTGCCTTCTTCTTTTTAATGATTTTTTTACCAGCTGCCGCATTTTCATCTCTCACTCTGCTCTTCACCCCTTAAGGCAGGATCCAAAAATATGATCCAGTGACTTCTGCAGGTTTTGTGTTTTGCTGCTTGGCCCCAGAATGTGCCACGTTTTAATCATTGTGTTTTCCAAAGCAAATTGGACATTGTAGCCAGGCAGGGATTGGTCTCTGCTCCCAGGAAACGAGTGACAGGGCAAGAAGAAATGGCTTCAAGTTGCACCAGGGGAGGTTTGGATTGGATATCAGGGAAAATTCCTTCCCTGAAAGGGTGGTCAGCCAATGAACAGGCTGCTCAGGGAGGTGGTGGAATCTCCATCCCTGGAGGTGTTCACAAAACGTGAAGATGTGGTTCTTTGGGGAATGATTTAATGGTGGCCTTGGACAATGGTTGGACTCAATGATCTTGGAGGGCTTTTCCAACCTTAATGATTCCATGATTCTATTCACCCACCAGCTTTTCTCTGTTTTTTCTTTGATAATTTCAGATTTTTCTTGCTGCTAAAATTAGTGAAAATACTTTTTCCCTTGAAGCCGGTGTTGATTAATGTCTGTGTTTTCCAGGTGTGCTGTGACTGACCTGGTGCTGCTGTGGGACATTCATTGGGATATTCAGGCTGCTTTTTGGACAAACTTCCTGATACAGTGAGTAGAAAATCCCAGCTAAAATACTGGAGGTTCTGTATAATAGTGTGGCTTAGAAAGGCCTGGAATTGTCAAGGCCAGGCTGGATGGAGCTTGGAGCAAACTGGGATAGGGGAAGGTTTCCCTGCCCATGGCAGGGGGTGGGATGTGCAAATCATAAGCTCTGGTGAGATACTGTATATGGCAGGCTGCTGAAAATTATTAACATTACTAAAAAGCTTTCTGGTGTGGGAAGTTTCATTAAGAGTTACATCTCTGAGTTCAGTCCCAATTTAATAAGAGATAACATCTCCAGCTTCTTAAAATTTAATTTGATAGTTTATGAAGAAAATAATTAAAGCATATTGTGACATCAGTCACTTTTTTATTTCATAGGAAGTCTGTATGAAAAAAAGAACCATTTGTAGAGCAGACAGAGTTTATATTGACCTGGAATTTCATTAGTCCTTATTGACAGAACATCCACTAATCCAAAGTAAATGGGAAGGAAATGATGGAAAAAATAATAAAGGGTAATCTTGAACTTGAGGCTATGGAAAATGGAAGTTGGTGGAAAGTTTGAAGATGTTGCAGCTTGTGGGGAAAGAAGATGTTTCCAGTTCCTAATAATGAATAATATCTGGGAGATAAAGAGAGAAACCAAAAGTTTTGGGGTTCTTCAGTCACACCAAACAGTGCATCTGGCATTCAGAGAATTCTGGGATCATTACAGTTGGAAAATACCTTTAAGCCATCAAATCCAGGTGTCCAACCATCTCACAGTGTCACCTGAGGGCAGGTGAGCAAAACAGAACCTGTGGGATGTTCTTCAGTCATCACAGCCCTGATTCCTGGATCAGGACATGCTGCTTGTCCCCTCTTGGCAGACCCTGTTACCTTTTTTCACTGACTTTCCCTGCACTGTTCTGCTTTGGGAATCCAAAATTAGAGCTCCTTTTTTTCTTGACATAAAACTTTCTGTGGCTCTCCCCAGGTTTCTGCCCAGATGATGCTCAGGAGTGCCTCATCTGCAGGCTACACCAATAGGTTTCAGAGAGTGTCTTGGAGATTGGATTTGCCTCTGGAATGGTTTTAATCAAACTATTTTTTCCTGTCACTTTTTGGACACTTTACAGCTTTCGGTGACTGCCTTGAATCAGGTCCATAAGAATGGTCTGACAAGCCAAAAATAGATTAATCTCAAGCCTCTGCTACAATTACCACTTGGATTTCTGTATCACTTACTGCCTAAGTGGTTTACAAGCAATTACAGCCTAAGCCCTCCCCAGCCTCTTGGAAGGAGCCTTTGCCATGGTGCTGTCCAGAGGGAAGCAGAGCAGGGGAGGATCAGTCCTGCTGGGAGCACTGAGGCAGCCCCAGCCCTGGGAAATGCACAAGGGGTTGCTAATCCAGCTTTAGCAGACTTGCCCGAGGGGATTTGGGCACTAAAGGAGAATCCAGGTTTCAGAAGCTGGATTTATTTGGGTTGGGGCTCTGCTGCTGACAGCCCCGTGTCTGTTCTGGCTGCTGGGCTTAAGGCAGGCAGGTGGAAGGACAAAGAGATGCTCAAGTCATTGCTCAGGTAAAACCAGCACCTGATGAGAAAGATTTAGGATGTGTTGGGAAGTTCCTTGGATGAATCACAGCTTATCCCTTCCTCGTGGCTCCCTTGTACACAGCAGATTTGTTGGGAGTGACAGAACCTGGTGCTGTTACACCCATGGCCTCTCCTGTGGTATTACCCTGAGCAGCTGATAATGTGAACATGAAATTATGAATCACCTGAGGATTGTGTTTAATAAAGCAGCTGGGAGGCTGCCAGCAGTCACAAAGAGATCCTGAGCTCTTCACATCCATGTTTTCGTAACCAGTTTTTTGGATTTCAATGGGTACTTGGTTTAGATACCTGGAAATCATTTTGGTGAGTGATCTCCTGTTAAATCAGGATTCCTTTAGAACTGGGGGACTGGTGGGATGCCAGGTGCACTCGGGTTATTTTGGCTGGCTGCAGGGAGGGCAGGGCTGTGGCCATCCCTGGGAAGCAGAGCAGGACAGCTGGAATTCTGTGTCCCCTGTGTGACCAGGTGAGAGCTGGCAGCACTTCACTGGAGTAGAATGGCTGGACAACTTCTCACCAGGGCTGTGCCTGGAGAGGCCACAGATGAATTCCCTGTGGTGTTACTGGCTGGATTCAATCAGAATTTGGGATAGGGAGAGCTACATTAGAGAGATTGGGACAGCTGGAGGAGCAGAAAGAGGCTGAGGAACCTGTGGAAGCACAAGGAGTGGGATGGGAGTGTGTGCCATGAAGTGTGCAGCCCATGGATAATCCTCATTACAGCTGCAGAGCTGGAATCCAGCCCTGCAGTGCCACGTGTGGCTGCTGGGCAAAACCTGGACAATGTTTGTTTGAACACCCTTGAACAACAGTGGCTTTTAAAAAGCAGGATTTTGTTCACTTGATAAGATTAAATTAAACACGGCATTGCCACCTCTGCCCCCCAACCCTAAATGCCAAAAGGCAGGAAGAGGGTCAGAAATCTCCAGTTCCTTCTGGGGGAGGTGCCAGCAATGATATAGGAGCAAATATATATTTATATATGTATATATTGCATGATATTCAGAGCAAATCTTTAATAGGAAACTCCCAGCTACTTCTGTTTCAGAACTCCCTTATCACCAGTGATGCTCCAAATGTGCTGTTTGATAGCTGAGCAGGGTTACACCATTATTCTACCTTTTCTTCCCAGAAAATTGCACTGTGCAGCACTGTAAACCTGAATAATGCAAGTCCTGTTGGAAAGACATCTTATTTTTCCTTCTAGGTTGCTTAATTAATTTCTTTCGACTTCTTTTATACTGTTTGATGAATGTTATTTCAAACTACTGTCAAAGGGAATGTGAGGAGGGAAAAATGAGCCACCTACACACTGCTTCTAATACAACTGTATCACCATTTAAAAACCAGAGAATTAATAAAAAATAGGTGTTAGCCCATATGCTTGACAGGGAGCATTTGGAATTGTCAGGCATGTTTCTACCCTAATTATCCTTGTCGGGCCATTTTGTAAACTGAAAAATTCCCCAAGTTAAATAAAAACTCAGAGACAAGATATTGAAAGCTCCACTTTCAAACCAGGAAAACAGAAATTGTGCTTGTTTGGGTTGTTACCTCCCACCCAGAGAGCTCTCACGGCATATTGCCATGAAAAGCAAAACGAGCACATCTGGTGGTGGGATGAATTGAGTTTGTTTGAAGGTTATTGGGCATCTCTGAGGGAAATCTAACAAAACTGGACAACTGTGCAATGTTTCAGTGTGGGAGAAAGCCTCCAGGTGGAATTACACGAGGAGGTTTTCATGTCCCTTCATTGAAATGATCAAATGAAAGGGTAAATATGGGATGTTGCTGATACTTGGGGGTCTGTCGGGGTTTGGGGTGTCTTTTAAGAGACACTGACACAACAACAGCATCCTCTGCAGTGCTTATGGAAGGGAAAAGGGGATGGTCGTGGGTTTTTAAGATAAGGATGCAGCTCCCTCAGCCAGAATTGGCACTGGGGTGGCTGGAGGAGGTGCTGATGACTGAGCACACCCCAAGAGCAGGTCAGGCTGCACACAGAGATGAAAGTTAGGTTATTAAAAATTAATTAGGCAGATTCCTGAGTTGGGGGTCCCAGCTCAGGGCTTTCAGGCAGGTCACCACACACAGGTTCAGCTGCTGCCTGCACAGAGTTAACAACACATTTAACTTAGGGTAGCTGCTGCTCCCAGCCTGGCTCGAGGGGGCATTCACCCCCTCACAATTCTGAGGGAATAATTCATGGGTGAAGTTTGTCTTTTTCTCATGTTTGCATTTCCCATTTCAAAAATCTGTGCTAAAAAATTTATCAGAATAAGCTTTTTTCCTTAGTTCTTTCCTGAGACCGTAGGAAAAGCTGCTGCTGCTGCCTAATTGGAGGTTCCCAGAATCATCTTTCTCCTGTGAATACACACAATGTTCATGTTGTGCATATTTGCTGTAGATTGACTGGGTTCCTTCTTCAAAACTTGCTGTGCTGATGAACGCTTCTCCCAGGAGAGTTCCCCTTTCAATATTTGTGGAAAACGCACAAAGGACAAGGACACAGTTGAAGTCTCTTAATTTGCAAACGTATGTGAATATTCATGATGCCTATTTTCATATTCATCCGTTTTTCTCCTCCTGTTAAGGTAGCATGTCTGTTTTAAGGTGGAACACAACTGTCACGGTTTGTTTTGTCACCAGAAATATCAATGCTGGGGAAAACCAGGGCAAAGTTTATCACGGGATGATAGAATGGGTTGGGTTGGCAGGGACTTCAGAGATCATCTCATTCCACCCTGAATTTGCCAGCAGGAATCCTGCTGCCTGCCTTAATCAGCTCCTGATTTGTGGAGGTTGATTCCTGCCCCAAGTGAAGGGCAAAACCAGGGAATGTTGTGGTCAGACACAGATGTTGGAAGGGTCACGGTGACCCCGCAGCTGCCCCAGGAGCTGGGGCTGCGTTTGGAGAGCTCCCTCCTTCAGTGACTCCCTTGTCATCCCTCCCTGCGCTCAGCAAAGTTAAATCACCACGTGGTTCAAGAAAGGACAGCATGAAAAGCACTCTGGATCCCCTCAGAAAGAATTAATTCTCCATTTGAACCCGGAGCTGCTGAAGCCATTGCCTGTGTTCCCTGCACGGCCTGCGGCATCCAGTGCTCCTCGCCTTTCATCTGCTGCCTGTCGACAGCTCCTCAAATTGTCTGAGGGGGAAATTTCCTCCCACAGCTTATTTGAACAGTTTTCCTCCCTGAGAAATGTTGCCAACAAAGATTACTTCTCTTCACGGCTGGCAAACACTGTTTCTTACCTGGTGGTTTATTGGGAATACAACTGGAAAAAAAAAGCATGATAAGGTTTTACAAATAGCAGGATGAATAAAGGAAGGAGGGAGATTTTTTTATCTCCCATCCATTAGCTGCAGACAGAGGCAGTTCCTGTTCTGATTATCTCCAGTGTGCAGTTTTTCTCTGTGAACCTGCTGATTTAGCTGGAAAGCATCGAGTGTCATGGGCTGGTGGCTTCACAAGGTGACGGTGCTGGCATGTGGAAGGTCCCCACTGTCCCCTGTGTGTGGCACAACCCTACACCTCAGACTTTGTTACTTCCCACAGTCTTTGTATTCTTTCCTCCTTGAAGGCACAGATGTTCTTCCCCCAGAGTGCCCCACTTCCCCTCTGGGCATTTATGGACTGGGTGATCCACAGGAATTCCCTGGGCATGGTTTGGTGCAGCATTTTGGAATTTTCCATTTTGCGTCCCTGAGATCCTTCCAGATCCTCTCCAGAACAAGAGATCTCTCTGGACTTTCAGACTGTGTTTATTCTCCCTCTCAATTTCAATTACCTAAATGTTTGTATAATTCAAAAATTGATTTTGAGCCCGGCAAAGCTCCTGACCACACTCTGAGTTTTGTTTACTGCAGAGCCCATAACTAACAAAGCAACAACTTCTTTATTGCAGGATAAAAGCCTGTCTAAGAGATAAGCTGTCAGGAGGAATGTGCAGCATTTCTGGGCATTAAAACTTCCATTTATTTTCAAATATTTTGCAGAGCAGCCAGCACCAGGTGTACCGACCGTGCCATTAAATCACACTGAACTCGTGTCTGAGAGAGTTTTGGAATTACTGTGCCACCCAAATCCTGGCTGCCACTAGAAAGCAAAAGAAGAAACACTCACTATTAACATTTTTCCTCCAGGTTCACGTGCCCATGCACTGCTTGTGTGGAGCCTGCTCTGGTGAGTGAAGGCCTGAGCTGTTCTGCCTGGCACTGAAACACGTCCTTAAGGCTCCCTGAAATACAGAAGAAGACAGGGATTCCAGGTCCTTCCTGAGCAGCCAGAACAGAGCCCATTAAGGTATTGCAAGCCATGCAATTCAATGGCCCTGAAAGTATAATTTGATTGTAATTCAGGAGGTTGCTAAAAGGAAATCCATACCAGGCTGGAAGATAAGCGAAAGTGAGGAGTGTATTTACTGTGAGTGGTGAAATGTGAGGTGTGCGAGTCCCTTATCTCCTTTGTCTGCACTTTATCACCACTGAAGGCAAGTAAAAGGGGAATAATATCTGCTTCACAAGAGAAGATTGGATTAAGTTTTCCCAGTGGTCTTGTGGGAGTTATTTCCATTTTGCTCCTGCCTGGATTAGCCTAACTCCTTCAGGCTCTTTCCACATCTCTACAGGAGAAGGTCCAAGCTCATGGAGGGGAGGGGAGCATGGTTGGTGTGTTGGCTCTTCGTGGAGGAATTTGCCTTTGAGCTCTGTAAAGGAATTAGGGGACCTGCAACCTCCTCTCTGACACTTTCACTGTGGAGGTTTCTTTATCAGATCCCTTTTTGTAATGCAAACTTATTGTTTGGCCGGGATGTCTCTTGCAGGTGTTTGTTAGAATCATTATTTGTCAGAAGAAACCTGGGTGTGCTCATTTCTTCCTGAGGTTTCCCTCACTGCTCTTGTCTCCAGCTCTAATCCCTCTCTGCAAAGACCTGCCTGACTCACTGCATGGCTTGGAAGCAGCCTCAGGTACTTCATATCTTTATTTTATCTCTCAGTCCTGCTGTGAACACTGAAAGGATGCTGCTGCTTCTGCATGGTGGGATCAGTGTCCATCAGTGC
Organism: Trochalopteron elliotii; assembly: GCA_024734555.1. Lineage (NCBI taxonomy): Eukaryota > Metazoa > Chordata > Aves > Passeriformes > Leiothrichidae > Trochalopteron > Trochalopteron elliotii. The sequence continues at coordinate 103,627 of JANPWX010000256.1, read as the reverse complement.
CTCCATCGACCTGAATTCCATTGTAGTGGGAATGATGGAGTCTGGGTGCAAGGTGGTTCTCAGTTTGCTCAGGTTTGCTGAGTTATCCAGGCAAAGGCTGCTCATGCCCAGGAGATGATTTTATAGTTCATACACATTTACTGCCCAGATATTCCCATTTTTCCTCAGCCTTTTTTCACAGATAACTTGCTTTACATGCACTTATGGAATGTTGTGTTTTATTCCAGGAATGGCTCAGCTCAGAAGTGATCACAGACAGGCAGACACTCCTCACTGCCACCCAATTCCACACTGCTTGCAAATGGAACAGGGGAGAACCTCTGCAGCCTGTGGGCTCTGACAGGTACGTGGCAAGAAGTTTTTAACTGAAATGAAGGGCTGATTTCCCTGGTTTTTCATTTGGAGGAGGCAGGCAGTGATTCTTTGCTCACTAGTGGCCAGTGCTGACCAGCACAAGTGCTCACTCCTGCTGGAACTTTGCTTTTCAAGCACCACGAGTTTCTTTTTCTACCACTTTTCTTATTTCTCTCTGGTTACTGTTGTAACTGCTGCATCTTCTCGGAGCTCCTGGGCACTACAAGACATCTCCTAGATGTTGAATCTTGTCATTTTTGATAAACCTCTGTGAAGCACAGAGCTCAACTGAAACTGCAGCTCAGCATCCTGAAGTGCCAGTTCAATCTTTTTCTAGCCTTGGAAAAAAAGAGAAGAGGGGGCAGCAAAAAACCTCACAGCTTTATAGCAGCAATAATGGTGGGAATGAGTTGGCTTTCAGAAAATAATTTAATCCCTGCAGTACTGGAGATGGGTTTTGAGTGTTAGAGCCTAAGGTAGGGCAACGTCCTCTTGTTGTGGCTTGTATTAAAACAAAGAAACCTTTTTCCTCTGAAAGTTCATTAAAGTTCAGTTTTGTTTCACCATTTTCCACACTGAAACCACAAATGGAGCAGCCTTCTGGAAATCCTGGGGATTGGTTTTGCCTTAGCACTGTCAGATCAGCTGGGCACTCCCTTTCTATTGTTTAATCTGAGTTTGGGGTCTGGAGGGATCCCTTGTGCTGGGGGAGAGGCCACACAGTGCCTTTTCAAAGGAGATTGATTACACACCAGGAAAGCTGGAGAGAGCTTTTAAAAACAGAAATGGGGGCTGGCTGCCCCTTTGTAGCCCACAAAATCAGGTGTCTATGTCTTTAGACTTTGGAATTTCCTTTTGGTTTCACCAAAACAGGACAAGTCTCACTCCTGGTTTCACAATGAAGCAGTTGGCATCACATTAAATGCCAGGTGAATGCCACAGACAATGAGAATTAAAATTTGGCAGCAGTGTCTGCCTGCTCCTCTGGACCAGAGCTTTTTCCTGGCAGATGCTGATCAGCAGCTCCATGGCTCTGGCTGGGCTCCAGCTCTCCAAGAGGCTGTGGGCTGATGGGAGACAGGGCAGTGCAGTGTGCTGTGGTAAAACCCATCCTTCTGCTCCAGCCTCTCCATCTCAGGCACATTTCAGACTTTGCTTGAGCTGTTTTAGGATAAACCCCTTCTTTTCACCTGTTTTTACCTGTGCATTCCCTCTGTGCCTGGACATCTCTTTTTGGGAATCCCTGGTTCAAACTCAGCTGTTCAGTCTGAGGTTCTGTCAAGGTTCAGGCCCTTGAAAACACCAGCCCTGTTTGAATATTTGGGCTGCTTCAGGTTTCTCTCCAAATACCATTAATTACCAGGAAATCTGGGACCATATCTTTAATGGTATAGGATATCCAGAGGTACTGGTAAATGTGTCTAAGCACATTTAAGGCAGGCTTTAGGAATAAACAGGATGCCCACCTGTTTAGCATTCAACTTCATCCTTCCTAACGACCATTTTCATTTGTACTCTGGTTGTGACATATAAATCAATGCCCCCCAAATGAAATTGCTTTGTCTAATAATCCTTTGTGCCAGGGTTATCAATAGTTCATTAGTCTTACTTTGCATCTGTCAATAAAAGGTGGAATTGAGAAAGAGAGAGCTCAAGGGAAGAAGTGAGTACATTCTCTGTGGAAGTTGTCTTCCCCTCTGGCCACCTTTTGTCTCCACTTGATTCCAGGCTCAAGGGTGTAGTTGCACACCCAATTTTGTTCACTTGAAACACCCTGGAAGCTTTCACAGGTTCTCATTTATTCCTGAAGAGCCCCAAAGGACTCTTGAATCTCTGACCAATCCTCACACCATGAAAAGCCATGAATGAAAACTTCCCACAACAACACCAGGACTGATTTTAGCTGTCCCATTTTAGCTGTCCCTTGGGTTTTGCCACTCCTGCAAAGGCCACTTGTCCTTTCCTGGCCAGGACTTGGTGTGGCCCTACCCAGATGACAGCAGAGCCCTGCCTGGGTCAGCCAGGTGCTCCTCACTTATTACCCTGGTTTATGGAGCTTGACAGGAGACATTGGATGTTATCCCAGCAAGGTGGCACAGCTTCAGGCCATGATATTTTATTCCCAGAATCTTGCCAAGTTCATCTGAGCAGCATTTTGTGTTGTGGTGCCTCTGGCCCTGTGTCACTGAGCTCCAACAACATGCCAGGGTCAGTGTAGGTGCCACTCTGGGTCAAAGTTGACCAAAAACATCTCAGACCCTTGGCAGTTTCAGTTTTTGATTAATTAGTTAGAACTCTGCATAGATTGACAAGGTCAACAAGAGAATTGTGTCATTCATTAGGTACCAAATAATTAGTGATGGCTCCTGGGATGCCACCTGATTTCTTTCATCCCAATTTTTACCTTGTTACAGCAAGTTTTTCTAATGATCAGCACACAATCATTTCACAATTCATCAAACCAGTAGATGTGGAGCAAAACTCATGTTTGGAAGGTCTGTGCAGCAGAGGGGGACAGGGCTGGAGCCTTTTCTGGGTGTACTGGGCTGGCTCCAAATGGGATTTCTCACAGATAATACCTGAAACAGCTCCTGCCTGTTGTCCTCCAGCTGAGGAACTTCCATGGACCAAGGCTGGGATGGGAGTTGAGTCAGCACATCCAAAAGAAGCAGAGAGTTTATTTAGCTCCATCAAATGACCTCAAGGGATTTGTGGAGTTTGTTTGGAAAAAAACCCAGCTGGATGAGCTAAACCCCTCTGGCCTTCTGGTGCTCCAGAAACGAGCTCTTGAACTCACACAGGCCAGGCTA
>JANPWX010000256.1:69024-100456 GCA_024734555.1 Trochalopteron elliotii | reverse complement strand
ATGGCCAAACATTCCCTGTGATCAGCTTCTCCTGCTTCCCTTGGCAGCTGCAGCGTGGCAGGGGCAGAGCAGTGCCATGGGCAGGTGATGCTCTGGGCTGGTGATGAATGAATGCATGGAAATCTGTATTCACAAGAATCAGAGATGGGGAATTTCTAATCTTTCCTCTCCTCCAGGCCAAATGGGGATGTGATTCTCAATGATTATTCAGTGAGTCAGCTCAAAGTGAGCTTTCCTCAAGTATCCTGGATTTTTTTTTTAATAAAACCTCTCCAGAGCAGTAAGTGAAGTGTTGTGTGGGGTTGCAGTGCTGTGCTGTGTGCTCAGCTGATGGCAACTGCAGCCACAGACAGGACAAAGCCATGGGAGAACGGGACAGTTGGAAGGTCAGAGGATATTTGGCACATTTATCACTGTCTGCTCCTTGCCAAGCACTTCCAAAACCTGACTGTAGCTTTGGCTGTCAAACTGTGTTTGGAGACAGACCCAAGAAATGACTCAGGGCCCATCTGTGTTGCCAAGTAACTTCACTCTGTTGTTTGCTGCCTGTCCGTGCTGGTTTGGAGTGAGCCAGCTCCTTCCCTCCAACAGGGACTTCTCCGGGCTGCTGTCACAGATGCAGAGTGTGTCCCCATCCTTCTCCTGCAGCCTCACAGCTCTGAGCTGTGAAACATCCCAGCTCTCACCTCGGCTGTCTTGGAGCCACCCCACTGTCCCCATCCTGCTGCAGGGCTGCCTTGAGGCCTCAGAGCAGGGCCTGAGCCATGGCCTCCAGCCCTGCAGGCCACAGAGGGAGGAAATGTTCAGGGCTGGACTGGTTTGTCTGCCTGGGCAGCGTTTCACAAGGGCATGGAGTGGCAGGACAAAGGGGAATGGATATTGGGAAGAAATTCTTCCCCTGGGAGGGTGGGCAGGCCCTGGCACAGGGTGCCCAGAGCAGCTGTGGATCCCTGGCAGTGCCCAAGGCCAGGCTGGACAGGACTTGGAGCAGCCTGGGACAGTGGGAGGTGTCCCTGCCCATGGCAGGGGTGGCACTGGATGATTTTTAAGGTCATTTCCAACCCAAAACATTCCATGACTGGAAACAGGTTAGATTTGGAGATCCCCACAGGGGTGGTCAGGCATTGGAATGGGCTGTGCAGGAAGCTGTGGCTGTCCCTGGGTCCCTGGCAGTGCCCAAGGCCAGGCTGGACAGGGCTTGGAGCAGCCTGGGACAGTGGAAAGTGTCCCTGCCCATGGCAGGGATGGAACTGGATGATTTTTAAGGTCCCTTCCCATCCAAACAATTCTGGGATTTCAGGTCTCACTTTAGTTCTGAGTTACACAATTTTAGTAACAATTTAAAATTTACAACACCCACTGAAAGTAACTTCGGATGGGAACACACAGCTGTATTACTTTTTTCATAGTTTTATCAACAAATATAGCCTTTCCTAACAGCCTTTCTACCCTCTTGCCTCATGATTTATTTTTGAAAGTGCTATAAATAGGCAATGCTCTGGATTGGGTCAGTTCCCTGGGGAAATAAGTGCATGCCACTTTTATATTAGAGGTTAAATTCTGTCAGCCTTATACTCACTGAGGAGAGCATTAGAGGAGGTGTAAGGCAGGGAAGAACTTGCTACTGTGTACAAATGTAATTCAACAAAGTAGACCAATTGCATTTTTAGAAAACTTATTAAAGGGTCTATTTATTTTGTCAAGTGACCAGTAATTAATTTTATAGATCTTAAAGAGGGTAAACTCTAAACTCTCTGCTCTGACTCGGACCTTGACATTAAAATGGAAGATTGGTGTGTGCTGGGCTTTCAGAGATGCTCTCAGTGTTGGCTGAGTGATGTGATGTGGTGAGGGAGGTGTCAGGGCAGGGGAGAGCCCTGAGTTTGATCCAGGCAGGGATGGGGCCAGGGCTGGTCTGGCCCAGCACAGCACAATCTCCTCTGCCCTGTCAGAGGCTTGCCCAGTGCACCTTGCTGGTGCTGATGCCTTAGGATTTCAGCTTTTGTATTTTTCCTGTGTTTGTAACCCTGCAGTTCTTTAGTGTAGAACTCTAAACTCCACACACAGTGTGAGCTGCTGCTTCCCCATTTTGCTCAGACACAACAATTGCTCTCCAGGCCTGGCAGTCAAGGACACCTCACTGCCTCAGGCCTGAGAGATGGAAACAAAAGTGAGTTGGGGGCAGCAAACCTGGGGTAAATGACTTCATTACCTGAAGGTGTTAATTGGAAGATGAACCCCCAATATGCAGATGGACCAAACTTATAAAAGTGTGAAAACCTGTGACCAGTTTGGGTGCAGCCCCTGGGGGGCTTCATCTGCCCTAAATGTGCCTAAATGTCCTTCAAAAATATATAACAACTTTTTATTCCCTTAATTCTGTCTGGCCTCTATTTTTAGGTAAACCCATCAAGGCATCAGTGTGACACCCTTCTTTTTGTGCCTCTGCTCCTCTGGGGTGTGTGGAGAGGGATTCTCCATGCAGGGAGCTGTGGAGTGAGGGATGTGTGTAATTACAGGGTTGTTGTTCCCAGAGACGCTGACAGCTTGTCATGCAGCACGAGCCACTGGGTGCTGCTTCAGCTCTGCCATCTGCCGTGGTTGCCCTCTTCCCTGCCTACTCCCCATGCAGGAATTGTGGTTTTCTCCATCCTGCTGAGCTTCCTGCACATCCCATCCCCTCGTGCTGCTGCTGGGGCAGTGTCAGGAGGCTGCTGAGGAGCCCTGACCCAGGGGAGGTGGGTGTAACCTCCCACAGGTTTCCCTCCCACTCCTCACTCTGAAATCTCTCTTGTTCTAATAAAGAAACCAAGTGAGATTTAAAGGAAGTGTCATCAGTCTCATGTGCTGGTGAGACAAAAATCCCTCTTCTCCCCGGCTGTGAAAAATTCAAGCAGATTTTCAGCCTGCTAATGTGTGTAATGTAATTTATTCCTCTTCCATGATGAAAAAATGTTTAGATAAAGGTGAAAAACCTGTTTTTTAAAGATAAACAAAAAGATAAAGAAAAAACCTGTTTTTACCTATTTTGAGGGTTGGTTAGATGACTTCAAAAGTCCATTCCAACCCAAACTATCCTCTGACCCTGCAGAAGGTCGAAAGAAAAGCCTGACAGATTGAGTATTTTGAAGGATACTTTTCCTACTCAGGTTTAGCAACCTAGCAAAGAAGAGAACAGCATGACTGGAGCTGAGGAGAGGAGTGGGGAGAGTGACTAACGAGCAGGAATCAGCAGCAGAGCAGCAGCCTGTGCTGCACCTGCACAGACAGCCCGAGGCCGTGGCACAGGGATGGCACTGGGCATGGCACAGGGAGCACCATATGCACTGCAAGGCTGAGAGCAGCATTTTACACTGCCCTGCAGATGGGGGAAACAAGCCCTGCCCTTGAGGAAGGTCAAAGAGAGGAGTTTTTGAAGATAAGCAGCTCCAGAGTGCAGGGTTTTCTTTTAAAGCACAGTGGGTTTGTGGTGATGAGGCAGTGAGGGTGTTCTCAGGGACACCATGTGCAGGAAGGGCTCTGGCACAGCCATGGGAATTTCTTTAGGGGAGAAATGAGGATTCATAGGGTTGCATGAAATTTATAATAAAAAGAAACCCAGCAAATTAAGCACTTGGGATGCAGATTTTGGATAGCTGTTTTCCTTTGTTCACTCTATTAATTTTTTAGGTAGTGTTTGAAGGAATTATTTCGAGCAGGGATGCAGTTGAATGACAACACAAAACTGCCTCTGTTAATGCTGTTACCATGTTTACAAGCTATGTAATGCTACTCTTTTTTCTACTAAATGTATTTTCTTCCTAATTTTGAGTTTCTCTGATTGGCTGGGTCTGTTCCACTTGGGATAAAATGGAAGAAGATGCCATGTGTGATAGATTTAACATCCTCTGGGATGCAGGGGTGACATCCCTTCTCCAATCCAGGCAGACAGGGCACTACTGTCTTTTCTGTGTTTTGTTTTCCTTTTGTTTCAATTGAATTCCTCTGGAGGATGAAGGATGGGTCACTTCCCTGACTTGCATTTCTGCCTAAGTCAGGGAGAGAATTCATGGGAATTAGGGAGAATTCAGAGAGCCATGGAGATATTGGACAGATAATCAATCCACTGGTCAGGACGGCCTCTTCCCAGGATTTCAGTCTGGTGAACCTGCTCCCTCCTTCAGCTCTCTTCCCTTAATAGGAACAAAAAATGAGGGGCTTTGAATAACCCAAGCCCTGTGACTTTTATTTTTGCTTGGTCAATATATTGGAAGTGCTCAAGGCCAGGTTGGATGGGGCTTGGAGCAGCCTGGGATAGTGGGAGAGGTGACGGGGGGTTGGAATGACATGACCCTTAAGGACCTTTCCAACCCAAAGCATTCCATGATTCCAGGGCCATGCTGGGAGCTGGAAGTCAGCAGGAATTTGCTGTTGGCACTGGAGGAGGTGGAAGCAGCCAAGAGACCCCTGACATGAAGGACATCAGCACCCCAAAGCCAGGTAGGACATGAGGGCTTGGCTGGAAAAGCTCCACCAGAATCACACAAAGCTTTCAAATCAATTTAGTGGCGACTGCAAAATGTTTTGCATAAAGTTCTTTTCTTCCTGCCTAAATGTGAACACATCCAGATCAATCACCCAGCTCGAAAACCTTCCTGGTTCTTTTGTGAACATCCAGCTTTGTTATTCCTTTCATTTGTCTTGCACAGAACAAGCCAGCACCGAGAAAATAACTTATTGTGGATGATCAGAAAGACCTTTTTTCTCTTGCTTTTTAAACAGCAGTACACAGAAATTGAATGTTGTCTGTACACAGAGTTGCTGTTTTCCATATATAACCAAGGTGTCACGCAGCTCATTATTTCAGGAAAAAAAAATCAGTGTCAACAACCAAAGCCTTGTGGCTGTCATTGGGTTTATTAAAAGCAAAAACGTTTGATCTCTTGAGGAGGGAAAAGAAATCAGGTCCTGGATTTTAGATTTTTTTTTCTGCACTTGGTCTTCCCAAAAACCATCAAAAATGAAAAATCTAAGGTGACATCCTCTGTTCTCTTGGCCCCTAATAGCCAGTCACTCCACCAATTTTTCTAAGTTTATCTTTAATCTACTATTCCCAAACTAATTAGGGACTGAATGTCTTTGGACTGATTTTCATTTTGTCTTGAGTTATTGTGACATCTTTACTACAAATTCTTTCTCAGTCTAATTAAATTCCTGCAGCATAAATGTCATTATTCATATCATCACCTGTGGTAGCCTGACTTTGCCTCAGTCTCCTGATGAGGGACTGACCCTTCCTTCCAGCTTCATATTTGAAAAGTTTGGCTTGGAGTAAGAACCTCTCCAGGCTTAGCACAGACAGGGAATCCATTCATATCTAAGAACTCAAATTGACGGGGTTTTATTAGAAAAAAAATCCAACAGTTGTGCTCTTTTATTAGTTTTCAGAAGAATACTTCAGACCTGTGTCACCTGAAGGCCCAGAGGGCTGAGTGGTGCTCTGAGCCTGGCCCTGAGCACACCCACCCAGCCCAGAAATCCTCTGCCCTGCTCTCAAACACGGTGCAGGGGCTTATCTGCTAAATAAAACCCAAATGAGAAATGCTGATACTTAATGAAATATAACTTTGAGGATTTCACAAAAGAAATCTGCTGCCACTGCTTTAATTTATTAGGGGAGAGTTATGTGCAGATGGTATATACAGAGTTATTTCCTGACTGTACTCCAGAGTAAGTTGATTTGTGGTTTAATGACTTTTATCAAAATGAAATAAGCGTTTGATCTTTGGATTTGATCTGGCTATATCTGCAGCTGCTACACCACTACAGCAATTACTTCCAAACTGGGCTTTTTGCCCAGGCAAATGGAGTTCGTCCTTGTTTCATGTCTCATTGACTGTCCTGATAATACACACAGTGCTACTGTAGGTTTTTTCTTCCTCTAAATTTGATAGGTGTGAAAGTAAGAGAGTAATTCCCTTTTTATTTTAGTATCAGTGTTGTTTTATTATAATCCATTCACTACTCTGGTTAATTTTATCTCGAAGCTGCTCCTAACTAAAATTCAATACAAGAATGTGTAATTTTCTCCGCATAATCCTGCTATGCCCCTCTACAGAGGAACAAGAAATTAATTTATGAATTCTAAATCTCAGACCCCTCGTGGTAATCTTCACATCTGTCCATGTGGTTCAGGGATGAGTTTGTAGTGATATGTTGTGCCCCCACGCTGGGCTAAATCCACTCCTAATGGATTTCAGTGGAAGGCAATGGAGTTATCCTTGGAATCAATTTACCCCCATGTATCCATCTCTGAAATAGTGGGGGGTTTTTTTTGCTGTTGGATAATTAATTCCTGTCAGCTTGAAGCTGTTAATGTTAGCAATTCTTTTCCCAGGACGACACCTCATTCTTTATTTACTGCTCAGGACAAGATTTGTCCAAGTTCAGCCTCAAAAAACTCCTGGTGGGAGATGGCAGTTATGATTAAGAGTTCTTAGGGCTTGGTGCTGCCAGCTGTGACTTCCTGAGGAGCTGCAGCTGCATTTGTGAGCAGAGTGAGTGTGGGAGCCAGGAGCTGCTGGGGTGGCTGGCAGCCAGCTCACCTGGGCCAGAGCAGCAGGAGGGAGCTGCAGGTTTGTGCTGCATTCCCTGGATCAGGCCGTGCTGGATGAAGATGTTCTGGAAGCAGCCTTGGTTTGGAGCCAGCAGGTCTGAAATCTGCCCGTTCACTATGCAAGGAGAAGCAGTCAGAAATAATTATAAACCAAGTGAAAGATCTTTGTTCTCCCCTTTTTTACGGTCACCTCGGGATGAGGCGCTTCACGCTTTGCCTGGCTGGAAGGTAGATTTTAAATTGTCTCCTTTTTTTGGCTGGATATTTCTTAGAGATGAGCAATAAAAATGGCAATAACTGGGAAGTGACTGGTGGATGAGTTGCCTGGAGATTTGCAGTGCTACCAGAAGCTCTGTGAGAAGGCGGCTCAGCCTTGGAGCTGGGGAAGGTTTTCCTGTGCCAGGGTTGCTGCTGCATCTTTAGCAAATCAAACTCCTTGCACAGTACTTGCTCCTTAATCCAGGAAAATTAAACCACCAGCCATAGCTCCATTGTCCAGCCATCTGCTCTCCCAGGTGCTCCCACGCCTGAGCAGAGATGGAGGGATGTGACCTAGAATCCCACTGCAGAGCTGGGATCATTCCCAGCACAGTCTCAGCCTTCAATCTTCTGCATGACATCAGATACAGTAAACATCAAGATTTGATGTGAGAGCATATGTCCATTGCATAATTCATTAGAGTTCTTCTCCACAACTATTTTTAGGTATTTTTCAATCAGAAGTAGAGGGTGAGGATTATTCAGGAAAAGAAAATGATAAGAAAATAATGGGGGGGGGGGCTTAGAAAGATGTCTAGGTACTTGTGGGACTGAGATCTGGCCATTTAGCTGTCTGTGTGTGTTTGGTTTTTAAATAATTATTTCTATCCTGGACAATTCCACAGTCCTTCCTGACAGCTTGGCAGTGGGATGGTGTAAATCCAACAGCAGAACAGGAAAACACCTGCTCCTTTTTTATTCAGCACTGCTGCTAAAACCCCTGTCAGGCCAGACACCACCTCACCTCATTTCAGACTGTATCATTCTCACCTTGAACAACGTGCTCATTCCCAATTTCCAAACACTCAGCACGTCCAGAACCATTTCCCCTCTGTTTTGCAAAGCATCCACTGCGTGTTGGTGGGACACAGCCAGCAGAGTTGGTGCTTTCCCTGCTCAGGTTGTGCAAACACCTCGTAACTGCAAATCATCACAGCTGCCACAGCTTCTTCTCATGTGTCAGCAGGCTGTGAGCTGCACCCAGGTTGTGTGAACACCTGGGATGTTGCTGGGTTCTCAAATTCAGGCAGCACCTGAGCCCTTTGCTGAGCATCATTCCACCCCACACGTGCAGGGTTTGCTGTAAGAAAGGGAGGGCAAAAATCCTAACAAAACCCCAAAGCCCGTGTTGTACAGCGTGAGTCACTGAGAAGAAATGGAAGGAGGAGTTATTTTGAGGCTTTTGCATCTTGCCTATTGCTAGGAGACAGTTCCTGGGCAGGCAGAGCTCCTCAGGCTCCCACAGCTGCCTCCTTGGTGCCACGGCGTCCAGGGCGACCCACGGAGCAGCTTCCAGGGAAACAGGGAGAAGGAAATTGGGATGGGAACTTCTTGTCATTTTTTAGTCCTTCTGAGACCAATGCAGAGTGGAGTGGAGGGAGCTGCAGGTGCCTGAAATGTCACCCCAGGCTGATCTTGGTCACTCAGCTCTCATGGCCTGCTCTCTGCAGAGAGTGGGGTAACGATGTGGTTACACCACATCGGGGACAAATTTGTGGTGCTTGGGAAGGTGCAAAAGTGCAGCTCTGCCAGCCAAGTTTGGGCTTGTCCCTGCTGGTCAGTGCAGGCACAGCATCACCTGCTAGCACTTGAGTCCCACCAAGGCAGCTCTCATGGTCAGCACCAGCCTCGCCATCTGTGTGACCCCAGAGTTTAAAATTCTCAGTTCTGACCAAAAATTATTCACTGGACGCCCAGTTTTCATAAGGCACCTAAGCATGGGCTGATGGAGGCTGGGGTTGTAAATGGACAGATCTCCTAGGGTTGTATCCTGGGTGGACAGAGCCTGGAAAAAACCAAAGCTGTCATGAGAACATGGGGATTTGTCATCCAGAAGGGAGTTGCTGAGACAACTGTGGAGTATCTCACACTGTATTTTTCACACTAATGCCAGATGGCCAGGAATGGGATCCCCCACGTTCTCCTCCCAGTCTGAGAAGACAAGAAAATAAACAAGGAAAATGTCTGTGCTGATGGCATCTGTTGGCTCCCTCATAAGGTGAGTCACTGCTTTTGATTGCTGAAATAATTAGGATTTCTTTCTAATTGGATTCCCATGTTAACCCTTCCTGCGCCACAGATCCCAATCATCCTTTTAGTTCCTGGCAGGGGGTTGGAACTGGATGGTTTTCAAGGTCCCTCCCAACCCAAACCATTCTGGGATTCTGTGATTTTGTGGAAAATGAGACTTGGCAAGGACATTTTACACCAGTTGGGCTGTTGGTGTGGAACCCCATCCCTCTGCTGCTCCCATCACCTACAGGACCATCCTGGGGGTGATCAAGCCTCAGTTTCCTTCCAGCTACAGGACAAGAGTGCAAGGAATTACAGGAGAAGAAACACAGGACAGAAATCTGTGGAAATTTCTGGGTGTGGGGTGCTCTGCAGCAGGTTTTATTTTGGAGGTACTTCCTGAGGTGTCTGCATTCCTTTCATACACATGTGCACATACATTTATTTTTAAACTCTTACATGCAGCATTTCCTACCTGGCTGGTGCACCGAAGCAGGTTTTTTTCCTTAGCAAATGAGAGAAAGAGCTGGGTAAGTATAAATGTGTTTCTTAACAGCCTTGTTTGTGACAAAATTGCCAAGTAAATCTTCACACGACATCGGGCTGCGAGTATTCGAGTCACATTTGGACAGCAAAGCCCACTGCACACAGCTTTCATTACAATATTTCTCTCAAGCACAGCCTGTCTCTCATGTTTTTCTGAACATTGTTTAAAGAACTGATGAAAGGGCTGAAAACTTTTCCAACTTTCCTTTTCTTGGGTCTCTTCAGCTCAGTCTTTCATCACTCAGTCAATAAACAGTAGAGGACTCTTCTAAACTGCAGTGGGAGAGAGGAGGAGAAGGGGAAATTAATGATATCACCAAACTGAAACTCTTTCAAGTTCCCTTTAATTGCAGAGGGCACAGGGAGCTCATTCAGTTTTAATTCTCTGATCTCTTGCTGTCCCCAAGGGACCAATCTGCCTCTGCTCCCACGCCGCACGCGATTCACCCAGGGCAGGTTCCTGGCTCCTTGCTCAGGGCTCCTGTGCTGTGCACAGCCCTTCCCACTGGGATTTTGGCAGTGCAACAGCAGCCACAGCTGCCCAGTGAGGTGGTCAGGCTGCCCTTGGGCACCACACAGGGCTGATCCTGCTCCTTCAGGCCCTTGGTGCCCGTTTGGTGCCTCAGCTTCCCATCTGTGAACTGGGGATTGCAGGATCCCACATTGATCTTAGTTGGAAGGACCTGAAACCACATCCTGTTCCACACTCTGCCCTGGGCAGGGACACCTTCCACTGTCCCAGGCTGCTCCAAACCCCAGTGTCCAACCTGGCCTTGGACACTTCCAGGGATCCAGGGGCAGCCACAGCTTCTCTGGGCAGTGAGTGCCACATATCCAAGCAGTCCAAAGCCAAAAGAAAAACAATAAAACCCCCCAAAACGCCCCAAAATTGCTGCTGTCTACCAAGGAGCTTCAGCTGAAGGCATCAAGCATTCCCTGGCTGTCTTTGTCTCATGGGAAATATCAGTGCAAGGGGTTGAAAACTGCTCAAAGAGCCATTCCCACCGTGGAAAAGCCTGAGGATTATCATCACAACACGTCCCTGGGCAGAAACATGAAGCATAAAGCTTTAAATTCAAGTCACACCGATAAGAATAACAAATAAAGAGACCAAATTCCCTTAAAAAATGGGATTACAGAGGCCGTGGGGAAGAAATATTTTAAAGGAAGTTAAAGAGAAGTTAATCTGCTTTTATGTAATTTGTTTTCCTATTCTTCCAGAACTGGCTTGCTTTGGAGACAGCTGCTTTCAAGGTTTACAGCCATGCATATGGTTGGGAGGGCTGGAATTGGCAGCCCTGGGCCTGACAGAATAATGGCTAACTGGAAAAATGGCTGGGTAGATAATTTACAGATGATACGACCACATCAAACCCAGTGAAACACAACCCATTCATTTTTACAGCCTCCAGATTGCTGCCTGTTGTGATCTGTCCCTCCCAACAGCTCTCCTGTCACACAGCCCTTCCCCTCCCCTCCCAGGGGCAGGATCCCATGGAAATCCTCATTCCTGGAGGGTTGGACATGGACAGGGCAGGATCCCATGGAAATCCTCATTCCTGGAGGGTTGGACATGGACAGGGCAGGATCCCATGGAAATCCTCATTCCTGGAGGGTTGGACATGGACAGGGCAGGATCCCATGGAAATCCTCATTCCTGGAGGGTTGGACATGGACAGGGCAGGATCCCATAGAAATCCTCATTCCTGGAGGGTTGGACATGGACAGGGCAGGATCCCATAGAAATCCTCATTCCTGGAGGACTGGACACAGATGGAACAGGATCCCATGGAAATCCTCATTCCTGGAGGGTTGAATATGGCCAGGGCAAGATCCCATGGAAATCCTCATTCCTGGAGGGTTGAATATGGCCAGGGCAAGATCCCATGGAAATCCTCATTCCTGGAGGGTTGAATATGGCCAGGGCAAGATCCCATGGAAATCCTCATTCCTGGAGGGTTGGGACATGGACAGGAGCCATACCCCCCCAGGGCTCTGCACATCAGAGTGTGCTGGGTGCCCACAGGGCTGTCACACATCCTCCATCCCTCTCCCAGCCTTCTGGACTCCCAGCCCTGTGGGATTTTCTGGGATTTGGGTGGCCCAGCAGGTCTCAGACATCCAGCTCTCCAAGCTGTCCTTGCTCCAAAAGGAGCCAATGAGCCCTTGGTTTCCAAATTTCCCAATTGAGTTTGAATCCAAATTGCCTAAAGTGAAGCAAACACAAAACCAGTGATAAAGCAGAGCTTGGGAACACCAACTGTGTTTAACCTTCTGCAGATATTCCTGTCTCTCTTGCTGGAAAATTGGCTGGGAAAAGTTGCCTTTCAAAACATGAGTGCTTTTCTGAATGCATTGTGATTTTTAAATCTGGGCAGAATGTCTTTGTGCTGTTTTTCTCCCTCAGTTTTTCTCAATGGGGGAAGTGACAGTAAAAAGGGAAAGGGGGGGGACCATGGAATACAGACATGGAATGTGGAAAAATGGGCTTTTTCTATGACCTGGACATATTTCACCTTCAGGTAAATTGCTTTCTATACAAATCTCCATTTATTATGAACACAGCAGTTGTAATTTTCTCCTTGGAAAAAAACAAACCCAGAAGGGTTGCATTCAGCCTTCTGTTCTCCCCTCAGAAAACAGAGATGTGGCAAAGCCCAAGGACACTGAGGTGATTCATGGTGTGGCTCACAGGGATGTCTCTGTTCATTCCTGGGATTACAGAGGAGGCTTCTTGGAAAATGCCCTTGAGGGGGGCTGTAAAATCCATCCTGCACCTGTGTGTGGAGAATTGTCAATGTTTGAGGAACAAATGGCAGCCCTGGCCTGATGCTCACTCATGTCCTGCCCCAGGGCTGAGGATTTGCTGAGGCTCAGCCCCTCCTGTGTGTCTGTTGCCTTTCACAGCAGGGAATTCAGCAGGAACTGATGGGATGCTGATGGGATCTGCTCTCCTGGGTTGGAGCACTGCTGGAGCTGTGCTTGGATCAATCTCTCCAGCTGCAGAGTCCCAGCCTGGGCTGGCACAGGAGGAGAGAACTCCAGGGTTGCAGTGAGTGTAGAAACTGCCCTGTCATTTCCCAGCCACGGTGCCAGGGCTTTCCTGGAGTGGAATCCAGAGCTTTGGAAAGGCTGCTGAGGAATGCTCGGGCTACCCAGGCTGCTGGAGCTCCCCCTGAACATGAGCTTTGTTGTCAGGACAGGGTGTGGAGAATTTGCAGCTCTTGGCTTGTGCACAGCGTGGGATTACTCTGGGAATTCACACCAGACTCTCTCTCTCTCTGCAGTTGGAAGTGAATGATTTGCTCCTCAGTGCTGCAGAAAGGTCTCACTGCTCCTGCACTGTGGGACAGCTTGGGTTTCTCCATGGGAAGGAACCTGCCTGCCTTACCCTGACAGACACAGAGCACCTTCTGGGATTAGGGACATCTGCAACTGTTGTAAGAAAAATATTCATCCTTTTTTCTTTTTTGTTCTTCTCACTTGCAGTACCACCAGCTGCAGCTGGACCAGGAGTGGGGTTCAGAGGCAAATAAGGCCAGGCTGCTCTGCCCCAACAGAGGCAAATTTCAGATTTTCAGTTACTCTCTCCTGGTAGGATTTTGTTGTACCAGGGTGGAATGGATATTCAGAAATATGGAAACAGTGTTGTTACAGCGAGGCACCTCCAGCCCCACCAGCTGGGTGAGGAGAGCAGGAAGGCATTGCCAGATGTGGGCAGCTGTGTGGGCATGGAAATAAAGGGATGTTGGAGCCATGGATCACTGTGCAGAGGATTTCTCTCTGTAGACAGGGGCAGTGCTGGGTGTGGACTTGAGACAAGTTTTGCACTGCTCTGATTTCAGTGGGATGAAACTACTTTATGGCAGAGACTGAAAATTCAGGTGGGAAAAGCTGTAGATGATGTCCCCAGAGCCTGGTGTCCATTCCCTGTGCCACTGATGAATAGGACTATGGGTTTGAGTTCCACTTCCTTTCTGTTTTCTCTGTCTAAACTGGGAACAAGGATCAGTGTTTGGTTTGAGATTTTAATATTCAAGGATTGATTACGACAACGGCAGCCTGATGTTAGATGACTATTAAACACCAAATGCTATCAAAACCTCCAGCAGCATCAAATGAAGCCCTAAATCCTAAAAGCTTTATACTTTCCCCCCCAAAATTACACCAGACTATCACCTCTGGAGCCGTGGTGTTCTCTGTTCAGCAATAAATGAGCAATTCCTGGAGAAATCCCACTTGGGGTAGTCCTGGCTCTCCCTTGGCCAAGCCCTGAGTGAAAGGCAGATTCTCGTGGCTGAATTACAGAGCCACTAAACAAAATGGAAATGTTGATGTTCATTATTGATTTTATCCTTTGCTGCTCTGGAATGGTGCTAGTGGGAGCTGTTGTAATCAGATTACCTTAAAACTTACTTACAGAACGAAGTGCTTAATTTATCCCCCCTTTTCCCTTTCCCAAATCAATTCAACAGGAAGGGATCAGCTGTGCTTCCTGTAGAGCAGCCCTTCTCTTTTCGGTTTTCTTGCTGTGTTTGTGTAATTCATCTTTTATCACTCTCAAAATATTTTTTGAAAACATTTTGCATTTGTTATATCTCCTCGAGTAATCGCTCATATCGGTTATGGAATAGAATAGACTGTGATTGTTGGAGACATAGCTGCAAAATGTTTCCAATTTCTGGGAATATCTATTGAAAACTACATTTACTAAACATCCATCTCCAGCTCCCCGTGCTGTCAGGTCCCAGCTCCGTGTCTCTACAGCCTGAATTCTTTGGGATTCAAGTCAGCCAGGCTGATTCCAGTTTAACTGAGGATCTGGGAAGTGGCTGCATTTTGACTGATATATCCTCTCATAATCTGGGAGGTTAAATGGTTTTTCTGATTTGATTCTTTACTGCCTTGCCCATTTCGCACCAGATGAAACCGGCTGTGAAATGACAGCAAATCCGAGCGGCACGTTTGTGTGCCCGCCCTCGGCTGGCAGAGTGACTGCGGCCAGCCCGGGGAAAGGGGAATTGGGCGTTAATTGCCCCTCATTAGTCATGTGCTGTGTGCAATAGGAGTGGCAATTCCAGCGGGTAAAGTGCTCGGGAAATCCAGCCCCCGTTGTTACCCCAGGCTGGTTGTGGGGCTGGAAGTGGCTGTGACTCAGGGCACCGAAGTGGCCAGGTCCTGCCAGGTCTGGGCAGGGAAAATGGACCCTGCAGGCTCTGCCCCTTGGCTGGGCTCAGGGAGGATGGACGAGCATGGTCAGAGAATCGCAGAATTGTTGGAATTTGGAGGGATCTCAAAGCTCATCCAGTCCCATCCCTGCCATGGGCAGGGACACCTCCCCCTGTCCCAGGCTGCTCCAAGCCCCAGTGTCCAGCCTGGCCTTGGGCACTGCCAGGGATCCAGGGGCAGCCACAGCTGCTCTGGGAATTCCATCCCAGCCTCTCCCCACCCTCCCAGGGAACAATTCCTGCCCAATCTCCCATCCAGCCCTGCCCTCTGGCAGTGGGATCCATTCCCTGTGTCCTGTCCCTCCAGGCCTTGTCCCCATTCCCTCTCCAGCTCTCCTGGAGCCCCTTTAGGCACTGGAAGGAGCTCTAAGGTCTCTCTGGATTCTTCTTCAGGCTGAACCACCTTGTTCTTGCTGTGCTCTGTGTTCACATTCATGTGGAATGTGGCTCTCTGTCCTCTTAAGCCCCTGGTGGGCACCTGATCCTGAGCCAAGCACTCAGTCCAGGCCATCTCCTTGCAAAAACATGGAATCATGGAATGCTTTAGGTTGGAAAAGATCTTTAAGATCATTGAGTCCCCACCATGAAGCAGAGCTGTTATAACTGTGCTGCTCCCCAGGGCTGATCAGACTGTGACCCTGCCATTCTCCTCTCCAAGTGCCACTCAACAAGAGGAACCTGCCTTTCAAAGGAGCAAGACTTTTAATCCTTGGATTTATCAAATTTAACCCTCTCCCTGCTGTGCCCTGCCTGCATTCCCTGCCACGCCTTGGCAGCGAGCAGCTCTGATCCCAGCTCTTCCCATCCCTCCTCTCCCTGACCACCACTTTGGAAGGAGAATGGAGATTTTTGTGGCTTGGCAGATGGCAGCAAATCTTGATACCTGCATTTCACAGCCTGGCCCGTGGGGTTAGAGTGATGTATTTACTCCAGCACCTAAAGTCAATGAATTACATCCAAGCCTGCAAATGGTCATAAATATGATAGTCTGTGTGAGCTGAGGTAATTGCCTGCTTTATATATATGTTTATCTTCCCTGCATTGCATACACAACGTGCATTATGTCAGGGAGATGACAAAGAGCAGCCATAATGCTCCTCAACTGCATATTTCTTCTTAGTTTATGGCTGAGGCTCCGAGTTATCTTATGCAGAGTTGGCTGCAGTGCTTTAATATAAATTAACATACTTAGAAAATGTCAAGGAGCATTAATTGACAATTTCAGAGGCCTACCTTGCTAAATACCAGCTCAGTTCTGAAGCCTGTCTCTGCAAGCTTAATATATGGAAAATAATGCTTATTCATGAATGGCTTATGTAACTTGGCATTAATTACGTGGCAGCAAGCACTGCCTGTCACAGATGGTCTCTCTATAAAACCAGGTGCCAAAAATAAAGTTTCAAGCCCCACAAGGGAACTTCTGGGCTGGGTACTCAGCACTTTGGAAAACCAGGGCACATCATCTTGTGTGGAAATACCGACTTACTAACCTAATTCTGGACCCACTTTTGGCAGAGGATTGGCCTATATAAAAATACTCCACAATCAGCACCTTCTCCTGCCCCTCAAACGAGGGGATCCATGGCAGGAACCTGGGGTGCCCCCAGCCCAGCACTCCCCTAGCACAGGAAAACAAGGATGACACTGAATATTCCCCTTGATAAAAGGTGACACAAGCTGAGGTTTTTATCTGAACAATTAGGACAGTGTTGGTGGTGGCTTTGCCTGCCCTCCAGCCTGAGCTGTGTCACAGCTGGGAGCAGCTGGTTGGTGTGGAGGTGCTTAGCTGCATGCTAATTGGTGATTAATATAGCCCTGGGTTATGAAATCCCAATTTCTCTCTTTAGGGTTTTTTTTCCCCCATGCACCAGGAAGGTGCTGCTGTCTCTCCAAGGTTTCCTGCTCCTCATTCCAGCTGGGAACTTGGCCAGCTCCACAGCCCCTGGGAGCTTCCCTGCCTCCCTAAACAAAGTTAAGCAAGGCTGAAAGATGAGATTTGAAGGCATTTATTGATTTTGCTCTAATATTCTGTTATTTCTTTCCCATCAATACACTATTTGCTTTATGCAGTGTGCTGTGGTGTAAGTAAATTCCCAGAAAATGATGCACATAATGTTATCTCCAATGTGAGCACATGGATATCAAATGAAAGCTGAGCTGTAAATCACTGAAAATCAGGAATGGCAGCACCATCCAGGCAGCTGCACTCTGAGCTGGCCCTGCTCTGTTCCCGAGCTGGAGTGGGAAGGGCAGCCCTTCCTGAGCACGGGGGGCTGGCTTTCCTTGGCATCAGTGCATGCTGCAGTGTTTGGGGCCCCGGGGCTCTGCAGTGATGGGTTTCTATGGCAACTGGCTGCTAAAGCCAGGGGTGGGGGGGGGAACCTGCCCTGTGCCCCCAGCTTTTACCTAGTTGGGGTTTTTTTTTGCCAAATAGACCCTTCTTTCATGATTTCCCTCTTTTTTTTTTTTTTTTGCGTTGTTGCTGTTGAAATATTTTCTGTGGTCCCTAAGTTCAGTCCTTCCCTGAGATCAGGGCAAAACTGAGCCTAGAAATGCTCTCCTGGGCTAACAGCAAGTGTTTATTGCCCTGACACCCTCTTCCCTCCTCTTCCTGCTACTTTTCCATCCCCTACCCCTCCCATCCCTGTGGGGACACAACCTCTCTCTTCAAATCCTAGAATGGTTCAGGTTGGGAGAGACCTTAACTCCCATCAGTGCCACCCCTGCCATGGCAGGGACACCTCCCCCTGTCCCAGGCTGCTCCAAGCCCTGTCCAGCCTGGCCTTGGGCACTGCCAGGGATCCAGGGGCAGCCACAGCTTCCCTGCACAGCCCATTCCAATGCCTGACCACCCCTGTGGGGATCTCCCATGCCAGCCTAGCAGGATCCTCTTTTAAATACAAATCCCAGTGATCATTTTGACTTCTCTTGCTTGCAACCTAAAAAAGATACAAAAATTACTTTAACCTATCTGCAAAGCAACTGCTTCAAATGAAATTCTGTGATAAACCCAAAGGAAGTGTATTTGAGAGGAGACAAGTGGAGCTTGCCCTGGGAACAGGGTGATGAGGAATTCTCTGGGATGGTGGTGCCACTGTTCCTCTGTGTCACCTCAAATGTCCCCACTGGCACTGGGGTGGTGTGGGGAGGCAGGAAAAACAGGAAAAAGGAGAGATTTGATGTACAAAAGGAGCTCTAAAGTAGGGTGCCCACAGAAGCTGTGGCTGCCCCATCCCTGGATTGCCCAGGGCAAGGCTGGATGAGACTTGGAACAGCCTGGGATGGTGGAAGGTGTCAGGGGGTGGGACTGGAGGAGCTTTGGCTGGAGGAGACTTCCCCACTCTTGGACACCCCAGTGTGGGGAGATACACAGAGACAGTGCTCAAGGCAATCTTGCCCCCACATTGCAGCTAATTACCAAAGAGTGTTAATTACCAAAGAGTGGGAACAGCCCTGCCCTCCCAGCCCTGGGTGTGGTGAAGAGTGAGTGAGGTGGGATGGGGTTCAGTTGGGGTCTGCTGGCCCTGCTGTGAGGAGGAAGGGACAGGAGGGTGTGAGAGGGACAGGAAGGGTCAGATGTCATATGAGGGACAGACAGGGTGAGGTGGCTGTGCCAGGGACAGGAAGGAGCTGGAACTGCAGAAGGAAGAGAGAATGAGGAGAGAAAGAGCCAGAGCTGTGAGGAGCTGCCCATGGAGGCTACAGAGAAAAGGTAAGAGAGACTTTTGGATCATGGTGGTGATGGTTGGAGCCTCCAGAAGTTTTCCTGAAGCACTCTGGGTGTTGTGACCATCTCTACAACAACAGGGCAGGTGTTGCTGTTCTTGTGAACCTTTCAAATGTCTTTCCCCTCCTGGGTGAGACTCTTCCTCCAAGATCTCACCCATGGCAATGACAGAACTCAGCTCAGCCCTCAGGAATTGAATTCTGTCAGGAATTAAACTGTCCTGACCTGTCCCTGTTCCTGCTCAGTGTCTGTGCTGCAGAGAGCACAGCCTGGCTCTGCTGGGCTGCTTGACCACGAAATTGCCCATGAAATGGGAATCTATTGTTTATCATGCTAATTAGTAACCCCACAAGTTTATTTAAAGGTCACTGAAAAGCCATGAGAAATACCTTAGATGTGAAAAGAAGAAAAGTCAAGAAGCCATAGGGGGTTTTTGTTATTTAGTAGAATGTTATTGCTAATGTTTAAGATACTTTCTGAGATGTGCATTAAATTAATAAGGGGGATGAAGGAGTTTTTTAATATGACCTAGTGTGAAAGTTGCTCTTGGAATTTATTTTATTCATAGATTTTTTTGCATCAAAGGTCCTATAATGATTAATTTTCAAACTTACAGGTTTAAACAGCAAAATAAGAAATAATAGCACCGAAGTTGCTTTGAAAGACTTAATAAAATAGTGTTCTTTAAAGCACTAAATGGCTTCCTAATGCCACTAGCACTTCAAAGAACAGTATTCTTTGCAATATTTCTATTCAGTTGTCTGCACTCTGCAAAGCTGACCCACTGTATAGGGCATGGAAATATTTTCAAATGGGCAAAATCAAGGTATTGTTATACCCCAACAAAAGCCTGGGCTGAAAACCTGCACTGAGTGCTTGGTAGGGCAGGAGTTAATTTGATGGTGCAGAAAGTTCCTTGGCCTTCCAGGTTCCAGGACAAACTCAAAGAACAATCAGTTGGAAAGGGATGTTGCTGTTCTGAGGGATGTCTGATGTGGGGCTGCTGCAGAGACACAGAGGGACTAACACAACCCCAAATTTTGGTAGGAAAATTCATGTCTTTCCATGGACAAAAAGCATCTTCGTGTCAAACCCAAGGGGTGCAAAATCAGAGGTTCCAGCCTGGAAAGTGCCCAAGTTTCCCCTTGATGGGTATTGGAGGGAGAGAAATTCCTCCTTAAATACCCTAAAACAAGAGCAGGATTTGGCCCCTTGCAGCTCCTGGGGAGGCAGAGGGCAGCTGGGATCCAGGGTTGAATCCTTTACAGGAGGGCTCCTAATTGTAAATTCAAGCATGCAGAGAATTAATTGCCAGCAGGTGTCAAAGATAAGAAATTCCTCTCTGATCTGGGCAGGGGGTAACTCTGTGTATTTCCCTGTGTTGTTCTGTTCTTACCATTGTTCAGAGGGGACAGAAAATGAAAATCTACGTGAGGAAATGGGATAAACAATTTTGCTGCTGTCAGAAAAGGAGAAAACGCAGTGCAAGGCTTTAAAGGGAAGAAATTGTTAATTAGGAAATTAGTGCTTGAAAGAAAATATAAATGGGGAGGTCAGAGTTGTGAAAAGCCAGCCTGCAGATTCATGACCTGCCCTGAGCCAAGGGTTACACACAACCCGCCCCAGCAATTTACTCGGGTTCCTTCCTCCTGGTGTTGTGGGAAAATTAGTGAATTTAGCAATTAGTGGAGCTGCTGATTAACTCCTGGCCGTGCCCAGCTCCTCACCCCCTGCCTCGGGGCTGCCCTTGTCTCCCCAGCCCCGGGCACAGGGCTCAGCCTGGGAGGTCCTGCCACCACCTCTGCTCCTCAGGAGGAGCTGCAGAGCCTGACCGAGCCTTTAATGAGGGGCTGGTCCCTGTGGAGGGCAAACGGAGCAGAAATAGAGAAGGAGAGCCTTTAGAAAGTGGTTTCCTGCAGCCCCCGAGGCCCAGATTGTCTGGTTTTGTTGTCTTTTGCAGGTGGCAGGGAAAGGGATTCCTGTTGATAGGAGCAGGGCACGAAGCTGGGTGAAGGATCTTGCTGTCCATGGGGTGTCCTGGGAGCATCCATGAAGGGAATTCCTGCTGAGCAGCAGCACTCTGCAAATGCAGGCTTTTGTTTGCTCTCTGTGTACACAAACAAACCCTGAGAAGGTCACTGAGGAGTTTGCCCCAGGTATGGAGATGTGTCAGGGCAGGGTCAGGCTGGAGATCAGGAAAAGGTCAGGAAAGAGGAGGGTGCTGGGCACCAGAGCTCCAGGAGCCTTTGGACACCACTCCAGGGATGCCCAGGGTGGCATTTGGGGTGTCTGTGCAGGAGTTGGACTCGATGCTCCTTGTGTGTCCCTCCCAGCTCAGGATATTCCCTGACTCTCTGGAGGAACTCACCTGCCCAGTCTGATACTGGTTTGGAGTATTAAACCCAGCACCACAACAGGAACAGCCAGGCTAGAGAGGAATGGATTAAAATCATGGAATGGTTTGGGTTGGAAGGGACCTTAAAAATAATCTCATTCCATCCCCCTGCCGTGGCTCTTGCAGATCCTTTGGACACACAAAATGCATCATTTCTACCATCCTTTCATATGTGGCAGAAAAGTCATGGCCCCCCTGTGATGAAGCAAAGCAAGGCATGAAATAATTACCTGCAGTGAGAAATAATTAATTATCTGCTAAGTGCCACGGATGGGGCAGTTCCAGTGGCCTCGGGGTGTCTGAGGCATGCCCTGAGATGTGGTTTGGTACACAAGTCACAGACCAAGGTGCCTTTAGGAGTTTTGCCATCACCCTCAGCAGGGGCTGAGGCACAACCATTATTTGGGGTCCTCTCTGCAGTGTTTACCTGGATGAAAATGGCCAGTGGGCCTTTGGGGTTTGTTTAAAAGAGGAGAAATCCTCGCTGCAGCCTCGTGTGCCTCTCTGAGCTGAATGTCCTGGGCCCACACACCCCATAAAAAAGCCAAGCCTGGGTTTAAATTAGCACCCAGCTCTTTGCCAGAGCCAAGGGGAGGAGCAAAGCAGGCAAAGTGTGAGTTTGGGAGGGTCTGGGCCCCCCACAGCCCCCGGGGCTGGCAGCACAATGGGGGGAAGGATGTTCATCCTCAGCAGGAGACACACACTGCTCACCCAGCAATGTGAGCAACCAGCCAGGAAAGGAGAGACCCCTCTGCACTCTCCTGCTGGGGCTCTGCACCCTTGGTGGATTTACAACACAGAAACAATGCTGAAATGCCATTTCGTGGTGTTCTCCAGTTTTTGCATCAAAGGTCCTACAATGATTAATTTTCAAACTTACAGGTTTAAACAGCAAAATAAGAAATAATAGCTCCGAAGTTGCTTTGAAAGACTTAATAAAATAGTGTTCTTTAAAGCACTAAATGGCTTCTTAATGTAAATATCTTCTTCTTCTTCCTGTAAATATCACTGGCAGCTTAGGAAAAGTCATTAGCAGTGAGGCCATTGAGTCCCAAGATATGAAGGACAGTTTTTAATTCCTTTCATTGTACTAAACCAATTTCTTAGGGATATTATGGCAGTCTTTGCATTTGGATTTCAACCCTAAAGTCATTAGGGAACTATTCCAGGTTGATGCAATGAGGTTTTTCTTTAGCTCTCTAGAAGAAGGGTGCTCTGAGGAGCCACTCTCTTGAACAAGTGTGATAAGCAAGTCCTTTGCTCAGTCTCTGCATCCATTTTGGACCACATTTGGTGAAACAAAAGCAAGTGGGATTAAGTGCAGAGGAAGCTCTAATGGGAGTTTTGGGTTTTGACAAATGTCCTGGACATCATAATGGATAAGGGGAATGGCTTTAACCTGCCAGAGGGCAGGGCTAGATGGGATATTGGGAAGGAATTGTTCCCTGTGAGGATGGGGAGACCCTGGCACAGGGTGCCCAGGGAAGCTGTGGCTGCCCCTGGATCCCTGGCAGTGCCCAAGGCCAGGTTGGACAGGATTTGAAGCAATTTGGGATAATGGAAGGTGTCCCTGCCCATGGCAGGGGTGGAAGTGGAGGATCCACTCGCTTTAAGGTCTTTTCCAACCCAAACCATCCTGGAATTTTTATGATCATGCTTATGTCCAGCCTCCCTGAGCCCAACGAGGTAATTCCTGCAGTGCAAAGCTTGTAGAGTTCATTTTCCTGAGCAGAAGAGGCAGTTCCCACCTGGACAGGTTTCTTTTCCTTCCTTGCTGTAAGAGGAACGTGCACTCGAGCAGAATTTGAAGTCACTGGCAGAAAATAAGGCAGTGAGAGCACATGAGGGAAAGTGGAGGGACTGTGCAGGTGTGTGGAGTGGATGGAATAGTAATGAAGGAGTTAGAGGAAAAAAACTGGGAATATATAACACTGAAGAGTAAAAGATAAGCAAAGCCAAACGTCCAGGGCTGCCAGTATCCCAGCAACAATAAATTGTGTGTGTGATAGGGCCAGGTGAGAGAGGTGGGGACTGACAGCTCTCTAATCTCCTGCCAAAATCCCTGGTCACCAGTTCTCCTGCACAGGGTCAGCTGGAAGGTGTGCAGCACACACAGGTCTGTGGGGCTTTGTGCAGCAGCTGCTCCAGGAACAGCATTCCCACTTTGGGAGTTGACACCCAGAGCCAGGATCAGCATCAGGACTGAGAATTAACTTCACTCCCTGCTCAGGGGGAAGTGCTGACACTGGTGATGGGCAATTTTGGGGTCATGTTTTCAGCCCAGAGGTGATGTTGGCCTCAGCCCATCTGCTCCCAAGGAAAAGGAATGGCTGCTGGCCACAGGGATCAGTTTATCAATGTAACAGGGCCTCTGTGGAGAGAAATAAATGAGAATTTCCTGTGGGTGAGCATCTGAGTGGCAGTAAATGGTATCAAAGAGAAGATCTGCACAGTTTTTTGAGGAAGAGGAGACAGGAGGCTCACGCAGGTGGACTTAGGCAAGCTGCCAGTGCCAGGAAAGAAAGTGATAAATTGATGTCTTGGAAAAGCCTGAATGGAGGAATAATAACCATCAACAGCAGAAGACATTGAATGAGATGGATTCTCACCTCTAGAAGCTTCCTATGTTTATTATTGATGGCACTGCAGGTTTTATTTCTTTGCCTTTTTTTGTACTTTTTCAGTACAATCTGGTTAGGAATTCAACGTGCCACGGCAGGTGATGGAAGGATTCTGGAAGGAAAGTGGAAAATGACATAAATGAGCTGCAACAAGAGCCCTGCTCTGGCAAGGAATACAAGGAACTGGAGGTAATCCTAAATGACAAAGGCTTTGTTTTCCTAGTTACCACTAAAACATCATGGAAAGAGTCTCAGGACAGGGTAAATCTCTGTTTCCATGGGATTTCTGGTTAACTGACCCTTTTTCCCCCTTCTCTAATATCCTAGACCTGATTTTAAAGGTAACTGAATACCAAGAGGTTTGGATTAGCACATAAAAAGTTCACTGCTCCTCTCTTCAAACTCTTCATTCTCTCCAAACTCTCTGCAAACTCTTGCACATCTTTTAAATTGGGAAAATTTAAAATCCCTGTATCCTCTGGTGAGGGCTGCACAAGTGGGTGCAGTGGGATCTCACATGAGGAGGGAGGGAATGTGCTGCTGAGTAATGGGGAATTTTTCAGGAAATGAGTAATTTGGGGACTTTCTAAAGGTCACTTGAAGTTCCCCTGAACTTTTATAGTTGGTTATATAAAATGAAAAGAGAGAACTTTTAGTCTAGATAACTGTCAGTCGGGTGAGATAACCTGAGAAAGGCTCTGGCAGGTCAAGCCACTTCAGTGACAGTTTTTGGGAAGAGACCAGTCAGCAGAGCTGCCTCCCCTGATGGGTGTCTGAAATGGAAATTCCAGCTCTCCCTCTTGCAGCAGATTTAAGTGGAAGTTCAGTGCCCTGGTGGGCACCTGGGTTTTAGAACTGACCTCTGAGAAGTACCTGAGCCAACCTTTTGTCTCCACTTCTATAAATTAAAGCCCAGGCAGGGACAGGTCAGCTGGAGAGGCTGGAGGCAGGAGTGTAAAAGACAGCCTGACACCTGCCCTTGTATTTCCAGGATCTCCTTAGGGGCCAGCTCTGGATGATTCTGAATTTCAGGGGTTTGACGAGGGGTGTTGGACTGTTCCAGCTGGGTTTGGGTGTTGATGCTCTGCAGGACCAGGTCTGGAGTACCCCTGGTGATGCCTTGGGAAGGCTGAGCTGGAACAGAGACTGGACAGAGCTGGAGAATAAAGTAGATATTTATTAAAAGGCCTTTAGGATCCACCTTGGGCAGGACAGGGCCTGGCCAGGGCTACACCCAAGGTGGACCCAAAATGGTCACAAAATGGACAAACACTCACCAGGTCTGACACTTTGATAAGTTTTGGTGGATTTGCATCTTGAGGTTGAATTGTCCAATTCCAGCTGCAGGCTGTGAGGTCCCATCCTTCTTGTTCCTCCCTCCAGCCCAGCCTTGTTTGTGCCTTTGGGCCTGAAAGTTGTCCTTGGTGTGCAGCAGGAAAAGGATTTGTTTTGTGTCCCTGCTGTGTGCAGAGCTGAGTGACACTGAGTGTGAGCTCAGAGCTGCACCCCTGGGCAGCACAGAACCTGAAATACAGGAAAGATAAAAGTGGCACCAGGGCTGAGCTGGTGGGCTGGGACAGGGAGACTCCCAGGTGGAGAAGGCCTTGGCTCCAGAGGGAATCTGCTCCACCTGCAGGTTTGGAGCTCAGGAACAGTCAGTGCCCACAGACACTGCCCAGTCCAGCCTGGCACAGCAGAGGGAACACAAAACATTCCATGGAAAACCATGGACATCTGGAGTCCTACACTACCAAAGACTGCAATTCAAAGCAGCAGAATGATGTTTCCTCTTCGTTACAATCATTCCAATTCCAGGTATGTAGATTTTTTTTTTTCTAATTCCGCATTTAATTTTAAAATTAAATTTTATTTTCATTTCTAATTCTGCTCCAAATCAGCGCAAATCTCGGCACTCGGTGATTGCCAGGAGTGAGGAATGGATTGGGTTTTCCACGGTGCTCTGCTCCAGGTCAGCTTGAGAACACGGGAAATGGCAGGTTAATGGCAGTTTAACACCAATTAACAAGCCACTTTATAAAAGATTAGCATTCGGAGCCTGTTCAATGGGTAATTACAATAATTAACTCTCGGAGCTTTGCCTGCACTTGTGAACAGAAATTTGGTGCCTCTGTTTACTCTGGAGAAGGCAACAGGAGCAGCCGTGGATCATCTGGAGTGCTGCAGCCAGGCAGGATGGATGGCAAGGACACTAAATTTGGGCTTGCTCCTGGAGCTGTGCTCACAGGTGACATCCCCGCGCGGAGGGGACTCTGTCAGTGACTATTTTAGTCACTGGCTGAGCACTGCTGAGATTTAATGTGCTGCACAACAGCCTCTGCATCCCTGGCCTCACACAGATGCATTTCCCCCCTCCTTGGTTCTTTTCAGCACTTGGAGCCCAAGTCAGACTCCCAAATAAATCCCTTCCTGTTGGGAGCACTGGGGGTGAGGAGTGTTTGGTAAGAGGCAGCTCCATCCCGATGCTCCAAAGAGCTCCACGTGCAGCAGGATGGTGTCCCAAATTCCTTAGGAAAGCTCTGAATCCTTCAGGAAATGCAGTGCTTTCCTGTGGGGCTGGAATCAGGGCACACAGGCAGTAGGAGGGTGATGCTGTTTTACACCACAACGACACACACTCTGAGATTTAGAAGGTGAAAATGACTCCTTTATTTTGGGGATGTGTCTCCCTTTTATACTGTTCTACACAGACCAGTTGGATCGGTGACACAAAGACAAACCTCTTCACTCACATTGCTCAGAGCAGAGGGACAGCAAGAAGAAGTCCCTCCTAGGAAAAGGAATGAATAACAAAGTTCCAGTTACAAAAACATTTCTCCTGTTTACAGAAAATTCCCTGGGAAAGGAATTTCAGAAAACCCAAACACCTCAGGTATGAACCAGGGCTACAGGATGGACCTGCTGGCTCTGGGAACAGGCTCTGCTCACCTTGTGCTGCTGGGTTAAATGTTATAAAATCTCCTTTGTAATTCTTGAGTTCCTGTTGAGTCGGTGTATCTCATTTAATTTCATTGACCTTATCTCTTAAACACTGTGAAATCTGCTGAGAAATGCTGAAGGTGAGCTCTGGTTGTGGTTATTTTTTAAATATTCAGGCAGTGGCCAGAGCTAACACAGCACATGGAGCCCGTTTCATTCCTGCATTAATTAAATAATTAAATAAATTCATATATAATAATTATATATATTAAAGAAAATAATAAATAATAATAAATTTAATAATTAAATAAATTAATAAAGCCACTGGATCAACCAGTGGCACCAACCCTGGGGAGCCACGATCCAAATCCCTGGGATTTGGGATCCCAAATCCATCCCTGGGGGATGGATTCCAGTATCAATCAAGAACCTGGATCTGTTCTGGTAATGGGGAAAAAGAGGTTCATGATCAAAACTGGGATTTTTAAGGTAGAATTGCTCAGATTGTGTGGTTGGATTTTTGTCATCCAGGCTGTTCTAGGCCAAAAGCAATTTGGGGAATTTGGCAGAGAAATGGGAATAATTGGTAAAGCTGAAGAAGGGTTCAAACCCCCTCAGTTCAGGGGGACAGCTGCTGCTGTGAGAGAGCTCAGCCTTGTTCTGAAAACTAGAAATTTACTTCCCTTCAGCATTAATAGGAACTTCTTTTTCCTTCTCCTGCCTGTTCCAGGACCTTCCCTTGCTGCTCAACAGAAGGTGAAACCCTCAGCAGAGCTTCTTCAAACACAAACCAGTCCTGCCAGGCACTGTGGGGGTGTGGAGCAGCTGTTGGGGAGCACAGCCCTCATTGTTACTCCCTCCTGCCTTTTTAGAGCCAATCTCTCTCCATGGCTGCATCAAAGGACATTTTCCATCCCCCAGGTGCCCTGGGTGAGCTGGAGATGTCCCTGCCCTCAGCATCACTGGGGTCCTGGGGAGGAGCTGCTGCCCTGGGGCTCTGAGGGGTGTCCCTGAGGGAGGAAGGGTTTGATGGGCTGGAAAAGGAGCCAATTTTTGCTGTTTTCAGCACCAAGGTGGACCTCTGGCACTGGGGTGATGGAGCAGCTCGTGGATCAGGGAGATCTTTGTGATGCATCAGCACTTCCCAGAGGAGCAGGTGAGCAAAGGCTGCAGAGGTGCCACAGGTCAGACCTTTAATACTCAATTAACCCTTCAATAACCAGTAATTTCTGTGCTGCTGTCTGGGCCATAGATAAATATCCCAGTGGGTCTGGGGTGCTGTCCCAGGGGGTGTAACAGCAGGGCACACCTCTGAGCCCCTGCTGTGATGAAAAGCTGCAGACAAAACTCCCCAACAAATGTCCTCATAATACTTAACATTCAGTGGAGCAAAAGGAGGATAATGAGCACTGCAGCCATCCCAGGTTAGTAATTACAGCCCTCATTATTAATTTTCCAGAGCAATCTCGTCAAATGAGTCATTATTATCTCAATTCCTTAGCCAGGACTGATTGATTCTTTCTCCCTGTTGTGACTAATTCCATATAATGTCTGAGCACAATATAGAACTATAGAGCCAGTGTAATTCTAAGGCAGGATAACTCCAAATAACCAAATCCCTTGCCCTCAGCTCTCTCTTTAGATCTGATGCTTTATACTGCTTAATTGAAATAAATACCCCAATCCTGTCACTCCCTACTCTCCACAGCCACTGGAATTCTACTGGAGACAGGGATTCCTGTCAGCCTGGGGTCTGCCCTGTGTGTTCCAGAGTGGGATCTGTGCTGGCACCAAGCAGGAGCTTCCCAGGGCTCACAAGAACAGCTTGGTGTGGTCTGAAGAAAGTGCTGATCATCATCCTCAGCTCTTCCTGGTGTTAATTTTGACCATTTTTGAGGAAGTTTTTATTGGTTTGGCTGTCTGTGAAGGGGTTTCTTTTTGAGGAGAGGCCATAAGTGATTTTTTTTTTTAGCTCTGTCCATTATTTCTGTCTGCAGTTGAGTGTCAGCAGAGCTGGGCATGAGGAGTTCAGCAGGGTGGCTGTGGAGATGGGAATGTGGTTCCTGCCTCTCTGGAAAGGGTGAGCCACAACAATTACCTTTTAGAGGAACTGGAAACCCACTCCTTGCATTTCCCCTGAGCTGCAGGG
The DNA here is from genome assembly GCA_024734555.1 of Trochalopteron elliotii. Classification (NCBI taxonomy): domain Eukaryota; kingdom Metazoa; phylum Chordata; class Aves; order Passeriformes; family Leiothrichidae; genus Trochalopteron; species Trochalopteron elliotii. Next base: position 71,987 of record JANPWX010000256.1, on the reverse strand, counting down.
AAGGGAGGGAGGAGGAGACAGCAGTTATTTTACAACTTTGACCTTTTTGTCTCCCAGAACTTCAAACACGATCAGACTGGAGAGGGAAAGGAGGAGCAGCAGTCAGGGGAACCCTCAGCACTGGAACTTTGATTTTCAGACCAGAAGATGTGATGGTTCAATGCTGAACCACGGGGTTGGAATCCCTCCTTGTCCCTGCTTTCAGCCTGGGCTTTGCCTCCCTAAATCCAGCCCTTCCCCAGCCCCAGGGATTGTGTTTGTGCTGACGTGTGAGGATATTGGTGTAGGTTGCTCTGGATTGCATTGGGGGAATTAATAATATTGAATTGGACAGTAAATAAAGGAGGAGAGGTCATTGCCATCCAGCTCTCCTTTATTTCTGGTTATTTATTGAGGCAGTTCCACTGGAATCCATTAGTGCTGAATTCAAAATTCACTTCACAGGCTCTGGAGGCAGAACTTGGCTGTGCCCTGAGATCCTCTCTTCTTGTGGGTGTCAGGATTGAAATCCAGCTGGATTCTGGGCTGCACCAGGGATTGATGATGTCCATGGCATTCAGCCAGGTCCAGCCACCACCTCCCCTCACGGGTGTGTCCTGTCCTGTGTCTCAAGGTGCTAAAATTTTAAGATTTCCAGATTTTGTCTTGATTTGAAAAGACAGGTGTCTGCTAAGGAAGGCAGGAGCCTCCCTTAGAATGGAGAATATAAACCCTCTCCCTCTGAATTGTTATAATTTTGAACTGTATGGGCTTTTAGGCAAAGATATGGGGATAACAGTTCTGTAATAGGAAAATTAAAATAAAAATGCAGTAGTACCAAAAAAAAAAAAAACTGACAGAGTCAGAATAGAAGCTGGCAGCCTGTGGGGTCAGGGTGTTGGTAGCAGTTTAATTAAATGGTGGCTGCAGTCCTCCTGGAGTGACAGATGTGGTTCTTTTGGAGCAATGATCCTGGAGAAGGGTGTATCAGATCCTCTGAAGGTCCAGTGGTGGTGGGATGGGTCTGGTCTTCCATGGCATTCAGCCAGGTCCAGCCAGCCCTGTGTCACCTCCTCCCCTCATGGCTGTGTCCTGTCCTGTTCCTCAAGGTGCTAAAATGTCATGATTTCCACATTTTCATAGGAACACCCCATAATATTGTGCCAGCTTCTTGGAGGTGTGTCTATGCTGTAAATTCCTGCTTTTCCTGATGTTCCTCCCTGTGTTCAGCCACCAAGAAAAAAATGAGGTGATCATTTTACACACAGTTTCTCTTATTTATAGTAAAAACAACACCCCGTTCATAGTTATTAATTAGATATTTACTAGGCTTCAGATGCTGAAATTAAAGCAAACCTTTAGTTAATTACAACCTGAAATTAAAGAAACCTAAGGTTTCTACCTTGAACTGATGGGAGGGTCCTTTTGGGGACGTGGAGTCAGAGGTGGCACCTTCTGTTAACCACAGATGAGCCCAGAGCTGGTGATGCCCCAGAGCAGGAGCTGACCTGTGTCCAAACCCTTCCTGCATCCAGGGATGTGACCAGCTCAGCTGGAATCACTGGAAAACACTCTGCTAAAGGATGGATTTATAGGAGAAAACAAGCTGAGGTTTGGCTTGGTACAAACCCCCCTCCCAGTTCTGGTATTACAACAATTGGAATATCAGTTAAAGGAAATGTAACTTCTCACATCCAACCAAGCTGGGAGATAAATCTCAGTGTTTTTATAATAAATGTTACTTTATGGCAATCACCATATGCTACCTCTGGTCCTGTTTGGAGTGTAAATCATAACAAGTGTGGATCCTAAAATGCTTTATTGTCTCTTTACGGCCACGTACGGCTGCTGCTCCTTCCATTTGTGATTAATTTCTTTAATGGCTCCCCCTAGAACCTAAAAAATAATTAAAGCTAATGAATACTCTGCGGTGACAGTAAAGGAAGGAGCATATTGCAGCTCCTCTCACTCCCCAGATCTGATCAAAAGCAGGCTGGAGCTGTGAAGTTGTGACACTGACATTTTGTACCGAGCTGCCGACCCCCTCCTGAGACCAAACGGTGACTTTGGGGAAGAGCAGGAATTAGAGTTCCCATTGTTTCACAGCAATGCTGCTGAGAGGGTGGAATTAAAAGCAGTTGAAGTCACAATGTTTATTTCTTAGCAATTATTTTTTTTTTTTTTAAGAAATCAATCCAAGATGTAAAGAACTCTGACAGATTTTTTTTTAATTTTTTTTCCCCCTTTGTCCTTGCCCTTGGGTGGATGAAGTGAGGCATTTTATGGGACTGGCCAAAATATTGATTTCAGCCCAACACAGAGCACAGCCCCTTTTCCTTTCCCAGCCTGCAAGCCACAGGGCTGTGTGTCCATCCAGGCTGGGGCTCAGGGAGCTGAAAACCAGAGGAAATCCCCAGGCAGAGCCTCCCCAGTGCCATTAATGCCACCTGCACTCCAGACCCACAGCTGGGACTCTGCTGCCTCCCAGTCAGGGGTTTTATTTGCCCTCCAGAAACTCTGGAGTTTGGTTTTCTTCTTTTTCCCCTCCAGAGTGTTGAACTTCTGCTTGTTCTGCATGGGAGCACAGCCAGCGTTGAGCACCACTTAAAAACCTTTAAAATTCCCTTCTCAGAACTAATATTTATCTGTAAAGGCTGTAATGAGAGTGTGGGGGGTGTTGTTGTGCACAGATCTGCCTCTCTCCAGGCTTCCTGTGGCTCACAGCAGCTTTGAAATGAAACTTGAGGGCAATAATTGACAGCCAAGTGCTGCACTGGGGTTAAAGTGTCAGTGCTGCAGGAGAAACCTCCAAGGTCCCCTTCCCTGGGGGACTGGCCAGGGCTGCAGCTGTGGGGACAGATGAAAAGCAAACTCCCCAGGCAGCTCCTGGCATGGTGTCACCTCCTCCTTCACCTCTGGGTGTGAGCACACAGGGCCTGGAATTCACTGGGAATTTTCCAATTCTGCTTTTCAGGCCCTGAGTG
>JANPWX010000256.1:42094-68626 GCA_024734555.1 Trochalopteron elliotii | reverse complement strand
GCTGCCCTTTCCCTTTCCCTTTCCCTTTCCCTTTCCCTTTCCCTTTCCCTTTCCCTTTCCCTTTCCCTTTCCCTTTCCCTCCCAACAGCTCCCCATTACATCTATTAATAATTTTCTTCTAGAAGAGCTTTAATTACAACACCAAGCGAGTAAAGGATAATTAAGAATTACCATCCTCTGCAGAACAGGTGGGAGAATGAGTTGCCTTGCAGTTAAGTCACTGCTATGGCCCTAAAATTGAATCCCACCTTCTGAATTCCAGTTTGACATCTTAAACTGGATACCCTTGCTTCCATTTTATGATTTATGTTGATTAATTTCTGGTTATGTGAGTTTTGATTGGTTAAGTCAGTTTGTTTTGCAAGATAGAACCAGAGCTTTAAGAGAAAGCACTTTTTAATTTGCAATTGTTCATTCCAAAGGTAGAACCATTTATAGTTAAATCCTGAAATGTGTAAGGAAAAAGGTCATTGAAGTCAATGTCAAAATACTGCCAGGTGGGCAAATTTTACTGTCCTGGCTGCTTTTTAAAAAAAAACTTTGGTGACCATAAAGTTCCATTTTCTATTTTAGGTTCCCTGTGAGCTTCCCCCTGTACAGTTGTACAGTATCATGAGTGAAAGTGAACCAAATTAAACTGTTGTGGCATATAAAAAGAGCCAACAAAGGCAGGCAGCTTTTTTTCTGAACCCCCTGAGATTTATTCTGACAGTTTGCAACTCGATGAAATGGATAATGGAAGTCCCTTGTCACAATAACTCAGCTTAAATGTATTGTTGGATTAATAGACTCAGTTATCCACTCTTCCAAGGAGAAAAATGACTTGTGGTTTCAAATCAGGCCCTCACTCGTGGCATCCCATCAAATTAACCAAACAGGCCAAATGTAAACTCCTGGCAGTAGCCAGGTATTCTATGAGTTGTGTCATAAAAAATGAGTTTATTTATAATGATTTCCACTTGCCATGGCAACAGCTGTGGGTGACCCAGGGTGGTGGCTGTGAGTCCCTGGAGGTGGGACCAGGGTGAGGGATGTCCCTGTCCCCTGCCCAGGGAGCTCCTGCCTGGTGTCACCTCCCTGTGCAGCAGCAAATTCAGGCAGGGAGCTCACTGAGGAGGAGATACAGGTGTGGAAAGGCTGCAGGGCTGATTTCCTCTGCTGGAGACTGATGTGGGGAGTGGGAATTTACAGCTGGAGGGAACAGCTCGCTGCCTTTCCCTGGAGCTTGTGGAGAGTTCTGTGGGATTTGCCACTCACACAGCTGGGGGAAGGCTCTCCCTGTCCTCTCTTTCCAGGGAGAAACCACACTGGCCATGTCACCCTCTTGTCCTTGCACTAAATAACCTCATGAGACAATTGAACTCTGGATCTTCCTTCTGAAACATGGAATAAATAAGTGAGGTGGAAGAACTGAAGGCAGGCAGGATGTGTGGCACAGCTCCATCCCCACCTTGCTCAGGTCAGTGGGGTTTTCACCTCCATGTTCCCTTCTCTGTGATTTCTTTTAAGCCTATTTTAATAAATGCCATCTTCTCCCTGCCCTAACTCTGGCTGAATGTAAGGGGCTGTCCCTGAGGAGATGAAATCGTGCCCAGCATGAACTCAGAGCCAGGCCACTCATCTCCAGGTGCTGCTGGTCCAGAAACCCCTCCAGACAGAAAGGGGATGAAGCACAGCACAAAAGTTCATCAAGGGGGACGTTTTGAACTAAAAAAGGGCAGATTTGGAGCAGTTAGAAGGAAGGAATTTTTGCAGTGAGGGTGGGGAGGCCCTGGCACAGGGTCCCCAGAGAATCTGTGGCTGCCTCTGGATCCCTGGAATTGTCTAAGGTCAGTTTGGACACTGGGGCTTGGAGCAGCCTGGGACAGTGGAAGGTGTCCCTGCCCATAAGGTCTGGCAGGATTCTGCAGGTGGCTGTGTGCACAGATGGTGAGGGGAGCTCTCAAAAGACCCTCCCTGGAGCAGCCCAACTGCTGAGCACAGCACATCCCTGAAGCACAGGGAAGAGCTTTTATTTTAAACTGTGACCATCAAACAGGAAAAAGCTTCTGCCTTCTGATTTTTGCCTTTAACATGTTAAAATAGAAGCACCTGCTGCCTGCTGGGCTCATTAAATATGTCTTTTTATTTTCATAAATCACCACAGTAGAAATTTGAATTATTTACTCGGTAAACTCGAGGCTACGTTCATTTACATTCTCCAAGGTTTTTGTGCATTAGCTTTGGAGCCTTTTTCTTCCCACCTTTTGTTCAGGGCCCACCTTGGCTCCCTGAGCAGGATCCCTCCCCTTGGTGACTGCAGGGGTTTGGTGAACTTCAAAAGCAGCTGAAATGTCAGGCACAGGCAGCCCCGCTGAATTATGTATCAGAATACAGCACATCAAACACCCAGGATTATTCACTTGTGGGTCTTTGCTTGGTAAAGCAAGAAAAATCCCTGCATTTCTCCTTTTGCTAAGATGTGGGGTGGTTGTTTTACACGCTCCAGAGTGATGTTAGCAGGGGTGTGAGGGGGGGATGTGGAATATTTTTGGGGTTTTTTAAGCGAGGCACTTCAATCATAGCTTCATTCTACTGTAAACCCAATTAGCTCCAGTCTGCCAAGTCAGCTCTGCTGTCTGCAAGGATGTGTGTGAGGCTATGAATAATTGCTAAATTTGGGGCTCATTCTATCTAGGAAATGCCACAAGGCTTTTGTTACCTCCAGACAAACCCCCTGCACTTGGCTCTGAGGTTCCAGCTGAAGACACACGTTCCAAACCCATAAATGTGTTTGAACAGGGCTGTGTGTGTGGAGCAGAGCTCTGATCCTGGGCTCTCCAAATGCTCAGGGATGGTGCCAGGAGCTGAAGTGGGGGCAGCACGAGAGGTTCCATGGCTCTGCTGCACCTGGCTGCAGAACAAACCCATTTCTGGAGGAAAACTGGGGCTGTGCCCTCCAGGAGGAAGGGTTGGGGAATGAAATGCTCCAACAAAACATACAGAAAATGGGTCCCCTACTCTGGGGGAGTGCAGAGGGTGTCCAGCTGAACTGAAGGTGCTACTGTGGGTCAGTTTGGGCACAGTTCCACAGCTGGGATGCTGGAATTCAGGAATTCAGGCTGGGTAGATCAGACCCCTGGTGTGGGGCAGTCAGGGTGATGCCTTAAGTTTGAGCTTTCATGTTTTTCAGGTTCTGTGCTGCCCAGTGTTGAAGCTCTGAGCTTCACATAAAGTGTAAGTTCACAGAGCAGGGAGACAAAACAAATCCTTTTCCAGATAGAGACCAAAGACAGCTGTTAAAAGTCTTCAGGGCCAAAAGCACAAACAAGGCTGGGCTGAAGAGAGAGAACGAGGATGGGACCTCACAGCCTGCAGCTGGAATTGGACAATTAAACCCCAAGATGCAAATGGACCAAAACTTATCAAAGTGTGAGACCTGGTGAGTGTTTGTCCCTTTTGTGACCATTTTGGGTCCACCCTGGGTGTAGCCCTGGCCAGGCTCTTGTCCTGCCCAAGGTGGATCCTAAAGGCCTTTGAATAAATATCTACTTTATTCTCCAGCTCTGTGCAGTCTCTGTTCCAGCTCAGCCTTCCCAAGGCATCAAGGGGACTGGGGCTCTTTGGGATCCTGTCAGCAACAGGGCACAGGAGGAGAGGAAACAGCCTCATGTGGTGCCAGGGCAGGTTTAGATTGGGTTTTAGGGGAAATTTCTGCATGGCAAGGGTTGTCAGGCACTGGAACAGGGCAGTGGTGGAGTCACCATCCTTGGGAGTGTTTTAAAAAACCTCAGTGTGGGACTTGAGGAAGTTGTTTGGTGGTGAGCCTGGTGCTGCTGGGTTGATGGTTGGACCTGTTGAGCTCAGGGGTCTTTTCCAGCCTGGGTGACTCTGTGGTGACACCAGAGGTGTCCCTGGGACCCAACCCCACACAGGGAGGTGGGACACAGAACTGTCTCCAGGGCTCCTCCCAGCCCTAAGGAATGTGCTGCCCCTGCTCTTGCTTTGGCCAGCTGGCAAACACAGCCTGCATCTCCTGAGGGGAGAAAGGCTGAGATTTTTGGTTGTTTCCAGTAGGACACACCTTCCCCAACTGCAATGGGTTTTTCCTTGGATATTTCCTTGTCTTTCTACCACACATGCAAAATATCCCTGTTTTTCCCTTTCCATCTGTAGAGCACCTCAAAAGTTGTCATGGGAGTGAGTCACCCATCTCACTTAGGCTCAGCTTTGATGGACTGTGATTCCTGTTAACGTCCCTCAAGGGTGGCCACAGTCCAGTGACATCTTGAAGACTCTCCCACTGTTTTCTTCCCCCAAAAATTACTTCTAAATTTATTTTCCTTGAAGCCTAAGATCCATCAAGAGATCTAATACTCTCACAGTGTTTTCTTCCCAAAAATTTACTTCCAAATTTATTTTCCTTGAAGCCTAAGGTCCATCAAGTAATCTAATACTCTCCCACTGTTTTCTTCCCCGAAAAATTTACTTCTAAATTTATTTTCCTTGAAGCCTAAGGTCCATCAAGAGATCTAATACTCTCCCACTGTTTTCTTCCCAAAAATTTACTTCTAAATTTATTTTCTTTAAAGCCTAAGGTCCATCAAGTGATCTAATACTCCGTGTGGTGGCTGGTGGTGAAATGTGTGACAAGATTCCAACAGCTTAAGAAAAAGGCTGGGTGATCTGCAAGATTTTTGTAAGTTCAGTGTTAAATGTTGTGTGTTTACACTGACACACATTCAGGCAGGGGTTTTTTTTTCCCCAGATACAGCACTGTATAAAGTATCCCAACATCATTCCCTTCTTTTGTAATGTCTGCCAAAAATAACGTTTGAAAAACGGGGGAAAAAAACCAACTTTGATATGAAAATATTTTTACTGCAGGGGAAGAAGTGATTTTGGCTGATTTTATGACAGCAGGGACAGAACCAAATGCCTGTTTTGACAACCCTGACCCAAGCTGCACGAGGTGGGAGTGCCAGTGACTCCCTGGAACAGCAGTGGGTGCCACACTTAGAAAAGTGACACGTTTGGGTTGGGACACTCCAGCTCCCCTTTCCCTGGTGTTGTGATCCCTCCCCACTCACTCCGTGTGGGGGTGGCTCTGAGGAGCAGGTGACACCTGAGAACAGAACATTATCCACAGGGAGAGGGTTTTCTTTAAATAGAAGCTGTGTCTGGAGAGCTGCGAGACTCCCAGACACTGTGAAGTCTACAGGGGGATTTTAATCTCAGCTCGTGCTGTGGGATGATCTAAAAATCACATGCACAGCCCAGTTCTTTTAAAAAATGTGTTGAGTGATCACTCCTGTCCCTAAATGTGGGTGTGAACAGCCCCACAGAGCCCAGGTAGAATGGGTGGCTCTCCTCAAGCAGAGTGAAGAACCATGCAGGGTGTGGGGATGCAGGGACAGCCCTCAGAAACACAAAGAGTTCCCAATTCTATGGGTATTAATTACCAGTAGTAATTACTCATGTTAATTAGGTGCAAGAGAAGCTTTCCTTCCAGTTATTTGAATTGTTGGCTGATGTAGCAATGTATTTGAACAACTCAGACCACAGTGTGCTCCCTGCTCCAATATTCAGGTTTTTTAAAACACTCCCAAGGATGGTGACTCCACCACTGCCCTGTTCCAGTGCCTGACAACCCTTGCCATGCAGAAATTTCCCCTAAAACCCAATCTAAACCTGCCCTGGCACCACATGAGGCTGTTTCCTCTCCTCCTGTGCCCTGTTGCTGACAGGATCCCAAAGGGCCCCAGTCCCCTTGATGCCTTGGGAAGGCTGAGCTGGAACAGAGACTGCACAGAGCTGGAGAATAAAGTAGATATTTATTCAAAGGCCTTTAGGATCCACCTTGGGCAGGACAAGAGCCTGGCCAGGGCTACACCCAGGGTGGACCCAAAATGGTCCCAAAATGGACAAACAGTCACCAGGTCTGACACTTTGATAAGTTTTGGTCCATTTGCATCTTGGGGTTGAATTGTCCAATTGCAGCTGCAGGCTGTGAGGTCCCATCCTTCTTGTTCCTCCCTCCAGCCCAGCCTTGTTTGTGCTTTTGGGGCTGAAAGTTGTCCTTGGTGTGCAGCAGGAAAAGGATTTGTTTTGTGTCCCTGCTGTGTGCAGAGCTGAGTGACACTGAGTGTGAGCTCAGGGCTGCACCCCTGGGCAGCACAGAACCTGAAATACAGGAAAGATAAAACAAACTGGTCATGAGGTCTTACACTTTGGTAAGTTTTGGTCCATTTGCATATTGTTAATTGTCCAATTACAGCTGCAGGTGATGAAGTCCCATCTTCCTTGTTTTCTCCAGGCTTTGGCTGCAGCATCCCTGCCCCTTTTTGGGGCTTCTGTGGGGCTGCACAAACGGGGCCAAGGTGGAGCTCTTGGAGAGCCCTGGGGAGTGGCAGTGGTGCCAGCAGAGCCCAGCCCAGTGTCCCCAGGGCTGTGCAGGGGAAGGACAGGCTGTGGCCACTCGTCACCTCTAATGGCTCCACTCTGCTGCAGCTTCCAGCCAATTAATTTTATGAATCCTATTTGTAGCTCCTGTTCCTCCTTATATAATCCTCATTTGTTTCAAATGAGCAGAGAGTGTGCCCCTGAGATTCTGCACGCACCTCTTTATTAGTTCAAACAGAAACTGTTACCTACAGAGGCTAAACTTAGCACTGATGTATGAAATGAGATGAAGAGTTCCTTTTAAATCCCCTACAAGGTCTTAGATAACAGGGACTGTGCTGGGAGGGGGGAGCAGGGGACTGCAGAGTGCTGGGAACAGCACTTTAATCATCTATTGGATTTATTTCTCCAATTAGAAACAGAATAAACCCAAAAATGCAAGCATGGGGGGGTTGGGTGCACAGCAATCAGTCCCTGCTCCCCCTAATGTCACACTCACCAAAACTGGCCTCCCTCTGCCCTCAGGACAGCCTTGCAGAGTGTCTCAGGAGCAGTTTTATAGCTGAAAATCCCATTTTAATTGTCTTTATCTCTGTCACACACCCCAGTGTCTCAGACATGCTGGATGCCCTGGCTGAGTGATCGGTCTCCCATCTCCAAGGTTCCCTTCACAGCCTTGGGCTTCATCTCCCAGGGACATTCCTGCACCACCCAAAGTGTGAGAGAACCCAGATTGTTTAAGGCGTTGAAGATTTTAACAAGCCAAGCTGGAAAATGTTCAGATTTTCTAAGAAGCAGAGTTAGAGAGCACGAGGAGGAGGAGGGAGAGGGAGGAACCACGGCCCAGTCCAGGGAATTGTGGCTTTGCTGAGGTTGTGGCTGTGGCACCCTCCAAAATCAACATCCACAACTCCTGCCACAGGGTGACAGACTGCTTGGACAGCTCAGAAGGATTTTTTTCTCCAGATTGTAACTCCTGAAAGGCCTGGATTCAGCCACGTTCATTTTCTGTGCCATAACCAGAAATGAGGAGGAGCAGAGGGGTTCCCTGTGGGATTTCTGCACTGGGAGAAGTGGGGCTGGGAAGAACTTGGGGGTGTGGGAGAGCTGGGACTGCCCCAGGAACAGGTTTGGAGGAAGGGGCTTTCTGAGAGGTTTTTGGGGTGTTTTTTGCCATTCTCCAAACCAATTTACAGCTGGCTGTGTGTGTCTGTCAAAGGCAAATTCCTGACCTCCATGAGCAGCTCTTCCTGCAAAAGCTGAATTACTTGAATTAAGTTGCAGGAGTGTAGATGAGAAAAAAAAAATTGTCTTTCCCCTAAGGAACATGAGGATGTTTGTCAATTCCTCTCCATTGGGAGCGAGGCAAAGATGAAAAGTGAGGATCAGATGAAAGGATGGAAATGATCACTCAGCTAAGTCAGGGATGTGTCACATGCTGTCACCATGGAGATCCCCCAGCAGCTCTTCCTGCTGGAGACACTGGGGGCACATTTGGCATCTCCTTGCTCTGGGAATGCTGAACCTGCCTGTGCAGTGGTGCCCATCAGGCCTGGAGTGGTTCTGGATAACTGGCTTTGATCAGATGGTTGGATGTGATGATTCTGAATCCAGGGATTATTCCGTGTGCAGTGGGCAAGCAGGGGCTGGAGTTCAGGTGTTCTGGGGTTTGTGGCTACTCAGGAAACTGGGTTTGACTGCTGGATGAAGCAGGACAACGTTTGCTGTGGCTAACCCTACATTCCTTGTATTTTCAGGTATCTGTAGCCTCATTTTCCTGCATTTCTGACTTGGAAAAGCCTCTCTGCACTGCAGTACCTGCTCCCAAGGTATGTGGGCCCAGCTTTAACAAAGCTTTAAGCCAAGAAATACAAACAGATGTAGCTTTTTAGCTCGTCTTTACAATCACCCACTTGTCTGGACATGGCTGGAATTTTCAAGGAGTTGGATGGATCCAACCTCTGATGGATTCAGGTGCATTTCCTCCTTCTCCCATCGTCTCAGGGTTGGCAGCAGAAAGGTGACTGGGGCTTTAACTGACATCAGAATGTGCCTCTCATCCTCCTGTGTCCCTAAAACAATTTAGTGCCACTGTAATTATTAGCATTCTCATTAAGGAGTTTAGCTGGAAACCAAGACACAAAGACACAGTGACTTCATCAGAGCGACTCAAATCCAGATAAAGCAGGTTCCTAATTCACTTCCATGCCTTGCAATAAATCCTCAGAGCATCAATTACTGTATCTCTTGTAAAGCAATTACTATCAGCCTCCACTGCTCCCCTTTACAGTTTTTAATTTAATCATTATTTTTGCTTTAAAATACAGGGTAAGGAATTTCACAGTTCTTGGGGAAGAACTAAAGCAGACAGGAACAAAAAAACCCTGTAAAAGCAGAAATTACTTTCTTTTATAATCAGGTTGATTAGACTCATGTATAATCATACACAGCAGGTGGGAAGATTAACATTTCACTAATTCCTAGTGGTCATTACTGCAAGGAAATTTAATCTGCAGAGTTCACAAGGATTGCAGTTGCATGCTGGTAAAGCTCATTTAAAACACAGAGCAAAAACAACACAACTTTGTATTCTGGAATCCAGTTTTTCCTCTGAACTCTTTTGGCCTGCAGGCAATACACATACACCAGGATCTTTGACTTAATTGAGAAATAGATTTGTATTGATCAGGCCCACTTAACAAGCACATTCAGAGCTGTTCCTGCTCTCAGTTACTCGGGTGGGGAATGCAGGCAGACCCCAGAGGCTTGAGCTACCTGATAAAATAGATATTTTTACAGCAAATGCCTTTTTCTGTGTGGGGGCTGCACTAGCACACAACACCAAGGGTCAGTTCTCATATTTGGATCAATTCAGAGCAATTCTGCTGAAGCTGAACAACTTATTAATTTCCTCCTATGGAAACAAAAAGTGACATAATTATTATGATCAGGTTCTGCTTCACTAACCTGGACGTGGGTCACTCCAAAATAGCATTTTATGTGCCCAGCAGCTCGTAGTGAGCAGGTTCTGGTCATCTGCCCCTGCTGCACCTCTGATCTCTGCACTCCTTGTTCCCAGTTGCTCCCAGCAGGAGCCTTTCCAACCACATCCATTTCTGCAGCTCAGGGTGGTCCAGGACTGAGCTGGGAATGCCTGAAGAGATTTTGGATGGGTAACTCGGGGTGACTGCTCTGCTTTCCCCCCGTGTGGGGTCTGGCTGGGTTCTGCTGCCACAGGGGAGAGGAAAGGGCAGAAGGGGAGGCAGAGCTGAGCCCAAACTGGGCAGGATTTGCGAGTGGGTGGAAGCAGATCCCAGGGAAGCAAGGCCTGATTCCTTGTGCTGCACATCCCAAGGCACAAACCTGTCAGGAAGCTGGAAAAGGACAGGGAGGAGAAGTTCATCCTGGTTACTTTGTGACTGGATTTGGCTGGAATTGTGTGCTGTTCCCACAAATAACAACATCTCCCTCCAAACAGAGCCAGAGGCCGCTGAGCTGAGCTTTGATTGAACACCACTGAATTCACATCCCACAGAAAAACAGGGAGTGGGAAGGAGGGGAGCCCTGGAGGAGCCCCCCCGAAATCAGGAATTGTGAAAAACGAGGGTCACTTTCTATGTCAATTTTAAGAAGTAGGTTTAATAGAAAATAAGACAATTAGGAGATAGAAGGCTGGAGTGACTTGGCATTCAGCTAAGTCCACCCCCTGCTGTATCAGAGACATTCTTTAAATCCTCTTTCTATTGCATCAGGCTGTTGAATATTCATATTTTTCCATGAACTAGTTTCCATATTCCAGGACCTGTTTTGCATGGTCCATCCTTGGGTCCCCCTTTTTAGAGCACGTGTGTTTCTGGGCTGTGTCTTCATTATCACCTCCAGCCTGGGCCTTGGTCCAGACTTTCTTCAGATGGGAGATGCTGATAGTTGGTGTATCAATGGCAGGGTCTTCTCTATGTGTTCACTGGGTGTTATCCCCACCAAACAGACAGTTTAACCACACTATATCAACTCCTACCATTATGCCTAGTTTTCTTTACTCATAGCAGAAATAAAAACCTTACATCCTTCCTACAATGTTATTATTCATATAGCACACACCTTGCCAAAAGCCAACTTTATAATACATATCTATAACAGGAATGTCCCATCTTTGGGTTACAAAGATGCCCAGGAGCCAGCACAGAGCCAACAGGACGCTGCCAAGGAGCCGACACTAACGAGGATAACAAAGTTAATGAGTGAACAATGAGGCGAGTTAGGCCATCAATATGCACATAACAGCACCCCTGAATCACCGGGGATCTGCTGCCTTAACGATGCCGTTGTGAAAGCCGTGCCCCTGAGCTATTCCAGACCACGTACACTGAATTTTGGCTGACGCTTATCAGTTTATGTGCAAGGAAATTTATAGCACGGAACCGAAATGAAACAGTGCTTTTGGACAGGGAGAAATGGATTGCAGGTGCAAACAGGCATGAAATGAAAATCTACTAATGAGTTTCCATTAGCAGCTAAATACATAATCGAATAATTTTTAGCCAACATAGAGCAATGAGAAAATCAATTTATTCCTCCTAAGTACTTCTCTATGGATTGATGCTCGGGCTGGTTTTGTTAAGTGAGAGCTGAGCTTGGGATTCAGCTAAAGCAGAGCATGGGTTTGCTTCTGCTCAGTATGGATGGAATGTATTTTCCCTGGAAACCCTGAATAATATAAAGTAAAATAGATAATGGTTATATATCTTAGTTAAAATAGAGTATTTCCATCTGAAAGCTAAAGAATAGAACATTCCAGGAAAATGGACCAGCGCTGGCACATAATTGACTCAGAAATATCCATTAGTGCAGCAAGGCTTGTTCTTCACTGCTCTTGAAGCAACATGATCCTCAATTTCCTTTCTTTTTGCCTAAAACAGCCTCTGACCTGGGTTCTCTTTGCCTGGTGTTTCATTCAATTATGGGAAATATTTTTTCCCTGAGGCCCAGAGCAGCTGTGGCTGCCCCTGGATCCCTGGCAGTGCCCAAGGCCAGCTTGGACATTGGGGCTTGGAGCAGCCTGGGACAGTGGAAGGTGTCCCTGCCATGGCAGGGGTGGGATTGGATGAGTTTTAAAGTCTCTTCCAATCCAAACCATTCTGGGATTTGTGTACAAATTCAATATAAAGCACACCTCAAAATACCTTGTTTTCCTAAGAACCTGCTTCTATCCATGAACTTGAAACCAAAATGAGCTGTAAATTGTCTGGATATGGCTGGAATTTCAAAAGCTTGCTTAACTCATTTTATCTAAGAAAATGCCCATATCTTGGACCCATCTAAAGGCAATTTCTCATTTCCAGCTGGCTTTGTATCAAACCTTAGCGTGCTCTGTAGCAGGCAAATGAGAAAATCAGTATTTGCACATCTTTCTGCAGAGCTGGGGGAGCCTGGAGTTGTCCCTGAGTGCACCCACCTGGATGCCCTGTGCAGGTGAGTGGTGACAGGTGAAAATCCAGGGCCACAAGAAAGCCAAATATCAGTTAGGAAACACCCTCTCCGCAGCCTCTTCAGCTGAAAGAAGTGTTATCTTCCTTCCCATCTGCCTCTAAAACTCTAAATGAGAAACAAATAAAAATTTTATGCCCTTCTCTAACCCCTGCCATAACCCCGTGTATCAGGCAGCATCCTTTATCTGCCACGGGCTGGAAATCTCACATTTTCATTGCCTGAATCACCAGATGCATTCATCAACCCTGACAAATGCCTCCAAAACCACTAAATCACCCCACTCCATCTCAATGGGCTACATAATCACTGTCAGGCTGACAATAAATCTGGGAATATCTCTGTTCCACACTCCAATATCTCCAGCTTCTACCAGGGCTGAGAAACTGCCGCAGGAAAACTGGATCCTAACTTAAGTTTAAGAGTTTTTCAGTCCCTCAAAAATCTGATAAACTCGTGGGTTTCTGTCAGGCTGGTTTATTTTTAGGAAAAAAATATTTTTTTTCTACCCACAGGTATAACTCATGAACTAGGAGATTTTTTATCCAAGAATAAGATAATATCTTAGTAAGTACAAAAGTACAGAAGGGGAAAATTATTCTCTGCTGTCCTGGGGAGCTGCCAGCTCTGTGGCTTGGCATTCCAGAGGACCCAAGGGTGGCACTGGGAGGGGATGGCAATATCCCTGCAGCTCTCAGAGGGCAGCAATGCAGCAGAGCAATATCCCTGCAGCTCTCAGAGGGCAGCAATGCAGCAGAGCAATATCCCTGCCCTTCCAGAGGGCAGAAATGCAGCACAGCAATATCCCTGCAGCTTCCAGAAGGCAGCAGTGCAGCAGAACATCCCCTCCTGGCCCTGTCTGACAGGAGCTGCACCCACAGGGCAGTGCCAGGACAAGGCTGAGGCCAGCACAGGTCACACTTTGGGATTGCATAAATCCAGGAAAATTTGGGCCATGGACACATGAGCAAAATGCCCTGAGGGTGCCATAAATCAGCTGAGCTGGGAGAGCCTCATCTCCTCTGCACTGGAGGCAGTGCAAGGGAACTTGATGACCTTAATTAACGAGCTGGGGAGGGCAGGGAGGTGCTGCTGCCTCAGATAACCTGGGTGCTTTATCCAGGGCCACACACAGATCCTGCCCCACTGGGCCAGAAACTGCTTTGACTTCCATGGAGCTGCTGCTCCATGGTCAGAGTTTAAAGATATTTAAATCCCAGAATCCCAGAGTGGTTTGGGTTGGGAGGGAACTTAAATCCCATTCCGTGCCACCCCAGCCATGGCAGGGACACCTCCCACTGTCCAGCCTGGCCTTGGGCACTGCCAGGGATCCAGGGGCAGCCACAGCTGCTCTGGGAATTCCACCCAGCCCCTCCACACCCTCCCAGGGAACAACTCCTGCCCAATATCCCATCCAGCCCTGCCCTCTGGCAGGTCAAAGCCATTCCCCTTGTCCTGTCACTCCATCCCTTGTAAAAAGATCCTCTCCACCCTTCTTGTTTCATTTTAAAACAATTTTCATTTCAGTTTCACAGGAGATTGCAGGAATATAAACATTTCCTCTTCGATGCTTCTAACCCAAATTCAGAAGCCTGGTGTCTGTGTGTAGGATTGCTATGTAGGCATGTAGGAAGTCTTTGTTTTCAGTTCATACACGAATCTTGATGCTTTAAAAGTGTATTTATATGCACCTATTTTCCTACACATTGTGCCCAAAGCAAGGATCCCACTCACTGCTCTTCCAGCATTCCCTGAGCTCTCTGCTGAGTGCTATTTATTACATTTTTAATTTTGAGTCAGGTCAAAAAGGAGACTTGCCTGGCATTTTCTCTGGGGGTTTGCCACCCAGTTCCCCTGAAGCTGAGCATGTGATTTTGCTGTAAAAAAAAAACCAAAAAAAAAAAACCAACCAAAAAAAGATGCTGATTTTGCAAGAATGCAAAAGCTGTGCTGGCATCAGTGGGAGTTGTGTCTGTGGAGTGATTAAAGACCCAAGGCACTGCTATGGAACCAGCCTGGGCTCTGGGCTGAGTGTTCTGAGCTCCCTGAGAGATCCCCTGGCTCAGGTACTGTGGGAAGAAGGATCTCTCAAACTGCCATGCCTGTAGATAATTTCCACTCCTATTTTTCCCCAGCACCACCTGATTTACTCCAGTGATAAATCCAAGGTGCTGTATAAACATTTATTTCTTTGACAACCCCGTTTGCTGTTAGAAAAATGCCCAAAGCTGGGAGCTGTTCTGGTAAGTGACAGGTGAAGAACTCAGCGTGGCTCTGTGCAGGATCTGAGACTGGAATGCCTGAGCAGTGGGAAGGAACCCACAGCCACCTCATCACACCCTGGGAGCCCCCAGGGGACAGGCAGGGCAGCTCCTCCCCAGCCCTGTGCCACACTCAGCATTAACAGGGCTGGGATTAAACTCTCTGCCATGTTTCTCAGTGCTAAGGGCTCACAGTGATGATCCTTGCACACTAATTTCCCCCCTAAAGGTAAATTTTTTAACAATTTTTTTGGATCCAGGCTGAACCTGACAGGCTGAAGAGAGACATCCCAAAGATCGACTTGTGACACTGTTTTACACCACAACAACACAGACTCCAGCCTTCAGAAGGCTGAAAATGACTCCTTTATTTTTGGGATGTGTCTCCCTTATATACTATTTTACACAGACCAATCTGATTGGTGAAACAAAGAAAAACCTCTTCGATCACATTGGTCAGCCCAGAGGGACATCAAGAAATCCCTCCTAGGAAAAGGAATGAATAACAAAGTTCCAGTTACAAAAACATTTCTCCTGTTTACAGAAAATTCCCTGGGAAAAGAATTTCAGACAGCCAAAACATCTCAGGCACAAAACCAGGGCTACACACCTGAGCACAAGGCTCCTTTGGTGTGAGGAGCAGCCAGGAGCTGGGCAGGAGGGGATTTTCCCAAAGAACATCTTCATTTCCCAGCCAGATCCCGAGGTAAGGGTGTGAAGCAGCCAGGCATGGTGCCAGGGTGAGCAGGGCTGTCTGTGCCACCCTCAACATCCCACAAAAGGTGCTCCAGGTGTTTTTAGAGCAGAGCTTTGCCTCGTTTTGTTAACACCCTGCTTGAGCTTTATTTCCACCTTCCTCTGGATGAGATTATGGATGGAATAATCCTGCAGAACAAGGGCAGCAGATGCAGCCACGATGGCTTCAGTCAGACCAGATTAAAATTGTCCCAGGTATGATATTTCCTATTCTAAATTCGACTAAGAAAATGGAATTAAGCTAATTCAGCAGACTTTGGGTGCTGAGGGTCTCTGCTGCAGCCACAACCTGCAGCTGGAGCTTCACTCACAACCATCCCCTGAGGCTCCTGTGCCATCAGAGCAGGCAGGAGGGGTCTGGCAGGCTCTGCCCTCCTCCCTGAGTGTTGGCAGCAGCTCAAGAACAGCAGACACAGGGACTGGAGGGGTGCAGGGCTGCTCCAGACCTGCTGGAACACAAACTCCTCTCTGCTGCTCCATCAGCTCTTTCCACACAAAGAGCATTTTGGAAGGAGCAGAAAAAAACTCTTTGTGCAATTAAAAATCCCCAAAAGGGTTTGGGCTGGTAGGATGTAAATAATGAAATGCCCAAATCAGCTTTGTCTCCTTCGAGGAGATCCATAACTCAGATGCTGGTGGGTGTTTTGTGTTTGGAGTGGCTCTGTCCTGTCCTTCCTCTGCTGCCTGGACCTCCTGCTCTGCCCTGACACCTCAGTGCCATGCTTGATTTACCCCAAAAATGGTCTTTTGAAGAAAAATGCCCCTTTGCTCAGGGCTGAGGAGTGGCTGAATCAGGGAAAGCAGCACTTGGAAGTTTTCCTGGGAGGTCACTGTGCCCAGTGCTGGTCCAGCTCAGCCCCTGGGAGCTGCTGATGCTGCACACCCTCCAGGGAGGGCTCAGGCTGCAGCTTTTCCTCTTAAAACCCCCCCAAACAACCTCCCTCCCTGCAGGATGAAGCAGGAACTTGTATTTTTCCTCATTTCCACAAAGCAGCCCGTGAACCCCGGGATGCAAAGCAAGTTTCCAACCCAGCCATCCAACCCAGCTGTGATTTCCAAGTGGAACCCTCATTAATGGGATGGTGTGTGGGACTGGCAGCTTTGGGAAGCTGTGGAGAAATGAGATTGTTGTCACTTAGATGGGCCCAGAGCACTCCCTCTGTCTTCTGGGAATGTTTGGGCCAGGGTGGACGAGCTGTGGGTCCTGTCAGGGGCTGCAAGTGCAAATCTTCACTTCTGCTTTCATGAAAATCCAATATAGGTCATAAGGAGACAGCTCTGGTTTTGGCACCTGGTTTGTTCTGTTAAAATATATCTATAATATTAAAATTAATAATTATAATAGTCATTTAATTATGTGGAATGCTCACAGGTACTGCTCTGACTTTTCTCATGGAAAAAATTATAATAAAAGGAAAGGAAGTGACTTTATTAATGGCCAAATGGAGCCACCATTGATGAGATGCAGCTTTTTCAACTGGGCAAAGCATTCTGCCTTGCAGGAGCTTCAGGAACAGTTTTATTCCTTTAAATTAAATGATTTTTGCATGAAAAGGATTAATCAGCCACTGCTGAAGAACATTCAGCTGTTTTTTCTGCTGCTGCCAAAAGGAATCTCCTCCTTTTACCTCTACAAAGAGTTTTTACTGAAATTTTGCTCAAAGGTTTGTGCTTAGATGCTTGTAAGAGGTTGAGGAATTGGGCGTGAAGGGGAGGACTCTGCATCCACCCAGGACAAACTCAGTCCACCTGGGGATTTTGTGCTGAAAAAAAGAGTCATGAGGCACTTTTTGATGTGGTTGGGTGGGTGAAGGTTGGATTTGATGATCTTGGAGGGCTTTTCCAGCCTGAAGGATTCTGTGACTGAACCCCTCAGGCTGCTGCAGAGCTCTGCCTTTCCCCCAAAGCCCCCAGGGGTGACAGCACCCCTGGCTTTGGTACCTGCTGTGGTGGTGATGGACAAACCCCAGTGCAGACACCTGACACTGAGAGCAGATCTCCAGAATTACCTTTCCTGAGGGGTTTGAGCTCTTTGGGTGCTGGGGCTGTGTAAGAAACAAATGACAGCAGAAATAAATGATGATGTGGGAGGTATCGAGGTGGGCTGGGAGAAAGAGTGGAGAGGAGTGGGATGGGGGAAAAATCATAAAAAATTGTGATTTCCCCAAGGCGGCTCAGCAGTCCCCTGTGTGCAGCCTCATTTCAGAGATAATTGGTACATAATTTCCTGAATAGAATCCATTGTTAACTGTGCCCTGCAAACCAAACAAAGCCCGGGCTAATTCTGGATGACCAGGGGGTGATTCCATAGTTCCACTGCAGTGAGAGTGAGGACTGGTTAATGATCTTTAAAGATCACATCAGTTAATTGGGAGCTGCTGGTACTTAAAGCAGACTGGTCGCCAAGGGGGGCAGAGCAGCCCTGGGGAATCCCAAAGGCTGGGAGAAGGGAAATGCTGCTGGTCACACACCTTGGTGTGGCAGGATCAGCCAGTGCTGAAGGAAAAGCAGGGGATAATTCACTGCTCTGTGTGCAGAGCTGTGAAGGTTCTGGCTTCTTTTTCTCTGCCAAGGTCAGGATGAATAACACACAGGAAATGCAGATTTCGAGTTTGGACTTGGATGTTTATTATTTCTTGTCTATTTACAGACTCACCAGCTGTGAGCTCCAACTAGCCAGAGAACAGAGGTAAAATGGAGCACCTCAAACTCTTTCCAAGGTTATTTAAGTGATAATTACTCCATAACAAGGTGACACCTCTATTATTTATATCTCTGACCCAATAATGACCACCCAAGGCCCACAATGGGACCTTTTCCACCCAATTACAGAAAACCACCCAAACCCATGAAGAAGAAGAGAGAAGGTGAAGAAGAAGGAAGAAGAAGGTGAAGAAGAAGGACCCAGACAATGCCCCAAATCCTCCATCTTGACTCACATGTATTAGTATATACTAAAATCCCAAAATCCAAGTTTCCAGAAAGTTTCCAACACAGAACTTACTCCTCAACCCTCTGAAGGGCTCAGAGAGTTGGGAATGTGTGGCAGGTTTGGAGCAGGTGGGAATTACCATCCAGAACAGGCTCATCTCCTACAGGACATTTAGGAATGATGGGAGCTGCTGGGCACTCGATGGGCTGGAGGTAAAAAAACCCCACAATAGAAAAGTACCAACACTCAGGAGATGCTGCTGCTGTTTTTCCTGTTTTCCAGTGTTTTCCTGGCTTCAGGTGGGATGCTGCACTTTAAGGAAGCCTTTGGCTGATGGAGGGAGGAGGAGGGAGTCACATTTCTCTGTGGTTTCCAGGAGAAAAGGAGGGAACAATCCCAAACTCCTCTCCAAAACTCAGAGATCTGAGAGCTCACCCGCAGCTCACCCAACCAAATCAGGTAAATGTTTTTCAGCTTACTCAAAATGATTTCTGGATTTAGACAAAATTTGTTGAAGCTCAACAAAAAGGCAAGAAAATTATCAGAAAAACCAACAGCTTTGAGATGCTTCTGATTTTTGTTTGAAAATGGTGTTTCCATTTCAGTGGCAGCACCAGCAGTTCAGAATTTACTCCCAATATAACCAGTCCTGTGGTGTTTGAATTCAATAAAAAGGTAAAACTCGCTTAGAAGCTGTTTTTTAAAATCCTGCTCCCTCATTTTTGGAAGCCTGGAAGGAACATAAAATGCAGTTCTCAGCAGAAGGATGTAATTGGGAGGAACTGTAATGGATGGGCCATGTTTCTCTTTGAAGTTCCCATTGATCAGTGCTGCTGAGACGATTCTTCTAATCCATAACTCAGGAACATGAAGGAATTGTCACTTAATTCTTCGGGTGTTTGTGTTTCACCTCCTCAGAAAAGAGGCTCTGGCTTTGATTCAGGCTGTTCTGTGTAAAGTGAGGAAGGATCACCCAGTTCTAGTGGGGATTTTTTTAATATAAATTTTCCTCCCGTTAACCAAAACAGTTCTGTGATTTCTTTTTTATGTCTGGCTTTGGTGTAAGAAAACTCCATCTAATACCTTCTGCTCCCAGAATGTGCTTTCAGCCAGTGGAGCAGTAATTAAGAGATGATTCCCCCCTCCTCCTCTCCACTGGAGAGGCAGCTTGTGTTGAAAAACCAACCCTTCACAAGGAGGGAAAACCATCTGTCCTCTCTCTGAGGAAAAATATCATTTTTTTATGCTCACATTAGTTGAACCTCTGAGTAATATCTTGTTTCCATAAGGAAGGCACCCAGTGGGATTTATTTCCATGGCCTAATTGACACAGCTCTGATGGCAGAGCTGCCAGAGGAGCTCTGGCCACAGCTGTTGGGGAGATCAGGGAGATGCTTGACCAGCCCTGGGACCACAGGTACAGAATCCCTCTGGAATTGTGGATGTGCAGAAAAAAATGTCCTGGTGGTTGAAGTGCTACTTATACTGACAAAACACCTTCTCTACCTGGCCAGCTACTGCCAGGTTGTAATCTCTTTGAATTTCATTATCTCAGCTGAAACCAAATGTCTTTGTCAGGAATTTCTAAAGAGAAAACATTGAAGACTTTGAGGATCTCACATAAATTCCTGCTGGATCCATGTAAGGTCTGGATACGAGGGCTCCTGGCTTGGAGAAAAGGGGGAAGACTCAAACCCTGGGGGAAGGTACTCAAGTTCCTGACTCTGTTTTGATAAGAGAATGAAAAATGATGCTCCTGCTTGAGGAAATGATGGTGATCCAGAATTCAGAATAACAGTCATTAATAAATAATGAGGGGAGTTGTGAAGAAAATGAATTTTTCAAAGACTCTGAAGAACATCTTTGGAGCTGAGGTCTGGAACCTGCAGGAGCTACAACCTTCATCCCACTGCACATTGATCAGAGGTTTGGTAATTAGCTGCTTCTAAAATGTCTTTGGCAGCTGATCTGATATTAATGAAGTGGTTTGGAGCAACACTTCCCACTGCTTTGTCCTGGTTTGAAGAAAAAGAAGGAAAATGGTGATTTGTTCTACCAGACTGTCTTCAAGCTGCAGGTTTTTTTCTGCCTGATGTATTTGTAATGTGGGTTTGTCCTGCTACTTACCCCTGCTTTTGCATCTCTTTATCAAGGACTGATTAATAATTCTCTATAACAGCCTTTTGGGTGTTTTTGGCATCTATTTTTGCCCAGAAATCTCCTCATCCTTCTCCCTTTCAGAATCCTCTCCAATCCCTCTCATGCTCAGACACTTGAGGACAAGCTGTGGCCATTGTGTAAGTGCAGAGCACAATCCAAATGGAAATGAAAACAATTAAATATACATGACAAGCAGGTATTTAGACGAGCCTGAATTTCTTAATGGTTCATTTCCACCTTTCAACAAAATTAAATGTTGTTTTCATCTATTTTTAAAGGAATGTCTATTTTTGGTCAGGAGCTGCCCTGCTCCATCTGTTCCTAAGATGGTTTTGCTTCATCCCAAGGATGGTTGTGTCAAAACCACGAGATTTTTATGGCACCACGGATGAGGATGAGGATGAGCATGAGGATTCACACAAACCAGGGCTCTGTTACCTCCAGGACCCTTTGGAAAGTCAAGTCCTCTGTAATTAATGACTGCTCCTATTAATGACATGGTTCTGGCACTCATGACATGGATTTTGGGACCAGCTTCTCCCAGTGCCCCTCAGCAGCTGGAAGCTTTGGGGGCTTCAGGTGCTGCCTGTACCAAACCCATTCCTGGTAATCCAAGACCCAGCCTGTGCTGGAATTCCTACATCTATGGCTGGAATTCTGCTTCCATTCCCATGTCTACAGCTGGAATTCTGCTTCCATTCCCATATCTGTGGCTGAAATTCCTCTTCCATTCCCATATATGTGGCTGGAATTCTGCTTCCATTCCCATATCTACAGCTGGAATTCTGCTTCCATTCCCATATAAATGGCTGAAATTCTGCTTCCATTCCCATATCTACAGCTGGAATACTGCTTCCATTCCCATATAAATGCCTGAGCAAGATGATAGGAACTGGTCAAGGGGCTCTTGGCAATTGCTCTGTCCCAAGATTCCATCTTGAGAATCTCATTCTTGTCAGAAAATCAGGGACTGGGAAAACAAAAACTTTGCCTCTTAATGACAGGTAAAATGAGGGGAGTAATGAGAGAAAAAAAAATGACTGTAAAATGCAGCACATGAAGAAGATATTTGCATTTCCCTCTCTCTCTTGGGTGGCTCAAGTGGATGTGGATCATGGATCTGTCTCCTTTGATGTAAAGGTACTGAGACTGAAATTCTGAGGGAGGTTTCATGGATTCAAACCCTCCCAGGCAGGGTGGGTGCAGGTATGGAATTCTGAGGGAGATTTCATGGATTCAAACCCTCAGGGGCAGGATGGGTGCAGGTGTGGGATTCTGAGGGAGATTTCATGGATTCAAACCCTCCCAGGCAGGGAGGGTGCAGGTATGGAATTCTGAGGGAGATTTCATGGATTCAAACCCTCCCAGGCAGGGAGGGTGCAGGTATGGAATTCTGAGGGAGATTTCATGGATTCAAACCCCCAGAGGCAGGATGGGTGCAGGTGTGGGATTCTGAGGGAGATTTCATGGATTCAAACCCTCCCAGGCAGGGAGGGTGCAGGTATGGAATTCTGAGGGAGATTTCATGGATACAAACCCTCAGGGGCAGGGAGAGTGCAGATATGGGATTCTGAGGGAGATTTCATGGATTCAAACCCCCAGAGGCAGGATGGGTGCAGGTGTGGGATTCTGAGGGAGATTTCATGGATTCAAACCCTTCCAGGCAGGGTGGGTGCAGGTATGGAATTCTGAGGGAGATTTCATGGATTCAAACCCTCAGGGGCAGGATGGGTGCAGGTATGGGTGCCCTGCTGCCCTCAGGCGTTGCACAGCCTCTCCAGAGGCAGAAATTGTGCTGCCATTTCCAGGCTGGGAGACAAATATCCCTTGGCAGCTTCCCACGAGTCCGTATTGATCAGGGCAGCGTTGCCCTTTTGTTTTGTACTGAACAACCCCGTGTTTGGAATTGAGACCTGTCAGGAGCTGAGGGACTTAACAGAGCAGGTTGGAAGGCACAGGGCCATCAATTTCCCAGGAATTCACGGCGTGGTTAACGCTGGGGAGGAACAGGCTGAGCACAAACAGCCCTGCCATGCAAATCCCGATCGATGGGCTGACAAATACCCTGCTGCATCCTGCTGCCTCACTCGATATTTCCTCAAAGAGAACAGAATTTAGGAGGCAGGGCAAGGCAGAACGTTCCACCTGAAGTGATGCACGGATGGGAGGCACTGTGGAACTAATCAGGGGTGGATGGATGAGCTTTGTGACTGCCTCACTGTTTATTTCATGTATCTGCTGCTAAACTGTATTCATAGGGCACTAATTGGAAGGAGGCCTGCTTGACATGTAAAGCACCTTTTCTCCAGTGTGTGTTCTGAAAAGGCAGTACAAAATATCTTTTCCTGGGGATAAATCCAGGAGTTGACAGGAATCTAAGTCAATACATTGATGCAGGAAACAAGGAAACCCCTCCAGCAATTTCCCCTCAAGCCCCATGATTCTACCAGGCATTGCCCAGCATCTCCACGCTTCCACAGGGCTCTCCTGGAGCACCCAGCTCTTTGTGCCCTGCAGTGCCAACCAAACTCTGTCTGAAGATCTCCCTCAGCTCCTCAGATGTCTCCAGCTCTCTGTCCTCTGCCACTGTCACCCAGCTCAGCCCCAACCACCCCCTGCTCCTCTCTGCTGAAGCAGAAGATGGTGTCTGCAGGGGGGAAGAGGCTTCTAAAGGTGATGGCCAAGGTGTTTTAATGCTGAGTGTCTTTGCTGGTTGGTGTGGGAAGGCAGGAAAAACAGGAAAAAGGAGAGATTTGATGTACAAAAGGAACTCTAAAGTAGGGTGCCCACAGAAGCTGTGGCTGCCCCATCCCTGGATTGCCCAGGGCAAGGCTGGATGAGACCTGGAACAGCCTGGGATGGTGGAAGGTGTCAGGGGGTGGGACTGGAGGAGCTTTGGCTGGAGGAGACTTCCCCACTCTTGGACACCCCAGTGTGGGGAGATACACAGAGACAGTGCTAAAGGCAATCTTGCCCCCAGATTGCAGCTAATTACCAGAGTGTTAATTACCAAAGAGTGGGAACAGCCCTGCCCTCCCAGCCCTGGGTGTGGTGAAGAGTGAGTGAGGTGGGAGGGGGTTCAGTTGGGGTCTGCTGGCCCTGCTGTGAGGAGGAAGGGACAGGAGGGTGTGAGAGGAACAGGAAGGGTCAGATGTCATATGAGGGACAGACAGGGTGAGGTGGCTGTGCCAGGGACAGGAAGGAGCTGGAACTGCAGAAGGAAGAGAGAAGAAGGAGAGAAAGAGCCAGAGCTGTGAGGAGCTGCCCATGGAGGCTACAGAGAAAAGGTAAGAGAGACTTTTGGATAATGGTAGTGATGGTTGGAGCCTCCAGAAGTTTTCCTGAAGCACTCTGGGTGTTGTGGCTGTCTCTACAAGGACATTCCAGGAGGGAGCTGGCTTTGCTGCAGAGGGATTCTCACTGAGCTCCCACTGCTGTGTGAGTTGGGAGTTTGGGGGAGGTTTGGGGAGGGGGGTGACAAACATGCACTGTAAGGAGAAACTTGGACTGACACTTGACAACTCCTCTGTTTTGTAAATTCCAGAGGAATTTGAATTGCATGGTGTTTTTTCACTTGCAAATGTTGCAGACTTGTTATTTTTCCCTTTTCCACATATTTTAAGCTTATAGCATTGCATAATTTTCTATAACTCTGTCCTTGTGGAGGAACAAGCAGAGAGCAATATCTCAGGAATAATTCCCCTGCAACAGCAATCTGCTTTTGCCTGCAGACAAAATAATCCAAACCGTGTTAATAGTGTTAATTCCCAGTGATGTAAGAGCTGGTGCTTCTGGAAAGGTGATCTTTAATCTCTGCTAAACTCAGATGCTTCCAGAAGAGCTCTGTGGGAGCTCCAGGTTTGTTAGTGGAGCAAAATATTGGAGCTACAAGATTGTTTGGAAATACTTTATGGAAGAGCAAGTGGAGTAACCAAAGCAGATGTTAAACTGAAAGGACTGCAGTGGGATTTTCTCCTGGGCTGGTTGAAGTTAAGGAAGGACAGGAGAAACCAAATGTTTGAGGAGGGCTGGAAGGGAATGTTAGACAATGGCAGGAGATGTTTACACAAACAATAAACAACTGCTGAAGGCAGGGATTAAGAGATCAGTGGGAGAGAGATGTAAAAAGAAATGAAAGAGGGGGAAACACGGTTGTAATGAAATGCTGAGAGGATGTGCTCAGCCTGTGCCAGTGGGATTAATTTCTGTGGCTAATGGGGCTGTCCCCAGCTCCTGGGGCAGATGACACACTCAGGGCAAGCAAGGAGCTGCTCCAAACTGGTGGTGGAAAACACAAGTAAAATTGAAACTCATGAATGTTTTGGTGGGGAGGAGGAGACAAGAAAATGTGGGGTTTTTTTCCTTAATGCCAGCTGGTGCCTTGTCTTTCATGGAAGAGGAGGAGGGAGGGAGGGAGGAGGAGGATGGAAAGTTGCTGAGGAAATCACTGGATTTCCTGGCATGATGTGATGGGGAAATTTGACCATCCCCTGACGGCAACAAAAGCATCTTTGCACGAAATTCCATTTAATCCTGGTCCAGAGTAAGTCAGGAGAGCTGAGGGAGTTCTGTGCCCCCAGAGAGGGATGGGAATAACACAAGTGTGGCCTTTAGGGTCCTTGGAGGCAAGACAAGGTGAGCAGAGCATCCCTGCTCTGCATCTGCCCTGGTGAGGTGTGGCAGTGACACAGGAGGGACAGCACAGGAGCAGCTCCCTGGAATTGTTCTTCTCTCTTCATTGCCCTCCATTCCCACTGCAGGAGATGCTCTGAGGACACTGAAAACAAACAGCAGCTCTTTTCCTGCCACTTCCCAACAACACTTCCAATTTCTGGGAGCCTCTGCCCTTCCAGGAGCTCGAGGCCCTGGAGGTGCCCCCACACCCTCTGCTGGTGCCTGGCTTTGGCATTCCAGGCTCTTGGCAATCCCCCTCCGAAGCATTTTGGTGGGAAAAGCCCCATTTCCCCTCCCTTCCCTGACTGGAGCTCTCCTGTTAATGGCCCCATTCCCATCTCTGTGCAGTATAAATCCCACTTTAGCTCTGTGAGATCTTCACTGGGCTCTGTGGGCTATTGTGCAGTCATTCCACTGCTGCTGGGAGCATTTGGAGCCCTTCCTATTATTTGTCTTTATTCTGGGGAACAAATGCTCAGCATTTGCTGCAGATGTGCCTCTTGGACTGAAAAAAAAAAACCCTCAGCATCAGAAATTAGCACAGGCACAACAGGCAGAGGGGGAAACACTCTGAAAATGCCACACTGGCTTTTCCCAAACGACAGTGGTGACATTTTGGATTGACAGGATCCAAACCATTGTGGGAGCACAGTGAGGGATGGGGTGTCCCTGCTCCTCAGCCTCCCAGCACTTTGTTTTTCTGAATCTTCTGTGTGCAGGAGATTCCCCCCAGCTCCTCTGGCTCCTCTCTGGTGTTTTATTTAGAGAATTAAGTTGCTGTACAGTGTCCAGTGATGGTATTCAATGTGCCCTCAGATAACACTTAAATGTGGAAGAGCAAAGCAAGCTGGGAGGAACCTCTCAGAGTGAGGCTAGAGCACACTCATTTACAAAAGTACTTCAGCAGGAATTACAATAAAAAATCCATTTTCCACACTCTCATTCTGATCCTCATTGCCATTAACTTACTCCAAACCCCACTTGGTATTTCAAACTGGAGTAAATCATTGTTGCCTTCCAATTAACTTCCATCCTCCAGACAACATAATGAGACTGATTTCATTCAACTCTGTTGTTTAATAAACATCTAAACAATTCTTTATCTCTGAGCCACGCAGAAATGTGCACTTCTGCTGTACTGAGCACGAGGTAATGGGCAAAAGGAAAATTACTGGAGACAATTCATCTTGGGTTTGGTTTCTCAGCTCACCCTGGGAGTGATGGGCAAGGCCAGGGAATGAGCTGCTGTCCCAGCAATATTTCCATGGAGAAAGGATTGCATTCCTGTTCCAAGCCCTGGGATTTTTGGCTGCCTAAGCAAAGGCACTGCAGGGGTCAGCTGGAGGCTCAGCAGCACAGAGGGAGCAGGGATGTGGCAGTGACTATGAAATATGATTATTCCCATCAAAGAGGCAAGGTAGGGATGGTGGGATGCTGGGACAGGGGTTGGAGACAGGCTGGAGGACTCAGTGTTCTGGGATCAGCCACGGGCATGTGCAGAGGGCCCAGCTAAATTTAAGGGATAAGAGCCATCAGAGTGATGTGAGCTGAACAATGCTGCAGTCACAGAACCGGGCTGTTAAATTATTCAGTGTTTAAAAACTGAGAACGTGGCCCCTGGTGTCCCAGCAGAGGCTGCAGCACAAGGACAATGACCCCACTGAGGGTTCTGCTGAAAGGGACAGGTTTGTACAACTGGTCCTGGTTACAAGAGGGGCAGCACCTTGTAAAAAGTGAATTATTTTGCTGCTGTCACTGCAGAGGGCTCTGTGTGCTCACAGGGACAGGGCTGGATGCTGGTGGATGACCTGGAAAGAGAATATTAACAGTGAGGAAATGTCACTGTGCCTGGTTTTTCCTTTTGGATATTGTCTCCAGGAG
>JANPWX010000256.1:31663-42084 GCA_024734555.1 Trochalopteron elliotii | reverse complement strand
TCAGCACGGCTCAGGTGCTGGGTGGGGTTTCTTTTATTGTCCTTTCCCTTTATTTCATCAGAAGGATGTGAGGGAGAGCTGGATGTTTTAACACTTGGCCTGCTATCAGCTGGGGAAATCTAGCAGATGTACTTCATCATCTCCAAGATATGAGCAATCTCCAGCACTCTGCTATTAATGTGGGGAGATTGACTCCAAGCCTTTTGCTTCAATGGCTCTTAAGAAACTCGCAGTTCATTTGCAGTCATTAAAATAATTAGTGCTGTGCTCTGCCTCCTCTGAGGACAGAGCTGTGGGGCAGCTGCCCTGGGTGGGATGAGGGGCTGAGCTCCCTGCACACTCCCTCCTCACCCTGTGATGGGGACGATGCTGAACCTGCCCTGGGGGCACCCGGGGGAAAGCCCAGCTTAAAGTAGGACTTGGGGGTTTAAATGGCTTTGAGGGGCCTGGCCCTGAGAGAGCACATGAAAAACTGCCCCGTTTGTCTTAATGAGGCTGCTCCTGTGATGGAGAGAGTGATAAATAAGTGATTACAGGGCTGAGCCCAAACCAATCACAAAGGATTAGATGTGACTCGTGGGATGGAGAAAAATCCTTGGTTTTACTGGAGGGAAGGGAGAAAAGTCTGTTCTTTGCTGGATCCCATTATGTACCACCCTCACTCTATAAAGAGGGCTTGGAAAATAGGAGT
Organism: Trochalopteron elliotii; assembly: GCA_024734555.1. Classification (NCBI taxonomy): domain Eukaryota; kingdom Metazoa; phylum Chordata; class Aves; order Passeriformes; family Leiothrichidae; genus Trochalopteron; species Trochalopteron elliotii. Next base: position 41,393 of record JANPWX010000256.1, on the reverse strand, counting down.
TAACCCAGTGATGCTGCTCAGGGGATGGGGAGGATGTCAGGCACAGGGAGCTCTAGAACTTCACTTCTCTTTCAATTGTTGTTTCTGCAACCAGTTCTTATCTAAAAGTCTTCAATCTTCTTGGAAAAAGCAGAGATATTCTTGCATTTCTGGTGTTTTGGTAGCAAGATCTGGAAGGTATTTCTGTAAATGGGCTTGAAATGGATAGAATTTGGCTCGGGAGAATTGCTGAGGGTGAGCAAAGCTTTTCTGTGCATTGGCAGTTTGGGCAGGTGAGGTGTGTAGGGGTGGAGGTCTGGACAGTCTGGGATGGGTAGGAATGGGATATTACAGCCAGGACAGTAGAACACAATGCAAAGGGGCTTCAGCAGCATGCAGGGGGGCTGGAAACCTGTCAGCTGCTCAGTCTGAACTCACACCAAATGTGAATCAAAGTGAAAACCTCTGTTTGCTCCAGGGCAATGCAGGATCTGAGGGGCCAGGATCCAGGCAGGACCTGGGGAATGGCTTCAGACTGAAGGAGGGTAGAATTCCATTTGATATATGGAGGAAATTCTTCCCTGTGAGGGTGGTCAGCCCTGGCACAGGGTGCCAGAGCAGCTGAGGCTGCCCCTGGATCCCTGGCAGTGTCCAAGGCCAGGTTGGACATCGGGGCTTGGAGCAGCCTGGGATAGTGAAAGGTCTCTGCCCATGGCAGGGGTGGAAGTGGAGGATCCACTCACATTCAGGGATTAAAGAATTCAGGTGTTTGGGTAAGTCTCCACTCACTGTTCCCTTATTTAACTTGGAGAAGTATCACCCATCAGAGTTTTAGCCAGCCAGGCTGTGAGTGAGCTAGGAAAATAGGAAGCAATAAAAAAGGCTGTTGAGACACTTACCCAACGCTGATGGATTTTTTAGAACAGCTGTAGTTGAGTAATTATGAGCAAGAACCCTTGTTTCCACTGAAAAAAAAATGTATATTAGATGATTCCCTAATGATAAAGATAATTTAAAAGACAAAAGCTATAGAATAATAGACATTAGCAGATATGTCTATTTCCAAAATCCCTGAAACCAGACTTAAATCTTGGGAGTTATTCCTCACCTTTAGCAGAGCTCTCATCAGCTGCAGTGTAAGCCCCAGAGCTGACACTCCAGATAAGTACATGATATAGCTGAGCCCTAAAACTCCTAACAGAAAATACATCAGGACTTACTGTAAAATTTCATGGAGGATTAGAGAAAATATTAAGTCAATAGTTCTTTAGTTATTAGGGGCTTTTAAGGTAATCAATACTTTCCAGCCATGTTAGTGCCTATGATGATAAAAGATGACATTAATATCCAACTTTTCTCTTTTTTTGGTATATTTATGTACATCCTTCCCCCAGCCACTCCTGTTAAAATCAATAGTTACACCAAGAACATGGTTATTTTTAAATGACATCAATATTGATTCACCTGTAACTGCCAGTTTCAAGTGGAACTTGATTTCAGGTAAAAAACTCTCACTTTTCCATACAAAGGGTTTACCAACCTCCCTAAATCTTTGGAGTACCCCTGCCTTTGCTTCTAGTGATTTTCACATTCAGCAGTGTGCTAGAGCAGCAGAAACTATTTTAGGATTAATAAATCCTAAAAATAGGATTAATAGGATTAATTCTAAAATTTCTTTGGAGTTACATGACATTTTATGTCCTCGAAGCATTGTGCAGATGTTAATTGAATTTAATTGATATCATTCAGTCCCCAAAGTTATATGCATGCAGTTATTAATGGTTTAATTATTTTGTCAATGGAATGGATTCTTTGCTTTTGATTCTGCTTTAAGAGATCCAGACAGTCCTTAGGCTGAATCCTTTTAATTCAGGTGATTCAGGAATACTCAGTTGGTCCAACGGGTAAAATTTTGCCCAGGGCATCTTCAGGCAGGGATTTTCCCCCTGGTCAGCCCCAGAGGTCTGAAAGGGATTATTCCTTCCTAAGAACTGGGCTTTGCACGTGGAATGTTTGTTAAATCCACTGTTCCTTCGGCCTGGGCAGAGATCTCATGGACCCATGGAATGGTTTGGGTTGGAAGGGAGCTGAGAGATCACCTCATTCCAGCTCCCTGGGATTGGGACACTCCAGTGCCCCAGGCTGCTCCAAGCCCTGTCCAGCCTGGCCTTGGACACTTCCAGGGATGGGGAAGCCACAGCTTCTCTGGAGTCTCCCCACCCTCACAGTAAAGGATTAAAATTCAATCAGCATTAGAATTAAAGAAATAAAATGATCTCTGGACAAAAGGCACACTGAGCAGTCCTCCCAGTGTGATGCTCCCCTGACCCCAGTGCCTGCTCCAGGCTGCTGCTGGGGCTGTGACAGGGACAGGGCTGCTCTGGGAGGGGAAGGATTGTCCCTGCAGCTCTCTGGGAAAGCTCTGCAATGATCTGAATTAACGTCTGCATTGAATGGCAGCAGCCTTTAGTTCTTTTGTCATTCACCAAATCATAAACATCACCTCCACCTCAGTCAGGAGGGAGCTCTGCAGTGCTCCCTGTGTGTTCTGACAGCCAGGGTGGGTCAGGGATATCACAATCCCAGCAGGGCTGCTGGATGGGGCAATTTTCCCTGATTTTTCCCAGTCTGAACCTGATTTTTGCCACTCCCAGTGAAGTGCCAGTTTGTTCCATGTGGTGTTTGCTCAGTAAGGGCCAGGGGGTGAGGAGAGGATCCATTGAATTAATTATGGCACTCAGAACTGCATTCTTCTGGCTAAATTTAAATAACTACCATTTTCATCTTGTTTTCAATCCACTTGTATGTCTGAACACAGACTCTTACAGCAGTTGCCAGCTGGAATTTCCCTTGGAAATTAGCTCCCAGATGCCTGAAGATCAGCAAAGCTGTTCCACACACAATTTGTCCCTCTCTGACCCATTCTAAGGAGATGGAAGGAGATCTCTCAGGTTTGAAAATGCAAGAAGCTCATCTTTAACAATATCTCTGAATCCACTGCATTTAGAAGCTTTATTTATTTTATTTTCAACATTGAGAGATGTTGAAAAGCTATTCCCAAAAATGGCTGGAAAGAGCAAGAGGGTGGATGCAGTAGGAAACCACTGGATCATTTATGCTCAAACCAGTTGTCCCAGTGGCTCTTAGGGCACAGAGCACTGGATATGGAGTAAATCAGGCACAGCAGGGAAACCTGTGACTTATCCCAATTTCCTGGATGAGCATTCCTGGATACCAGGGTTAAAATCCCACAGTGCCACCAGTGACTTCTGCACAAAGTGCCTTTTCCTGTGCAGGTCTCTGGGATGGGGCTGTGTTATCCATCCTGGTCCCTCTGCCTGCTGGGGCTGAGCACAATGGGAGGCTCTCAGGGCACACCAGGCTCCTTCCCTCAACTCAGCCTTCTCCAACTCCCAAAAATTAGGGGATTAAAAGGGAATTACTGCATTTTGCATTTCAGAAAATGGCTGGTCTTCTCCCAGTGGAGTGTCAGGCCCTGATGATGGAGTCAGTGGAATCATGTCTGATCAGGCCTCTTTTCACTCCAATCCCAGCTTATCAGGGGGAAGAACAAACCATAAAGAAACCACAGAAAACATTGAGCTGCCCTCCCACAATACATCATTTGTAAAGCTTTCACTCCAGCTTTCCAAAAGGCCATTTAGCTTAATAGTCTGTCCCATTTTTCATTTCCTTCTACTACAGGTGCTGGGGGGATGATTTACAAAAGAACAATGAAATGACATTTTACCTGACTTTGGAAATTAATTCCCAGCAGTCTCACGCCTTTTGTGCCTCGGATTTGCCTTCCATGACACGGAATGGGTGGTGAGATTCTGTAACAAAACAATAGGAGATTTAAAATGAGAGAATACATCCAATTTTCCAGCCAGCCACGAGCTTCTGGAACCATTAGTAAATTGTTTGTATGTCTACGTTAGTAATAAAAGCTTAATCGACTGATTGAATTTTCAGAAATTTAGGCAAAGGCCAAATGAATTGGCCTCCATTCTAGTGTAACTACACGCCAAAAAAATTAAATGTACAAAATACATTGTTTAAAAAACACTCTGAAGAAAACATGCCTAGCTGTATAATACATATTTAGACGATCTGTGTATTCAAACTTTTTAAGAACCTACAACATCTGAATTATGTGAAATAGAATGAAAGAAAAGGGGGGAAAATCTGTATCTGAGTTTGGTTGTTACTGTTCTTATTTCCACTGATCATGACAGGTCATTAAATGAAGGTCAGCTCCTTGTGGAATAGCTTTGTTGGCTTCTTCAGGATCTTAAAACTTGTGAGGCATGAAATCAGTGACAAATTTTAGGGCAGTATTAGTGTTGTAAAATGGAGAGCTTCCAGTGATTCAGAACATTGTAGGAAATCAGCTGTTGGGTGAATGGCCCACGAAATATGATCTATTGCTGAAAATCTCCTTAAACACTCAGCCATTGGAGGAAATGAACTTTAAGTGGGACTTCTGTAGTAGAACTTCTGCTTTGATGAACTTGTCATGCTTGGTGGGTAGTGATATTCCACTAACAGCTTAATAACCTCACTATTTACAGGCAATTACCCCCGTGAAGCAGCTCAGATGGGATGAAAACATCTGTTTCCTTCTGGAATCTGTGCACATCTGCCCTTAAACAAAGTGAAAATTTGGTGTGAGAACTCTTAAGGACTGAGTTGCTGGTTTTTTTTCTGCAGTGTTACCTTCTCTGCAATTAGATAACAGCTTAAAATCTGATTACTGCGTTATTTTTTACCTCTCAGAATGCACAGGCACAAGCAAACTCTCCGTTGAGAGCTGTTTTGATGCCAGTTAAATATTCAGGTATCTCTGAAGGCACTGGAAATCAAATACCCGAAACATCTTGTGCAGAGTGAGAATTTCCATGTTTCTGAACGTGTCTTTCCCTGCCATTCCCGGCGGAGCTTCTCACTGGTGCTTTTTCCAAAGCCCTTTCAAGCTGTTAGTGAGTTCAGAGTTTCACTGGGATGTTCTCTCAGGCAGGGGAATCCTCTTGATGTGCTGGGTTATGCTGGTAAAGAGAAAATACAACCCTGTGAGTAGTTTTGTACCTGAGAGAGGCGATCTGACAGAGGTTCCCTCGCAGCAAGATCCTTTTTTCCTTCCAGCAGAGGCAAAACTGGCAGCTGGGAGGGTTTGAAACATGGGAGAGCTGAGAAACCTGAACAGCTCCAAGGCTTTCTTGAGCCCCCAAAGGGATTCCAAGGGCTGTTCCAAGGGGATGGAGGCTGCACCACAGAGAGGGCTGGGAAGGTGATGGATCTGCATGGCTGGAATGGGTGTGACATCAGGGCTTGGAGAAACCTGGGCTGGTGGAAGGTGTCCCATGGCAGGGGGTGGAATGAGAGGATTTTTAAGGTTTCTTCCAACCAAACTATTTTATGCTTCTATGAAAATGAGAACTGCAAAAGCTTAAGAGCACATCTAGAGAGTGCATTCCTCTGCTGCCTGAGGCAGGAATCCAGCACACTTTGGCATTTATGTCCATTACATGTGGTTTATGTCCATTACATTGTAGCATGTAATGTTTTTTTTCCCATCTTTGCAGTGCACCCACCTTTGGATCAGAGTGATGCAGTACCACTAAAAAGAGTTGGGGAATGATGTTAACAATAACTTTCAGCCCAAGAAATGGAGAAACCCTAACTAAGCAGATTGCAAAGGCAGTGTGCTCAGTCTCTACTGAATTTCAGTAAGTTACAATGTGAAAAAACCCCCAAAAAGTCTTGATTTCCAAGCCTCTCTGTGTTGTTTCCCTCCTTGACTCAGTGATAAGTTTTCACTGCCACCATCTGCAGAGGTTACTGGACTTCCTCCCCAAGACAAACTGCAGGCAAACCTACAGGATAAATTCCCAAGATTAAGGACAATATTGTTGTAAATGTGGCTGTATTAACTCCTCTCAAGCTCCCTGAGTTCCGAGTGGTTTTCCTGCAATGGATAATGGAAGGAGCCTGCTCTAAATCCACAGTGAAAGACAAACAGTACTTTTAACTCCTACTCAGTGCTCTGTATTTTAACCTAAAGTGAGATTTATGAGCAAGCTCCCTCTATCTAAATGTATATACACCCATTTACATGATTTTACATAATATATGGGAACAGTTTGTTGGGTAATATACACAGGGATAAAACCAACACTGTTTCCACTGTGAGTAGGGATCACTGCAGTGAGGTCTCCATTAACTCCTCTTCAGACAGGGCTACTTGGATCTTCTTGGGAAATAATGTCCAGAATTATATATACATTGAGCTATAAATACATTGAACTTGCTGACAGATCCAGGAGGAGCAATGGAGAAGGAAAAATCAGTGTTATAGCTTGAAAGACTCACTGGAATGAGTGAGTTTAAACTCGTGTTTATGCTGGTTAAAATTTTGGGACCCCATTAACAGAAAAACGACCAAAAATTTTATGATAGAAAAATCAAAGGAAATAGCAAACCCTTATCTCTGACAAATCTTCTTTGCAATGGATACATGAGGTCTGTGCTAACCTGCACCTCAAAGCTACAGACACATCTCAGGTGATCTGGGAGCACGGTCTGGCAGCTCTGGATTTACAGAAATATTCCACAAGGGTCCCTTTGCCTTGGCGTCCCCTTCCAGAGAGTGTTACAGAGTTTTTCCCTCACTTTTCATTCCCTTTATTGAACCAGATTTGTGTTTATAGCCCCATTTGCTTTCCCTGCCATGCTGTCTGTCACTTGTGTGGAATATGGGTTTTGCAGACTTGCCAAATAGTTTTGTTGCTTGGCTGAGGGTTCTCTGGCAGGAGAATTTCCCTCTCCGCATAGCAATGGGCATGTTTGGCTAATGGGCCCTTTGTCCCGGGCCTCTTGCATATTCAGAGCTGCTCCTTTGTCGCCAGCCTGACCCAGGCAGCAAATATTAAAAGGAATTGTAAATATTCCCTGTTCTCACTGGGATGCCGCTGAAGCAAGAATCAGCTTCCCGGGATAAACTCGTCCTCTGCTACTCTTCCACTTCCCAGCAGTTGTCCGGGCTCTCTTATTCTAGAACAGTTCTGCTTTTGGGGTCACCTTCCTCCGTGGTTTGTGTCCTCTTAGAGCACATTTAATATTGCCCCGGGGAGCTGTGAGGATGTGGTTTTGGGATGGCACAGCTGATAACGTGCTGTGTGCAGAGCTTACAGTTAAAGAAGGATTTTTCCCGTTTGCTGGGGACTGGCAGGTCGCACACCTCCCTGATTTGTGCAACGAAGTGGTGACAGCAAGTGCAACTAGTCACTAGAAAAGCCAGGAATTTCCATGGCCACGTGGACATAATTGTCTTCAGTGCTGGAGCTGCCTGGCTATTGGGAAGAAAGTGGCTTCATCTATTTTTTGTAACTGTTTTTTTTTTTTTTTTTCATGTCTGAAGTATAGATTTTCTTTTTGCCCTATAGCTGCTGTCTACTGTCAGCGTTCAATTAATTGTCTAAAGGTGGGAAGTCACTTCTTATTTTGGAATACTTGCAGAGACTGCTTGGTTCTGCCTGGAATAGCAGGTTTGGCTGGGTAATGAGCCAATTTATTGGCAGGGCAGAAATCAAAGGCACAAGTACACAGAACTTTTATCAGTTTAATTAAGACTCTCCAGGCTCCTTTTTAAACAGCCCGGTCAAACCAGCACGTTGCAGAAACACAAACCCCCTCATTTAAAAGGATAACGTTGTAGATCGAACTTTTCCATTGTTTGCAGTGAATCCTCTAATAACAGAAGCCCCAAAGCTCGTAGAGCAGCCCAGCTGAATAATTCTGCCAGAAAAAAAACCTGCAAAAGGGGATGTTACAGCACCATCTAGTGCCTCTTCTCCCAGCAAAATCGGGAATTTTTGAATTTTCCACTTCATTCCAGGATGTAGGTGGGGACGAGGGAGTGCTTTGGCTGCTCAGACATTGACAACTTCTTTTCTCAACCGGTGTGGAGAGAAAAGGGAGCTGAGGGATGGAATGGAGCTTTGGAATTTCACATGGGGAAGATTTTGTCAGCAGAGCTGCTCTTAGTTGTTCTTATTTCATCTTCTCACCAGCCACACAGCTTTCCTCCTGAGGAGGGTCACAAAGTGGATGCAGGAGTAGGAAAATGGGAAGAGAAGTTAAATAAGAAACTGGTCAAACGGCATGTTTTGGGGAGGTAGAGTTGTATTTTTGGCAATGATCTGTTGAGTGAATGACTGACCAGGAGGAGGCTGGTGTTGGTTTGCAAACTCGTGTTGAGAAACTGCACCTGGAATCAGGGAACAAGCACTCAACCCTCTGCCTTCCTCATCCCCAGTGTAACCCAGGATGAAGATTAAATTAACCCTAAACTAAATTCTAAATAGAGCTGCATTTTAATATGCTTTACATTCCTGTCCCTTTGTCTCTTTTTCTTCTGGAAAGGGGATTTTACATCCTCTGACTCCAAACTACTCAATGGTTAACCAAGAACAACTCTGCAATTATTCCCAACCAGCCACTGGAGATGAATCTGGGGATGAAGCCCCTCTAGGAAACAACTTCCCAGTCTGAGTTTGGGAACACACCTTGTGCTGGAGGCAATTCAAGTAGGAGATTAATGACTCTTCAAACTAAACTCTTTGTGATACTAAATATCAAGATTTATATGTTAAACGTGTTTTCTAGCAGGTTGAATTTTAAACCCCCCAAATTAATTATACCTTAAAGCATTTAGTAAATGTCCTGATGGTGATGTGGAACTTAACAGAAGTCACTTATCTCAAAAAAAACCTTCACCCAAAATCCTCAGTGTCTTCACTACAGCCCTGTAGAAAAAGCTGGTGGATAGTGATGTCTGTAAATTATAGTAAGAGTCTAAATCAGAGTTAATGCCCAATCTGGGGGTTGAATTTATATTTAAATCACTTGCTGGAGTGATTACAGTGCTCATAGAGCTGTTAGCAGGGTCAGGGTCATAAAGAGCAGCAACAGCATCCAAAATGCTCCCAGAGTCCCCACTACTTCTCATTTTATTATGATTATTATTGAATTTAGGGTTTCCTAAAAGAAACCTCAGCTCCTTGGGTCATGTGAATTTTTGGAGAATCCCAGGAGCCTCTAAAAAATAAGATCTATCCCTCAAGAGTGCAGAAACAAGTTTAAAAGTGTGACTCAAATGTACCCCCAGCAAATAAGTTAAAAAACGAACAGAAATCAAAATATTTTAGCATATCAAAAGATTAAAAAAATATTTAGCATAATATTTCTTAAAATCCCAGGGTTTGGAGAAGAGGCTCATAATTTTTTAATTCTTCAGTTGGCCAGCCTGACAACAAAAATATTTCTTTTTTTTACTATTATTATGGTAAATCATCAGATACAATACCCTGCAATTATGTGTATTACACTGAGACAATGCAGGAAAAAAGTAATGGAATCATAGCTTAACCATGTAAGTGATTATTGTATTTTACAAATGGTTAATGTATCATCACGGGAGTGTTCGTGCTCGCTTGGCAAATGTGGTATTGATTGTTTCTCTAAAGGCCCATTCAGGTCAGTATAGATAATGTTTGTTTGGGAATTTTCCACCCACCATGGTGAGGAAATTACAGTGCTATTTGTCTTTTAAATGGGGTTCTCTAAACCACTTTAATTCTGGATTTTAAAAAAAATATATAAAAATTAGTGTTTAGTTTGCTGGCTAATCATTGGTTTTCTCTGTCACTGATGCAGGGAGAATATTATTGCTGAACTGAAATGGGAGATA